>NIVC01000293.1:0-240000 GCA_002269645.1 Macrostomum lignano | reverse complement strand
TTTTCGAAGAAAATCACCAAACCATTTTCTTTGCGCACTACATTTCAATATGGAACTCATTGTACTCTTGTAGGATAACAATATAATATTAGGTTTGTTAAGTACAATTTTCAATGCGAATACTGCCAGCAAATCATAATAGTCATGTTTGCGGTTGTTAACTTAGCTAGTGAACACCAGTGAAAATGAACACCATTACCCTTATTACAATACAACTCAGTCTTGTATGTATCTGTGCACAGTATGCGAGGCTAGTGCATTGATTAAACTATAATGCATATACTAATACTAATATTTAGAGGCCATAGTTACTATCCAATTGCGAGCAACTATAAAAAAGCACAAGAATATGAATAAATAAATATTTTACAGTTCTCCAAGATTGAGTCCGAATTTCTTTGACTCATGTTGTTAGAATGATTTCAAAAAAGTATAAATGATTATATTGTGTCACTTATTGAGTTTTTTGTTATTTAGTGGACTTGTCAGATGTAGTACATACGCATAAGTCACTCTCAAAACGCAAATCAAAAGTCACTCCTAAACACAACTGAGAGTCACTACTAAACATATTCCCTAACAGTCACTCCTAAACACACCCTAAACAGTCACTTCTAAACACATCCCCTAAGAGTCACTCCTAACTAAACCCCTAAGAGTCACTCCTAAACACATCCCCTAAGATTCACTCCTAAACACACCCCTAAGAGTCACTCCTAACCACACCCCTATGAGTCACTCCTAACCAGACCACTAAGATTCACTCCTAACCACACCCCTAAGAGTCACTCCTAAACACACCCCTAAGATTCACTCCACTCCTAAACACACCCCTAAGATTCACTCCAATCCTAAACACACCCCTAAGATTCGCTCCACTCCTAAACACACCCCTAAGATTCACTCCACTCCTAAACACACCCCTAAGATTCACTCCACTCCTAAACACACCCCTAAGAGTCACTCCTAAACACACCCTAAGAGTCACTCCTAACCACACCCCTAAGAGTCACTCCTAAACAACTCCCAAAAGAGTCACTCCTAAACACACCCTAAGAGTCACTCTTAAACACACCCCTAAGTCAGTCATATACACACCCTAAGAGTCACCCCTAAACGCCCCTAAAGTCTCCTAAACACACCCTAAAAAGTCACTCCTAAACACATCCCAAGAGTCACTCCTAAACGCGCCTCCTAAGAGTCACTCCTAACCACACCCCTAAGAGTCACTCCTAAACACACTCCTAAGAGTCACTTCTAAATGCGCCCTAAAAGTGTCGACTGCAAGCAAACAAAAATTTCAAAAGTGCACACCAAAGCGCAGTCTCAATGTGGAAAAAGGTCAACATACAATGGACAGTTTATTATGCTTCATCTCGTTGGGTTCTCAGCACATCGGTCTATTCGTACCCAGCTCTTCGTTCACCTAGTTTTGAGTAGGTTTTCTTTTCTAATCTAGAAAATTGCGCCAAGAGTGCACGTTTTGGTCTTTGAGTTAGCTCGCTTATGCTCGGGTGGAGACAAGAACGGCAGGGCTCTCTTTATCTCTGTCCTCACCTCAACTGCGCTGCCGTTGAATTTGTGCTCGAAGTATTAGCTTAGCTATGTAGGTGTACGAGCTCTGTTGAAAAAATTCTAAAACCCACTTTTAATCTCAACTACGTAATGCATAGGTTAAGAATTAAAGGGTGCCTACCTATTTTCATTCGCGATATCTATCTGGGGTCAAATATTTTGTGTAAAGAATTTTAGCGAGAAACTGAAATTGTTTTAAATTTGCTCAACTTACTTTTTGAAAATGGTGTGCATGGCGGCCTTGTATGTCTGTGCAAATATGCACCTTAATTCATTTTAAATGTGTTCTTTTGATGATTAAGTCCCTACTCAGTACATGCACACCTTGACTCCCGGCTCAGTACATGTACACCTTGGCTCCCTACTCAGTACATGTACACCTTGGCTCCCTGCTCAGTACATGCACACCTTGACTCCCTATTCAGTACATGCACACCTTGGCTCCCTACTCAGTACATGTACACCTTGGCTCCCTACTCAGTACATGCACACCTTGGCTCCCTACTCAGTACATGTACACCTTGGCTCCCTACTCAGTACATGTACACCTTGGCTCCCTACTCAGTACATGCACACCTTGGCTCCCTACTCAGTACATGCACACCTTGGCTCCCTACTCAGTACATGTACACCTAATTGGCTCCCTGCTCAGTACATGTACACCTTGGCTCCCTGCTCAGTACATGTACACTTTGGCTCCCTACTCAGTACATGTACACTTTGACTCCCGGCTCAGTACATGTACACCTTGACTCCCGGCTCAGTACATGTACACCTTGGTGTGGTGTCTCAATAGACTAACACGGAAAAACGCGAGTAATTAGGCACGTGAGACTTTAGCCAAAAAAACAGAGTACGTTCCACTAAGGACAACCCGCGCTTATATTTGACATCCAACAATAAATTATTACTCGATCGATAATTTTGGCAACATTTATTGCATCACATTTAGCATTACATTTACGATGACGTCTACTTACAGTAGAGTAGTAAAAAATACCCCTTTTTTAGTTAGTAAAACGGCCCTTTTACGGGTTTCTTGCCACGACACAACACTTGGCTCCCTGCTCAGTACATACGTGTACACCTTGGCTCCCTGCTCTGTACATCTCGGCTCCCTGCTCAGTACACAGACTCACTGCTCAGTACACATTGACTCCCTACTCAGTACACACTGCCTGCTCGCGAATTGACTCACTGCTCAACGAGTCGTGTCAAAGCAGACCACTACGTATTACTCCGGAAAAAAGGCATGAATTTCCAAAGGATTATCATTTGAGCTCATCCTTTGTTGACTCATTTTTAATTGGATCAGACGCAGATGCATCTGATCCCCTATAGCTGTCCCTTGTGCAATCAAAGGAATCTGTATTTATACAGCCAGTGCATCAACGAGAGCAGGCAGGAGTTTAGACTCATGATTTCATACAGCATCGCTATGAGAAACGCATCAGTTAAAGCCGCTGCTATTGTTCTGATAGTGCTGTTAGTTGCCAGTTTGATTTCGAATCCGGCTGCACACCAGTGCCGGACAGTGTACGAGCCAAGGCCGCTGAGTCTGCTGTGTGTCCGGCAAATGTACACCCGTGACATTGTGCACATCGGGGCTGCCAGCTCAGAGGCCGAGATGCACTGCGCTCTGTTGTGCAGCCAGGAGTCTCTGTGTCAAGCGTTCACCATGGCTGAGGGGTTCTATCAGCTGTTCGTCTTTGACAGGTTTGTCGTTTATTCAACCAGTTGGGAACTTTAATAACGGTTTTTAGAGTCTACTCTTAAATACATGCACATGCATTGGGCCTGAGAAATGTTCTGAAAACATTTCTGAGAGTCGCTCAGAAGCATTCCTGAGAGTCACTCTGCTGAATCATTCCTGAGAATCACTCTGCTGAATCATTCCTGAGAATCACTCTGCTGAATCATTCCTGAGAGTCACCCTGCTGAATCATTCCTGAGAGTCACCCTGCTGAATCATTCCTGAGAGTCACTCTGCTGAATCATTCCTGAGAATCACCCTGCTGAATCATTCCTGAGAGTCACTCTGCTGAATCATTCCTGAGAGTCACTCTGGTGAATCATTCCTGAGAGTCACCCTGCTGAATCATTCCTGAGAGTCACCCTGCTGAATCATTCCTGAGAGTCACTCTGCTGAATCATTCCTGAGAGTCACTCTGCTGAATCATTCCTGAGAGTCACTCTGCTGAATCATTCCTGAGAATCACCCTGCTGAATCATTCCTGAGAGTCACCCTGCTGAATCATTCCTGAGAGTCACTCTGCTGAATCATTCCTGAGAGTCACCCTGCTGAATCATTCCTGAGAGTCACTCTGCTGAATCATTCCTGAGAATCACCCTGCTGAATCATTCCTGAGAGTCACTCTGCTGAATCATTCCTGAGTCACCCTGCTGAATCATTCCTGAGAGTCACTCTGCTGAATCATTCCTGAGTCACCCTGCTGAATCATTCCTGAGATTCACTCTGCTAAATGATTTCTGAGATTCACTTTGCAGAGTGAATCGTTTCTGAGAGTCACTTTGCTGATCTAAAGCATTCCCGAGAGTCACCCTGCTCTAACAATTCTGAGCTTCACTCTGCTGAAGCACTCCTAATCGTCAGGCATGTACAATCTCCTGAGCCTTCAGGATTGGCTCTCATGGGTGCTGAATCGCACGACAGGCCCCAGGGGTCGTGGCGCGAGAGTCAGATTCGTTTACTGCTGAGCTGATCTGCGCCATGAACCGTCAGTATTTAGGGGAACCTGGCACTTGAGTGGCAAAGTACTCAAACCATGTCCCTGCAGATGCAGTCCGTCAGTTCTTGACTGCAGCTGCACCCGCCGCGGTCGAGTGATGGTCCGTCACCGACCAGGCCTGGTCCTCGGTTCCCTGTGTCCGCCTGGCTACTCCAACGACTTGTGCGGAATGAAGTACCGAGTTTACGTTGGCACGGGAGGCTGGACGGCAAGCAGGCGAAGATGCGCGGCCGAGCCGGGTGACATGACCGACATGGCCGAAGCTCTGGACTCTGTCCAGCTCGCTCGGGTGCAAAATATCAGCAACATCAACCTGAAGATGGACTTCTGGCTGGGCGGATCTCAGCTGCCAGGAAGCCCCGAGCCGTCTGGAGGCTGGCAGTGGATCGCATGCAACCGGTCTTTGGACGGTTCCCTCTGGGGCTCCGGACAGCCCAACAATGTCCTTGGCGGCAATCAGAACTCGATGGCACTTATCGACGGCATGCTGAACGATCTGGCAGAAGATTATACAACGGTTACAGCCGTTCTGTGCCAGTGCTTCTCGCCGTTCTGACTGCTGTTAGTTAGTTAGTTAATTAGTTAGTCAGTTAGTTAGTTAGTGAGTTTGTTAGTTATTTAGCTAGTTAGTTAGTTAGTTAGTTAGTTAGTTAGTTAGTTAGTTAGTTAGTTAGTTAGTTAGTTAGTCAGTTAGTTAGTTAGTTAGTTAGTTAGTTAGTTAGTTAGTTAGTTAGTTAGTTAGTTAGTTAGTTAGTTAGTTAGTTAGTTAGTTAGTTAGTTAGTCAGTTAGTTAGTTAGTTAGTTAGTTAGTTAGTTAGTTAGTTAGTTAGTTAGTTAGTTAGTTAGTTAGTTAGTTAGTTAGTTAGTTAGTTAGTTAGTTAGTTAGTTAGTTAGTTAGTTAGTTAGTTAGTTAGTTAGTTAGTTAGTTAGTTAGTTAGTTAGTTAGTTAGTTAGTTAGTTAGTTATTTAGTTAGTTAGTTAGTTAGTTAGTTAGTGAGTTAGTTAGTTAGTTAGTTAGTTAGTTAGTTAGTTAGTTAGTTAGTTAGTTAGTGAGTTAGTTAGTTAGTTAGTTAGTTAGTTAGTCAGTTAGTTAGTTAGTTAGTTAGTTAGTTAGTTAGTTAGTTAGTTAGTTAGTTAGTTAGTTAGTTAGTTAGTTAGTTAGTTAGTTAGTTAGTTAGTTAGTCAGTTAGTTAGTTAGTTAGTTAGTTAGTCAGTTAGTTAGTTAGTTAGCTAGTTAGTTAGTTAGTTATTTAGTCAGTTAGTTAGTTAGTTAGTTAGTCAGTTAGTTAGTTAGTTAGTTAGTTAGTTAGTTAGTTAGTTAGTTAGTTTGTTTGTTTGTTTGTTTGTTTGTTTGTTTGTTTGTTTGTTTGTTTATTTGTTTGTTTGTCAGTTAGCTTGTTAGAGTTCAGCCCCTAATTACCCATATTCGGGTAGTGTACACACAAACTACGACTAGAGCCGAACTACGAGCCCCAGGCAACGAGTTCAAACAAAATTTGATTATCAACGAGCGTAACATGACTCTCTTAGCTGCATTCGTTCGTGCAGAACTTTTAGTTATGAAGAAATATTTTTTTCATTTTCTGCAAGCCGGAGAACTCCATTTACTTCTTCTGAGACTTTTCTACAGCTGCCTAACTTTTCTTGTTAAATCTAACTAGAATTCTAAACTCAGTTCGATGTTTTTCAATCAGTAAATTTGCCACAATTAAAAGCTTTTTCTATGAGCAAAATGTTTTCTCTGATATGCACCTGCAGCTGTTGTTGTCAAATAAATTTCTCAAAGCTTGTCGCATGTCAGAAAGAATTTGTTTGCAAGCCTCACTGAGAGCTGTCACTCAGCATGGGCGAGTCAGCTCTGTGGCGGTATTGTTTGTTAGTCCATGAAGACAATGAACAATGGCACCCCAATGTTTTGCCTGGTCTGCTGCATTCTTCTCTCACCTCAGTTCTTAATTCAACACAGACTTGAGTAGAAGCCTTTAATAACTACCTGTCATTAAAGACCAACTCCTTGTAAAAAATCCGGGAATCATACTGTTATTGCTGCATTTGCGGGGGGATTTTGAGTCCGAGATATAGGGCTCATTTTGAGTTGCATAAATGATCATTTTCATGCATTATGGGAGTGCAAATAATGAAATTCTGTTTAGTCAGACATGCCAACAAGTCAGCTGTTCCTGTCGCCTGGGGTGGCCGCTGCCCTGCTGGCTTTTGCCTGCGCCCTGACCGTCGCCTCTGTTGCACTTTTATTGGCCTCATCTCTGTTTCGGCTGGACTTCAGCTGCTCTGGCTGGCACCCAAAGGGGAACTCGGAATCTTCTCAAGTAGAGTCAGGCCAGGAACATCTGGTGTTCATCTATCCTGAGTGGCAGGTCCCATCTCCTGCGGCAGCTATGAACAGCAAAGTCGAACTGGTTCAACCAGATGCAGCATCCCTGCCTCTGCTGCATCATCGACTCTGCCATCAGCACCAGCAGCCGGAGTTTCTCACCATTGAGTTCGACAGATCCAAACTGAACCCATGCAGACCGTTGCATCTGGCCGTGATGGAAGAGTTTCATCTGGTGACCTGCGACGGTGAATAACCCTTGGTTTACCTGGTTGACTAACAGAGCTAGTTAGTTAGTTAGTTAGTGAGTCAATTAGTTAGTTAGTTAGTTAGTTAGTTATTTACATAGTTAGTTAGTCAGTTAGTTAGTTAGTTAGTTAGTGAGTCAGTTAGTTAGTTAGTTAGTTAGTTAGTTAGTTAGTTAGTTAGTTAGTTAGTCAGTTAGTTAGTTAGTTAGTTAGTTAGTTAGTTAGTTAGTTAGTTAGTTAGTTAGTTAGTTAGTTAGTTAGTCAGTCAGTTAGTTAGTTAGTTAGTTAGTTAGTTAGTTAGTTAGTTAGTTAGTTAGTTAGTTAGTTAGTTAGTCAGTTAGTTAGTTAGTTAGTTAGTTAGTTAGTTAGTTAGTTAGTTAGTTAGTTAGTTAGTTAGTTAGTTAGTTAGTTAGTCAGTTAGTTAGTTAGTTAGTTAGTTAGTTAGTTAGTTAGTTAGTTAGTTAGTTAGTTAGTTAGTCAGTTAGTTAGTTAGTTAGTTAGTTATTTGGTTAGTTAGTTAGTTAGTCAGTTAGTTAGTTAGTTAGTTAGTTAGTTAGTTAGTTAGTTAGTTAGTTAGTTAGTTAGTTAGTTAGTTAGTTAGTTAGTTAGTTAGTTAGTTAGTTAGTCAGTTAGTTAGTTAGTTAGTTAGTTAGTTAGTTAGTTAGTTAGTTAGTTAGTTAGTTAGTTAGTCAGTTAGTTAGTTAGTTAGTTAGTTAGTTAGTTAGTTAGTTAGTCAGTTAGTTAGTTAGTTAGTTAGTTAGTTAGTCAGTTAGTTAGTTAATTAGTTAGTTAGTTAGTTAGTCAGTTAGTTAGTTAGTTAGTTAGTTAGTTAGTTAGTCAGTTAGTTAGTTAGTTAGTTAGTTAGTTAGTTAGTTAGTCAGTTAGTTAGTTAGCTAGTTAGTTAGTTAGTTAGTTAGTTAGTTAGTTAGTTAGTTAGTTAGTTAGTTAGTTAGTTAGTTAGTTAGTTAGTTAGTTAGTTAGTTAGTTAGTCAGTTAGTTAGTTAGTTAGTTAGTTAGTTAGTTAGTTAGTTAGTTAGTCAGTTAGTTAGTTAGTTAGTTAGTTAGTTAGTCAGTTAGTTAGTTAGTTAGTTAGTTCGTTCGTTAGTTAGTCAGTTAGTTAGTAAGTTAGTTCTCAGTCTCAGTGTTTCTAGCCATCGGCTGGATCGACCGGAGCCTGTTTGGTCTGGTGTTTCGCTCCGGGCTCCGATCCCGGTACTGATGTTGACACCCCCTATGTTAGTCAAGAATAATAATGATGAGTTAATTTCTGAAAAGCATTTAGCAAATGGATGTGTGCATGGGAATGCATAAAAACTATCTATTGATCGCCAATGCATTCACAAGTGGATTACAATCCTTCGCAAAATTTCTAAACGCGTCAAGTCCCACTTGTTGCCCACGGATCGAGTCGCTTGCACGTTAAAAGCTTTTTTCTACTGCACAGGGAACAGTTAAAATGTGTTTCTGGCCTAATGATTACTAATGGTTATCTGGCTGATATAATACTTTCAATAATTGATGTAATGGCATCACTAATCGCTGCAGTACGACTGGAAGGACAGTGTGAAGCTTTCTACAAGCAGACTATGTACTCATACATGTACCTTGCGCGCTTGTATTTTGCGCATCTGCTTCTTGCCCGTCTGTTTCTTGCGCGTCTGTTTCTTGCGCATCTGTTTCTTGCGCGTCTGTTTCTTGCGCGTCTGTTTCTTGCGCGTCTGTTTCTTGCGCGTCTGTTTCTTGCGCGTCTGTTTCTTGCGCGTCTGTTTCTTGCGCGTCTGTTTCTTGCGCGTCTGTTTCTTGCGCGTCTGTTTCTTGCGCGTCTGTTTCTTACGCGTCTGTTTCTTGCGCGTCTGTTTCTTACGCGTCTGTTTCTTGCGCGTCTGTTTTTTGCGCGTCTGTTTTTTGCGCCTGTTTCTTGCGCGTCAGTTTTTTTGCGCGTCTGTTTTTTGCGCGTCTGTTTTTTGCGCGTCTGTTTTTTGCGCCTGTTTCTTGCGCGTCTGTTTCTCGCGCGTCAGTTTTTTTGCGCGTCTATTTTTTGCGCGTCTGTTTTTTGCGCATCTGTTTCTTGCGCGTCTGTTTCTTGCGCGTCAGTTTTTTTGCGCGTCTATTTTTTGCGCGTCTGTTTCTTGCGCGTCTGTTTCTTGCGCGTCTGTTTCTTGCGCGTCTGTTTCTTGCGCGTCTGTTTCTTGCGCGTCTGTTTCTTGCGCGTCTGTTTCTTGCGCGTCTGTTTCTTACGCGTCTGTTTCTTGCGCGTCTGTTTCTTACGCGTCTGTTTCTTGCGCGTCTGTTTTTTGCGCGTCTGTTTTTTGCGCCTGTTTCTTGCGCGTCAGTTTTTTTGCGCGTCTATTTTTTGCGCGTCTGTTTTTTGCGCGTCTGTTTTTTGCGCCTGTTTCTTGCGCGTCTGTTTCTCGCGCGTCAGTTTTTTTGCGCGTCTATTTTTTGCGCGTCTGTTTTTTGCGCATCTGTTTCTTGCGC
Organism: Macrostomum lignano; assembly: GCA_002269645.1. NCBI lineage: Eukaryota > Metazoa > Platyhelminthes > Macrostomidae > Macrostomum > Macrostomum lignano. The sequence continues at coordinate 230,617 of NIVC01000293.1, read as the reverse complement.
GTCTGTTTCTTGCGCGTCAGTTTTTTTGCGCGTCTATTTTTTGCGCGTCTGTTTCTTACGCGCTTGTTTCATGCGCGCTTACGCGTGATCCTCCACGCCACCATCTTGCAGAGGAGCGCAGCAGCTCGCACGGGCGTTTGTTGCTGGGCGTTCAATACGACGAGCCGGCCCAGCGTCTGGTCCTACACGTGGTGCGCGCGGAGCAGCTGCTGACGCAACAGCAGGTGACTCACGCCGACGCTTTCCCTGTGGAGTCCAACCCGATCTGTGAGATCTTCTTCAACTCTGACAACAATGAAGAGGCCCTGCCGGCAGCTGAGACTCGCTGTGTTCCGGGTAGCAACCAGCCAGTGTGGATGCAAACCTTTCTAGTTGAGAACTTTCCGCCGGGCAATATCCGGTCGAGTCGACTGCGTTTTCGAGTGCTCAACGTTGAGCAGTCGACCGGATTTCGGTCCACGCTGGGAGAGACTGTCTTGCTGCTGTCCAAGTTCGATCAGCGAGAGCTGCAGTACGGCCTGACCATGTGGAAAAGCTTGCAGGTGCCAATAGCTTATGCTGGGGGATCCCCAACTACTATCATGAGGGATTTCCGAATTTCTATGGCGAGGGATTTCACAACTTCAATCTCGAGGAATTCCCTAACTATTATTGCGATGGATTTGTCGTCTACCATCGCGAGGGATTCCCCAACTATCGCAAGGGATTCCCCAACTACTATAACAAGGGATTCTCTAACTACTATAACAAGGGATTCCCTAACGACTGCAGCGAGGGATTCTCCAGCTTAAATTGCGAGGGATTTCCGAACTTCTATCGCAAGGAATTTCCCATCTACTATCGAGAGAGATTCCCTAACTACTATTGCAAGGGATTCCCTAACTACTATCGCGAGGGATTCCCCAACTACTATCGCGAGGGATTCTCTAACTACTATCGCAAGGGATTCCCTAACTACTATCGTAAGGGATTCCCCAACTACTATCGCAAGGGATTCCCCAACTACTATCGCAAGGGATTCCCCAAGTACTATCGCAAGGGATTCCCTAGCTACTATCGTAAGGGATTCCCCAAGTACTATCGCAAGGGATTCCCTAGCTACTATCGCAAGGGATTCCCCAACTACTATCGCAAGGGATTCCCCAAGTACTATCGCAAGGGATTCCCCAACTACTATCGCAAGGGATTCCCTAACTACTATCGCGAGGGATTCCCCAACTACTATCGCAAGGGATTCCCCAACTACTATCGCAAGGGATTCCCCAACTACTATCGCAAGGGATTCCCCAACTACTATCGCAAGGGATTCCCCAACTACTATCGCAAGGGATTCCACAAAACTAATATCGCGAGGGATTCCCCAGCTACTCTCGCAAAGGATTCCTCAGCTTTCATCTTCAGGGATTCTCTTCGAGGGATATACACCCCAACAGTATACATAACACAGGATTATCCAACACGCAAATCCAGGTATTCGATCCAGCCAAGCAGCTAACCCATGGCAGCATCAAGTTCGGTCTCAGATACCTGCTAGCCCGATCTGGTCGCGGGCTAATCCGGCTCCGGCTAATCCACTGCAGCAAGATGCCGGTCCCGCCGGTCTTCCAGGGCGGCCATTCGAAACAGCGGCTGACATTTCGAGCCAAAGCTGTGCTGCTGATTCGAGATAGACGTAGAGAGACCAGCAAGACTCAGGACACTCCGGGGAGCTCAGAGGCTCCATCCGGATAAAGTGGCGGCACAGGGTCACGTTTTCCCTGCCAGCTGACGCCAGCATCAAGGACGCCGCTATTCGCGTGATAGTGAAGCTGGTGAACAGGCGGGGAAAGAGTTGGCAGGTTGGCTGGGTGGAGTTGAGCCGGCTAAGCCAGAGAGAGGACTGTCGGCAGGTGTGGGGCGTGCTGGAGTCCGAGGGCAGCAGAAGCACCGGCAGGTTGTGGAAATTGAAGCTCAATCCGCCTAGCAATTGAGAACTGTTCTTTGTTGTTTTCGAGCTTCACAAACTATGCAGTTCACAAAATGAACAATTTACAAACTAGACCCTTCACAAACTAGACCCTTCACAAACTAGACCCTTCACAAACTAGCCATTCACAAAATAGACCATTCACAAACTAGACCCTTCACAAACTATACCCTTCACAAACTAGCCATTCACAAACTAGACCCTTCACAAACTAGACCCTTCACAAACTAGACCCTTCACAAACTAGACCCTTCACAAACTAGCCATTCACAAAATAGACCATTCACAAACTATACCCTTCACAAACTAGACCCTTCACAAACTAGACCCTTCACAAACTAGCCATTCACAAAATAGACCCTTCACAAACTATACCCTTCACAAACTAGACCATTCACAAACTAGACCATTCACAAACTAGACCCTTCACAAAATAGACCATTCACAAACTATACCCTTCACAAACTAGACCCTTCACAAACTAGCCATTCACAAAATAGACCCTTCACAAACTAGCCATTCACAAAATAGACCATTCACAAACTATACCCTTCACAACTAGACCCTTCACAAACTAGACCCTTCACAAACTAGACCCTTCACAAACTATACCCTTCACAAACTAGACCATTCACAAACTAGACCATTCACAAACTAGACCCTTCACAAAATAGACCATTCACAAACTAGACCCTTTAAAAACTAGACCCTTCACACACTAGACCCTTTAAAAACTAGACCCTTCTTAAACAAGACCCTTCACAAACTAGACCCTTCACAAACTAGAACCTTCACAAACTGGACAGTTCTTAGAAAGTTACGGTTTAGGAAATCATTTGCTTACTTCATTTAAATTTTTGGAAATTTCCATTGTTTGTTAACTAACTGAAGTCTCGGTAAAACGAAAGCTCACGCTATTGTATGGCTACTTTGATACGTAGCCATTTGTGAATTTTATTCAAAGTACACTTTACACGAAAAGCAGATTATGGATCGTGAATTTTTTAAAGCTTTGGCTTCCATCGATGTCACTTCTATGCAGTTTTTAGACTTTTTCTTCGCCAGCTTCCATTCAAAATGAGAGCTCAAAATTTTTTATAGGCAGGTCAGAAGTTTTTTTTACGTTTTGTGTAACTTTTAACTTAGCCTTATAGTTTTTACGGTAAAAATCTTGAAAAAGTGACAAAAAGTCCTTTTTAGCTACTGAAGTAAGTAGTTACATGCAGCTAGACTTCCTAGAGTAACGGAAATGCAAAAAAAGTGTTCTATACCTGTATCTTTCATTTTTATCTACCTGAAAAAGTTGGGGCTGTTGACTTTCTCGGTCTTTTTTGGCTTTTGTTTCTATTAAACTCAATTTTAACGCACTCTTTACGTTTTTTTCCTACAAGCTAAAGTCATAAATCAATGGCATCAATTAGTCATAATAACAAATTCAAAGAAATTGACAAAATTTTCAGAGACCAAAGTACATATAATAGAACGCTTATAAGTTTACTTAGTTATCAAGTAAAAAATTGTACACCAATCTACTATGAACAGCGATGAAACACAACCCTATTAGCGTATATAAAATTCAATATTTCTTTCAATAAAATGCACAGTTCTCGGTTACAGGACAGAGCTACAGGTGCAAATACAGACCAATACAGAGCCACGAGTTGGAACTGAAAGCATTTTAAAGGCACATTTAAAACTAATACTAAGACCGGCTCCGTTTGATCAGCTCGTTGGATTTTTAAACAGAACTTTGATTATGATTGCTTAGTCCAGAAGGTACCCGATGAAAACGGTAGCTATCAGAGTCGTTGCAGGTAACACAGGTAAAATAGGAAAAAACGAATTAACTGACTCTAACTAAAAGGACGAGATCTCACGGTAAAAGTCATCTAAAAGTCAGTTTTAGCACCTCTACTATGTAGTCTACTTGAGTAGAAAGTCAAGCGCTTATACAACAACTTTTAGACGACTTTTTTTTCGACTCTTACAATTCTGAAACTTGCGGGATACGACCTTGACTCAGAGGTCACCTCTCAGTCGCATTAAAAATCTTTTGAGTCGTTAAAAAGTCAGAAGAGTCGCCCCAGAGCCGCTAGAGTCACTACTAAGTTGTTTGCAATGACCCTTTAGCGATTCTTGTCACGGGTTAGAAGAACTGAGCGTGCACCAGTCTCATCCAGGTGTCCCGTTGCCACCTGCCGTCAAACTGAGTGCCCGCTCTGTTTCCCTCTGACCGAGAAGCATCGACCAGAGCCGTTCGAACTTCGACGAACTGCAGACCGCTGGCTGGGCTTACCGACTCCGAGAACTGCACAGCCTCAAGCAGCCTTGCCGGCCAATTCGCGGGCACGCCTGGCTCGGACAGCAGCGCGAACAGATCGGCGGCCAGACGCAACAGACTTCGTCGCAGAGTGAAAAAGTCCAATCGGGTTTGAACTCGCCTGCTCAGACCGGAGCGCAACGATGCAGCAGTGATGGGCAGTGGAGCAGTCGGTCTCTTCAACGCCTGCAAGTCCGACACGTCAGTGAGGCTCACCAGCAGATTCCACAGCTCGTCGGCAAGGCGGCTCAGCTGACGTCGTCGGATCCTCGTCAGGCCGAGTTGGGTGGACGAAAGCTCCGCAACCGACAGCAGATCGTCTCGGGTGAGCGCCGCAGGCGCCTCACAGGTGCGTAATGTTGGCTTCAAAAGCATCAGCAGGGTGTTCAGTAGACGTTCAAATCCGTCAGCGAGACGCTTTTGAACTGCCGCAGCATCTGGCCAAGCCGGCTTTACTTGACGGCATTTCGGTGTCGAAGAGTCCTTAGAAACTGCAGGCTGCTGTTGAATGAGCTCGGCTGGGAAACTCCATCGAGGCACCGTTGCAGGGACGATCAGCGTGCTGCACTGATTGCTGCTTTCGCTATGCTGATGTTTCTCTGAAGAATTCTTCCACTTTCTCCATGATGTGTACATCGGTATCAACGCCAATTTCGCCTTGCAAAAAGCAATAACAGTTCTTAACATTCGTCCAGAAATGAATGTCTTTCTGCAAATTTTCTGCAATTTGACAGGCAAGTGTACGTACACCTTTTGGGGGAGGGTACAGACTGAGTAAAAAAGGGTTGGGGTTTGTCTTCTCCGTGCGGTCTCTTGCCTCCCTCCCCACAGTGTCTCTCAGGCCTCATGTCACAGCTCTGAGTCTATCTATTGTTGGCATAGTGCGTTCGCAGAGCTGTCTCTCACCCTTCACCGATCCGCTCTATCTGGTTGCTAGGGGCAACGACTCAACCCCCTTGGACCAGCCAGCACTCAAAGCCCCTACCTCTACCCTTCATGTACTCAATGACTTTTTAAAATAAAATAAATGGACAGAAAAGAAAAACTTTTCGTCCACTTCGTTCAGTTGATGGTTGAGTGACCTGACACGAGACAGCACGTTGCAGTTGATCTTTCATTCTTTTCTTTCACACAAATCTTCGTCAATGTAGATGTAACTCAGTAGCCGCATGAGTCCAGATTATTAGTATTGTGCCTCACCTGCTGTACAGTTGAGTCTCAGGCGTCAGGGAGAGAAGAGGGACACCCAGAGAGAGAGAGAAAGAAAGCAAAGGGTTGATGGTTGGCTGCAGCATATTAACTGGGGGTAGATCATTTCAGCCCAACCCAGTGCAGCAACCCCGTCATGCTGTTCTTATAGTACACAGGCTCTGCAGTTAACGGCGATGCCAAGTTGCTAAAATTCACCGCCAAACCCGCGACTGAGCCAATTCTAAGCAGATGGACGCTCAGAAGCCGCAGCAGCAAGACTTTGACTCCATACTCAACAGCCTTCCAAAGCCGGCTGTCGGGCCGCTGCAGAAAGCCAAGTGTGTTGAGTTCGTGAAGAAACTGACGCACAATGGAACAAAGAGCGATCAGGAGAAGATTTTGGCCACCTTCAACGGCTGGCTGAAGTTCATGCGAGACAAGCTGAGTGAGGAGAGCAAGGCGCTGTTCAAAGACGCCCTGACGAGATTGCTCGGCATGATGCAGCGTGACGGGAAAATTGTTCCGGAAGTTTTCGTGTCAGAATTTGAAGCCAAACTCAAAGACGAAGCCTCTGCGGCTCAATTGAGGAAAGACTGGCTGTCCTGTTGGTCTGACATGTTCACCGCCTGCGACTCGAACAGGGACAATCGCTTGGTTTTGGATGAAGCTCAGACTCTTCTGCTGGCTTTCAATGTGCCCTTGGAGTTCTCCGAGCCTCTGTTTGAGCTGCTCTGCGATGAGTTTGAGGAAACCCTGGACAGGCGATCTTACATAGCCAGCATGAACGACTATTTCTTTACAGAGGACCGGGACAGCGTCTTCGGGCAGCTGTTTGGCTCCAGCGTGGGTGACCAGTGAATAAGACAAAGACTATCAGGCATCGAACAAGGACTCCATCTTACTATTTCGCTCTATAGTTACTTGCTTTTCTTTGTTTCGTAAAATGATACTTTAATAAAAGTTAGTCAGCTTGCATTGTACTTTTGCTGCATTCTTCTAGCACCTTCCTAATTATGATGTCGTTGTGCACAATTGCTGCAAATTGAAATAATTCATAGAATTTTGCTCTCGAAATAGAAGTTTCTTGCTAGAAATAAAAGTGCAATGAGAATGCTGACTATCTGCATAATTTATTATAAAAAAGGCGTGTGCTTATTCACATGCTTTGTTAAGATAGATAGATAGATAGATAGATAGATAGATAGATAGATAGATAGATAGATAGATAGATAGATAGATAGATAGATAGATAGATAGATAGATAGATAGATAGATAGATAGATAGATAGATAGATAGATAGATAGATAGATAGATAGATAGATAGATAGATAGATAGATAGATAGATAGATAGATAGATAGATAGATAGATAGATAGATAGATAGATAGATAGATAGATAGATAGATAGATAGATAGATAGATAGATAGATAGATAGATAGATAGATAGATAGATAGATAGATAGATAGATAGATAGATAGATAGATAGATAGATAGATAGATAGATAGATAGATAGATAGATAGATAGATAGATAGATAGATAGATAGATAGATAGATAGATAGATAGATAGATAGATAGATAGATAGATAGATAGATAGATAGATAGTAAACAAGCTAAAAGTGCTACCGAAGCGGATTGCGTGACTATGACTGACAGGTATCAAGTATCTCATCTCACCACAGCTTTTAATGAGAGCCAAGGTATCTTGCAGCCGGTACGCAAGCTTGCAGTGTCTACTCGCCATAAAAAAATTGGATCGATACTGTCAGGAAGTCTCATCTTTCTACCTGCCTGACTGCAAGCTGGAACTGAGTTCTGTCTATAGCAGCCAACTCATTTTTGCGGAATTCAGAACCGCCAAGGCTTCACCTTGCGACGGCAGTGTGCTCAAATATACGTGGTTTCTTATTCAGTTGCAAATTCGAAGACACGATTTTATCACGGTTAAGAGTGCCAGCGGTAGGGCGCCACTTCAAGTGCGATTGTGAGCCTATAGGACACCAGCAAAAAGAGGTTTTAACACCAAGGGGCGCCAGCACCAAGGGGCGCCAGCACCAAGGGGCGCCAGCACCAAGGGGCGCCAGCACCAAGGGGCGCCAGCACCAAGGGGCGCCAGCACCAAGGGGCGCCAGCACCAAGGGGCGCCAGCACCAAGGGGCGCCAGCACCAAGGGGCGCCAGCACCAAGGGGCGCCAGCACCAAGGGGCGCCAGCACCAAGGGGCGCCAGCACCAAGGGGCGCCAGCACCAAGGGGCGCCAGCACCAAGGGGCGCCAGCACCAAGGGGCGCCAGCACCAAGGGGCGCCAGCACCAAGGGGCGCCAGCACCAAGGGGCGCCAGCACCAAGGGGCGCCAGCACCAAGGGGCGCCAGCACCAAGGGGCGCCAGCACCAAGGGGCGCCAGCACCAAGGGGCGCCAGCACCAAGGGGCGCCAGCACCAAGGGGCGCCAGCACCAAGGGGCGCCAGCACCAAGGGGCGCCAGCACCAAGGGGCGCCAGCACCAAGGGGCGCCAGCACCAAGGGGCGCCAGCACCAAGGGGCGCCAGCACCAAGGGGCGCCAGCACCAAGGGGCGCCAGCACCAAGGGGCGCCAGCACCAAGGGGCGCCAGCACCAAGGGGCGCCAGCACCAAGGGGCGCCAGCACCAAGGGGCGCCAGCACCAAGGGGCGCCAGCACCAAGGGGCGCCAGCACCAAGGGGCGCCAGCACCAGAATGGCCAGCAGAAGTGGAAGCCATATACTTTTACTAGTCCCTCATTTGTCAAGATGCTTGAGAGAGATGTTATCATCATACGAGCATACATGCACAGGAGCACATAAAAATTTGGACTTTGGTCACAGGTAATGCATTAAAATTCCATTCCCTTTAATGCAGTTGTGGCAGAGTGCTAAAACAGCTGAGTACCTGATAGACTAGAACTAAAAAATGAAATTTTCATTATACCGTTCTGATGCCAGTGTTGTACTTTTTGAAGTATACTGTGTGCTGACTGTCTTGATAGCCTGAAATTCTCACCAAACTGATTTCCTATAAATTGGTGCAGCCGGCATCGCTTTTATCGCAAAGTTTTCTTTCTTCATGCACTTTTTCCCTCTTTTATCTTTCTCGGTCCTGCAGCCCTCACTCCCGTTCCCTCAGCCGTGTTCCTCTGCCCTCTCATCTCTCCTCTTCATTGTTTTTTCCAGTGCCGGCAGCGGACTTCCATAATAGGCTGGACTAAGCAATGGCAACCCTGGTGCTGGCGCCCCTGGTGCTGGCGCCCCTGGTGCTGGCGCCCCTGGTGCTGGCGTCCTTGGTGCTGGCGCTCCTGGTGCTAAAGCCCCTGGTGCTAAAGTCCCTGGTGCTAAAGTCCCTGGTGCTGGCGCCCCTAGTGCTAAAGTCTCTGGTGCTAAAGCCCCTGGTGCTAATTATTTCTTATTAAAGAACGGAATCTAAGATTTGACCTTTATGTTTACGGTTGCAATTTTTAGAATTTTCCATTTCCTGAGTTACATTTTTAGCGGCGAGTTACCTCGCCAGGTATTTTCCATTGACAACATAAATATTGCAGCAAGTCTAGCGGCATGTCAAAGTCTCCAGAGAGAGTCATCATGGAGGTCTGAGTCTAGCAATTGGTTTGCTGAAAATCAAGCTTTATTTAACCAATCGATGCTGTGTTGCAGTCTCATATATTGCCAATTCTTGCAGATCTCCATGGCCAACTGAGTCGGTGGTACGTGGCACTATCTAGGTCAGGAGCGTTTGACTTTATCGGTCAATAAAATAGTTAAACAGAACCGGTTTAAACCGGTTCCGAGACCGAGGGGTGAGAGAGAGAGACAGGCGCAAAACTCGGCTGTAAGTGGATATAAATAGCCCGATTTCAAACAATCCGCGCCACTCGAAAAGTTCAGAATCCACCAGAGAGTCCCAGCACCAGCCTCATCATTTACCATGTCGAACAAACGAGGAGGCATTATGGAGCGGCTCGACAATGGCGACGTTGTCATTGGAGACGGCGGCTTCGTGTTCGCCCTGGAGAAGCGCGGCTACGTCAAGGCGGGGCCGTGGACACCGGAAGCGGTGGTCGAGTACCCAGAAGCTGTGAAGCAGCTTCATCGCGAGTTTCTCAGAGCCGGCTCTGATGTGATGCAGGCGTTCACTTACTATGCCAGCGAGGACAAGCTTTCCAACCGGGGCAACACTGCATCGCAGAAATTCGGGGTGAGTTTGTGGCTGATAGTGGCTTTTGAAATTATTTTGGTTTTCTGTCTTTCTCCTTAAACCTTCAGCTGCAGAATATCCTCAAAATGGAGCTCCTTAGCAACCAGTGACCTCAGCACCCAGTGTCCTCAGCACCCAGTGTCCTCAGCACCCAGTGACCTCAGCACCCAGGGACCTCAGCACCCAGTGTCCTCAGCACCCAGTGACCTCAGCACCCAGTGTCCTCAGCACCCAGTGTCCTCAGCACCCAGTGTCCTCAGCACCCAGTGTCCTCAGCACCCAGTGTCCTCAGCACCCAGTGACCTCAGCACCCAGTGACCTCAGCACCCAGTGACCTCAGCAGCCAGTGACCTCAGCACCCAGTGTCCTCAGCACCCAGTGTCCTCAGCACCCAGTGTCCTCAGCAGCCAGTGACCTCAGCACCCAGTGTCCTCAGCACCCAGTGTCCTCAGCACCCAGTGTCCTCAGCACCCAGTGTCCTCAGCACCCAGTGTCCTCAGCACCCAGTGTCCTCAGCACCCAGTGTCCTCAGCACCCAGTGTCCTCAGCACCCAGTGTCCTCAGCACCCAGTGTCCTCAGCACCCAGTGTCCTCAGCACCCAGTGTCCTCAGCACCCAGTGTCCTCAGCACCCAGTGTCCTCAGCACCCAGTGTCCTCAGCACCCAGTGTCCTCAGCACCCAGTGTCCTCAGCACCCAGTGTCTTCAGCACCCAGTGTCCTCAGCACCCAGTGTCCTCAGCACCCAGTGTCCTCAGCACCCAGTGTCCTCAGCACCCAGTGTCCTCAGCACCCAGTGTCCTCAGCACCCAGTGTCCTCAGCACCCAGTGTCCTCAGCACCCAGTGTCCTCAGCACCCAGTGTCCTCAGCACCCAGTGTCCTCAGCACCCAGTGTCCTCAGCACCCAGTGTCCTCAGCACCCAGTGACTTCAGCACCCAGTGTCCTCAGCACCCAGTGACTTCAGCACCCAGTGTCCTCAGCACCCAGTGACTTCAGCACCCAGTGTCCTCAGCACCCAGTGTCCTCAGCACCCAGTGTCCTCAGCACCCAGTGTCCTCAGCACCCAGTGTCCTCAGCACCCAGTGTCCTCAGCACCCAGTGTCCTCAGCACCCAGTGTCCTCAGCACCCAGTGTCCTCAGCACCCAGTGTCCTCAGCACCCAGTGTCCTCAGCACCCAGTGTCCTCAGCACCCAGTGTCCTCAGCACCCAGTGTCCTCAGCACCCAGTGTCCTCAGCACCCAGTGACTTCAGCACCCAGTGTCCTCAGCACCCAGTGACTTCAGCACCCAGTGTCCTCAGCACCCAGTGACTTCAGCACCCAGTATCCTCAGCACCCAGTGACTTCAGCACCCAGTGTCCTCAGCACCCAGTGTCCTCAGCACCCAGTGACCTCAGCACCCAGTGTCCTCAGCACCCAGTGTCCTCAGCACCCAGTGTCCTCAGCACCCAGTGTCCTCAGCACCCAGTGTCCTCAGCACCCAGTGTCCTCAGCACCCAGTGTCCTCAGCACCCAGTGTCTTCAGCACCCAGTGTCTTCAGCACCCAGTGTCCTCAGCACCCAGTGTCCTCAGCACCCAGTGTCCTCAGCACCCAGTGTCCTCAGCACCCAGTGTCCTCAGCACCCAGTGTCCTCAGCACCCAGTGTCTTCAGCACCCAGTGTCTTCAGCACCCAGTGTCCTCAGCACCCAGTGTCCTCAGCACCCAGTGTCTTCAGCACCCAGTGTCTTCAGCACCCAGTGTCCTCAGCACCCAGTGTCCTCAGCACCCAGTGTCCTCAGCACCCAGTGACCTCAGCACCCAGAAAGCAGTGTTATAAACTACTGTATCATTAAATCTGCCCTCAATTCATATAACACAAACACAGAAATTGTCTGTGAACGCCCCAAACTGAGCCAAAGCGAGTTTCGTGGCGCAACGTATCGAAAGCGTGAGCTGAGGAACTGCGTGAGAATTCCTCAGGTGTTTAATACGTACCCCCCCCCCTAGTTTACCCCCTAGCAGCTTACTCGCAGATAATGACCAAGTCTCAAAATTGTTTTACAATCTAGACTAAAGCTGAACAAGGACTGCGTTAACTAACAGATCTGGAATGTTAATCTACAGAAATAGATTTGAAAATTCGATTGATTAATTTAAAATCTCGCGATGTAAAGAGACAGTGAGTTTGAATACAGCTTATTAAAACAAAGAGTTGTTTTATTTTCTATGAAAAAGTTAATTTGATTCCGATGCAAAATTTCGGAACTCCTTGGACTAGAGAAATGTGGAACCTGAATTGCGGGTTTGACGAGGGTAGGAAGCCATGTTTACTAGGTTTCACGATAAGCTGCTCTCAGAAATCTCGAATCTTTTCCAATGCTCAGACTTCTTGGGTCAACTTAAGAAAAAGTTTCGAATCGATAAGTTTGATTGTAAAACCAGCTGGAACTGGTTTTCATTTTGACGGAGTAGCTATGGGTATATATAGCTGCGACTGGTAGTGCAGAAAATCAGCAGACAGACAGACAGAGAGACAGACAGACAGACAGACAGACAGACAGACAGACAGACAGACAGACAGACAGACAGACAGACAGACAGACAGACAATGTCAAACAAAAGAGGCGGCATTCTGGAGCGGCTTGACAACGGCGAGGTTGTCATTGGAGACGGCGGCTTCGTGTTCGCCCTGGAGAAGCGCGGCTACGTCAAGGCGGGGCCGTGGACACCGGAAGCGGTGGTCGAATACCCGGAAGCTGTAAAGCAGCTTCATCGCGAGTTTCTCAGAGCCGGCTCTGATGTGATGCAGGCGTTCACTTACTATGCCAGCGAGGACAAGCTTTCCAATAGAGGCAACACGGCTCAGGAAAAGTATGGGGTGAGACTTAGAGTTTGAGCACATGAGAACGCTTGAGCAATCTGCTTTAACGCTTCATCTGGAGAGATACAAAAACAGCTCTTTGATTTCGCCTCACACTTTTTGATTCGACTCTTTCTACTAAACTGTTTGTAAAACTTTTTTCAGATCGTTAGTAATTTAGCTCAAACTGGCGTTCATATTAATAAAATGGATGGGAGGGGATTCATAAGATCGAAATTTCACAACGCTGAAAATTCTGTATGATCCTTCTTATATTAAGTGACCCAAGTGACCCAAATGGATTGCTAATCTATCAAACCTATAGAATGGATTGCTAATCTATCAAACCTATAGAATGGATTGCTAATCTATCAAACCCATAGAATGGATTGCTAATCTATCAAACCCATAGAATGGATTGCTAATCTATCAAACCCATAGAATGGATTGCTAATCTAGCAAACCTATAGAATGGATTGCTAATCTATCAAACCTATAGAATGGATTGCTAATCTATCAAACCTATAAAATGGATTGCTAATCTATCAAACCTATAGAATGGATTGCTAATCTAGCAAACCTATAGAATGGATTGCTAATCTATAGCCAAACCTATAGAATGGATTGCTAATCTATCAAACCCATAGAATGGATTGCTAATCTATCAAACCCATAGAATGGATTGCTAATATATAGTCAACCCCCCTTGAATTTCAGTGCACCGCCATCAACACCGCCGCGTGTCGCATTGCTCGTGAGGTCGCTCAAGAAGGTGACGCCCTGTTTCTAGGCGGAGTGTGCCAGACTCCGACCTACCTGAGCGGCGGTGACAAAGCTTCAATCCAGGCCATCTTCCGTGGCCAGATGCAGACTTTCAAGGCCGAAGGAGCCGACTTGGTGCTGTGCGAGTACTTTGAGCATGTTGAGGAGGCAGAGTGGGCCATTGAGGTAAGATACTCTACTCGGTGTTAAAAAAATTGCGAAGAATATGTTAGTCTATGATCGAAACAGTTCGAACAGACCTCATTTTTGGCATTGGTTTCGACCATGGACTAGCATTTTCAAATTATCCACAAACTGATCCAAATTATTAATAAAATTGCAGGCTGTATTGGATTGCTAATCTAGCCAAATCAGAAAATAAAAGTACACGATATATAGCTAATTTAGCCAAATAAGAAATAAAAGTACACGATATATAGCTAATTTAGCCAAATAAGAAATAAAAGTACACGATGGATTGCTAATCTAGCCAAATCAGAGAATAAAAGTACACGATGATGGATTGCTAATCTAGCCAAATCAGGAAATTAAAGTACACGATGATGGATTGCTAATCTAGCCAAATCAGAAAATAAAAGTACACGATATATAGCTAATTTAGCCAAATAAGGAATAAAAGTACACGATGGATTGCTAATCTAGGCAAATCAGGAAATTAAAGTACACGATGATGGATTGCTAATCTAGCCAAATCAGGAAATTAAAGTACACGATGATGGATTGCTAATCTAGCCAAATCAGGAAATTAAAGTACACGATGATGGATTGCTAATCTAGCCAAATCAGGAAATTAAAGTACGTGATAATGGATTGCTAATCTAGCCAACCAACAACGCCCCCCCGCCGCAGGTCGGGCTGGAGACCGGGCTGCCCGTGGCCTGCACGATGTGCATCGGACCGCAAGGCGACATGCACGGCAACTCCGCGGGCGACTGCGCCGTCCGTATGGCTCGCGCTGGTGCGAAACTCGTGGGCGTCAACTGCCACTTCGATCCGTTTGTCACCCTGGAAGCGATCAAGCTGATGAAGGCTGGTTTGGAGCGCGAGAATCTCAAGGCCTACCTGATGTGCCAGCCCGTGGCCTATATGACTCCGGATGCTGAGAAGCAGGGCTGCATCGACCTGCCCGAGTTTCCTTTGGCCATGGAGAGTCGATTGTGCACCCGCTGGGACATGCACCGCTTCGCTAGGTGAGACAGGTTGAATCTACATTTATTGTCCTTTGGTCTAATCCATGCCTTATTAGTCTAATCCATGCCTTATTAGTCTAATTCATGCCTTATTAGTCTAATCCATGCCTTATTAGTCTAATCCATGCTTTATTAGTCTAATACATGCTTTATTAGTCTAATCCATGCTTTATTAGTCTAATCCATGCCTTATTAGTCTAATCCATGCCTTGTTAGTCTAATCCATGCCTTATTAGTCTAATCCATGCCTTATTAGTCTAATCCATGCCTTATTAGTCTAATCCATGCCTTATTAGTCTAATCCATGCCTTATTAGTCTAATCCATGCCTTATTAGTCTAATCCATGCCTTATTAGTCTAATCCATGCCTTATTAGTCTAATCCATGCCTTATTAGTCTAATCCATGCCTTATTAGTCTAATCCATGCCTTATTAGTCTAATCCATGCCTTATTAGTCTAATCCATGCCTTATTAGTCTAATCCATGCCTTATTAGTCTAATCCATGCCTTATTAGTCTAATCCATGCCTTATTAGTCTAATCCATGCCTTATTAGTCTAATCCATGCCTTATTAGTCTAATCCATGCCTTATTAGTCTAATCCATGCCTTATTAGTCTAATCCATGCCTTATTAGTCTAATCCATGCCTTATTAGTCTAATCCATGCTTTAAAAGTCTAATCCATGCCTTATTAGTCTAATCCATGCCTTATTAGTCTAATCCATGCTTTAAAAGTCTAATCCATGCCCCAATAGTCTAATCAATTCACCATTAGTCTAATCAATTCACCATTAGTCTAATCAATTTACCATTAGTCTAATCAATTCACCATTAGTCTAATCAATTCACCATTAGTCTAATCAATTCACCATTAGTCTAATCAATTCACCATTAGTCTAATCAATTCACCATTAGTCTAATCAATTCACCATTAGTCGAATCAATTCACCATTAGTCTAATCAATTCACCATTAGTCTAATTCATACTTTTTGAAGCTTCGAATTGTTGAATTAAAATTGTCAATTGTTTTAACCAGCATGCAGTGCAACAGAAGCGATTTCGCAAGTCTATATTAGAATCAGCAGTAGTATAATAAGTAGTAAAATCTGTATATTTTAAATCTGGCAGGGCTGCCTACGACCTTGGCGTCCGCTACATTGGCGGCTGCTGCGGCTTCGAGGCCTATCACATCCGCGCCATCGCTGAGGAGCTCGCCGCCGAGAGAGGCCGATTCCCAGCCGGCTCCGAGAAGCACATCGCCTGGGGCGGCGGCATGAAGATGAGCACTAAACCGTGGATTCGAGCCCGGTCTGGCCGGGACTACTGGGAGAACCTGAACCCGGCCAGCGGTCGGCCATACTCGGCCGCCATGAGCAGGCCGGACAACTGGGGCGTCACCCGCGGCAGCGAGATGCTGGTGCAGCACGCGCACGAGACCACCGAAGAAGAAGACAATCGAGTCAAGCAGCTGGGCCAGCAGATGAGGAAGAAATAGAAAAAATAAATCAACAATTTGCTTTTTATTTGTTTCATTGTCATCTTCCTCATTGATAATTATGGCTGCTGCGAAATTCATACACGAAGTCTTAGTAAATCGATGATAAAAAGTGTCGAGAAAGGTCATTCTACTCTACAAGAATAATTTTGCAAATTAAAACGCAGTAAGCTAAAACGTTTCTGACAGTTTTAATTTTTTCATCATTTCTTAGACATTAGCTATAAAAAACTTATTCATTATTGCTTTCATTTACTCCAGTCAACATTAAATTGTTTTAGCGAGCATTACTAGGTCTATAAACGTCTAGTATAAGCAAAGTGAATTTTAGACTGTACGGCTGCCACCCCATAGCAAAATAAATATAGTGAAATTTAAAAAATCCTGTTTGTTTCGTCCACATTGAAAACTTTATCCTTATTTTAAATTTCATTTTTTCTAACCTTTAACTAACATTAGAAAATGTGCTAAATTATTCTCAAGCCGGAAAAAGCACAGTTTTACGAAAACACACAGGCAATAAATAAGGATGTATTTAAAAAAATAAAGGTATTTACGACGAGAACTGTAGCTATTGGTATGTAAATTTAATTTATTAGAATGCGCATTACTAATCAGGATCATTTTACAAAAGATTGCTTATAACATAATGATATAAATTTATAAACTTATAAATTTATAAATTTATAAACCTATAAATTTATTAATTAATAAAGACAGCATAAAAATTTACTAAATCAATGATTTATCGCACATACGTGGCAGCAACCGAAATTAATGAGAGATCTGAAAAATTAACACAAGATTAAGCAATATTCAAATTCTATAAACAATTTTAGAAGTATAATAAATTAAACAAAAAATAAATCAAATCTGCACCAGTTTCTGTCAAGGGCATTTAATGACAGAATTTTACCCTAATAAATAAATTAACCCACTAATCTATTTTTATCTATAGATCTTATAGATAAACTATTGAACGAACATATTTTGCGACGAGAATTTCCGGACTGAGTCCGATGGAAGATTTACATTATAATTAGGAAACAAACATTTGTTAAAGGATGCAGGAAATAAATCAATCAAAAAGGTCGTACTTAACGAAGTGACATTATAACATGTCCCTGTCAATATCTACAATGAATCCTAATAACAGCGAACTAATGACGGTTCTTTCTGAAACTAATCGCGATTCTATCTCAATCTAATCACGATAATATCCCAATCCAATCACGATTATATCCAAATCTAATAACGATTATCCCAAAATAAATCAATAAATCCAAATTATCCCAATATAATCACGATTGTATTCCAATCTAATCACGAATCTATCTCTATCTGTACACAATCAATTTTCAAATCGTCATCATGAACCACAACTGACTATCGTGATCCAGATCATTGCTGACCCGAACCAACGGATGCCACTTCGGGTGTCTTCTTTCTCGCCTGCTCCGGCAGCAACGGTGGTTTCGACAGCACCACTGCCGGGACGCGACGACCGAGAAGATCCACCTCCAGCTGGGTGCTGGCGCCCAGGCTGGCGGGCACGTATGCAAAGGCGAGTCCGTGACCGCGGCTGAAACTGTAGCTACCGGATGTCGTGTTGCCGACCACCTTTTAGGGGTTTGAGTGGTGGTTTATTGCGAAGGTTTAGGTAGATATATCTAGATTTAGTTTGATGGGTCTAGATTTAGTTTGAAGGGTCTAGATTTAGTTTGATGGGTCTAGATTTAGTTTGATGGGTCTAGATTTAGTTTGATGGGTCTAGATTTAGTTTGATGGGTCTAGATTTAGTTTGATGGGTCTAGATTTAGTTTGATGGGTCTAGATTTAGTTTGATGGGTCTAGATTTAGTTTGAAGGGTCTAGATTTAGGTTGATGGGTCTAGATTTAGGTTAATGGGTCTAGATTTAGGTAGATGAATCTAGATTTAGTTTGATGGGTCTAGATTTAGGTTGATGGGTCTAGATTTAGTTTGAAGGGTCTAGATTTAGGTTGATGGGTCTAGATTTAGGTTAATGGGTCTAGATTTAGGTAGATGAATCTAGATTTAGTTAGATGAATCTAGATTCAGGTAGATAGGTCTAGATTTAGGTAGATGAATCTAGATTTAGGTAGATGAATCTAGATTTAGTTATATGAATCTAAATTCAGGTAGATAGGTCTAGATTTAGGTAGATGAATCTAGATTTAGGTAGATGAATCCAGATTTAGGTAGATGAATCTAGATTTAGGTAGATGAATCTAGATTTAGGTAGATGAATCTAGATTTAGGTAGATGAATCTAGATTTAGTTAGATGAATCTAAATTCAGGTAGATAGGTCTAGATTTAGGTAGATGAATCTAGCTTTAGGTAGATGAATCTAGATTTAGGTAGATGAATCCAGATTTAGGTAGATGAATCGAGATTTAGATAGATGAATCTAGATTTAGGTAGATGAATCTAGATTTAGGTAGATGAATCTAGATTTAGGTAGATGAATCTAGATTTAGGTAGATGAATCTAGATTTAGGTTGATTTAGGCAGAATAATAGAGATTTGGTGAGATTTAAACTCAAAGTTTTGCACAAAAAGTTTCACGATTTAAACGTACATGTAAAAGTTACACATCATTCATGTATCAAGGCCTTTGCTAAGGTTGAACGATTATATATATATATCTCTATATTACCGTACACTAAAGTACAAATCTACCGGTATATATGATGCAAATACAAGATTAATGTCTCTATGAGGAAGTCAGATGAATTGGAGCAGCTTTTAATAATCTTTACTAAAGTAGGAAGAATAGACTAGCTTAGGGAATTCTGCATTGTACCGCATGAAGAATGGAATACTGGTACAATAGCAGTTTGTTTAGTTGCTCTGTTCCAACCAATCAATTAAATGATTTGATTAATGCCCGGAAATTAGTTAGCTATGGAACAATAGACCACTGTACTCTGTTAATAACAATGCCACTGTATCATTGCCACATCAAACGAACGTACGATTCTGAGCATCCCAGGAAACCCTACTTTTTATCTCTTTGTAACTATTATACTTGTTTGTTTGTTTAGGGATAATGATTTTGATTTTATTTGATTTTATAAAATAATTTTATAAGCGAGTAGGTTAACTCGCTTTCATATTTTACTATAAACTGTTCGATAATCTATGAAATAAGTAAAACCAGGTACGGTTTGCTCACCTTGCCGTCCAACCAGACGGATTCGTTGCCTTCAGGATCCACGTCAACACTGTCAACTCGCAGCATCCTCAACTGGCGGGCTCCATCCTGTTGCAGTTTCAGCTTCGCCTCCGCCACGGCAGCTTTCCCAACAAAATCTGCAGACTTTCCCAGCCTGATGAAGCCGCCGAGGCCAGCCTCCAATGGGCCAGTGTCGCAGTTCATCTCGGCTCCCCACATGGCGAACCCTTTCTCCAGCCGGAGCGAGTTCATCGCGTACGAGCCGAAGTTCACCAGACCGAGCGGCTGTCCAGACCGCCAGATGGATTTGTACAGCCTGGGCAGCTCTCCGATCCCGCAGTAGAGCTCCCAGCCCAGCTCTCCTGTGTAGGATATTCTGATGGCCAAGCAGTCAACTCCATCAATTTGCAGCTGCTTAGCCTGCAGAAACGGATAAGACCCCGCATCGAGGCTCTCCGAGGTCAACGACTGAAGAATTTCACGGGACAGCGGACCGGCTACAGACAGGCAGCCGATCGAATCCGTGACGTTGTCGATCTTGACGCCGTCCTGGAAGCGGAGTTTGTGTCGCCAGTCCTTCAGCCAGATGAGGTCGTGCATCTCAGAGCCGGAACCGGTCAGGGCCCGGAACTTCTGTTGGCCATCATCGGCTGGCAAGCAAGTCAGAGTCATCTCAGAGAACACTCGGCCCCTTGGCGTGAGCATGTGCGTGATGCAGGTGCGGTTCACTTTGGGCAGTCGGTTTGCAGTCACCAGGTCCAGGAATTCTCCGGCTCGAGGGCCTTGTTGAGAATTTTTGAGGGTTGGTCTTGTTGGATGCATTCTGCTTGGAAACCTTGATATTTTGAATGCAATGAGAAAACCCAGTGAAAAACAATATTTCTTGGATTATGGTTATGGATTCTAATGACTGGCCATTGGACAACTGTCAGATTCAGAACTGAGGCCGGAGCCCAGTGGTCCAGCGTGGCGCTCTGATGTGCCAGCGGCCCAGGCTCGATTCCAAGTGCAGTCAAATTAATTTAGGGCTGAATTGGAATCTCGGCTTGGCTCTGCTCGTGCAATTAACGCCTTTGAGGGCCAACCCCCAAGGCACGGTGAAGTGTACATGCCTAACGATAAAAGGGCCGCTGTAAACTCCTGTGTGAGTGTGTGCCTGTGCGTATGACTGCGTACGTATCCGCGCGCTTGTGTGTCTGCTTAGGGGAGTCGGCGAAACGGGCAGCAATGTCTCTGGCCGGTTGTGTGACAATGTCGCTTAAGGTGCGCCAGGGTGCACACGGCCTCCTGCATCTAACGAGTGACATTCAGACATTCAGAGTGACAATGATAGATTTAGAGTGACACATTGGCTGATTCAGAGTGACACATTGACAGATGCAGAGTGACGCATTGGCTGATTCAGAGTCACACATTGGCTGATTCAGAGTGACACATTGGCTGATTCAGAGTGACACATTGGCTGATTCAGAGTGACACATTGGCTGATTCAAAGTGACACATTGGCAGATTCAGAGTGACACATTGGCTGATTCAGAGTGACACATTGGCTGATTCAGAGTGACACATTGGCAGATTCAGAGTGACACATTGGCTGATTCAGAGTGACACATTGGCAGATTCAGAGTGACACATTGGCAGATTCAGAGTGACACATTAGCAGATTCAGAGTGTCACTAGTTCAAACCCTAACGCCACATACCAGAAATCTCGAACTTTGAAAATGGCGTAATATCCATAACGCCAGCCCGGTTCAGCACTCCTTCGCATTCCCGCTGCATCGCTGGGAACCAGTTCCCTCGTCGGAAAGAAGGCTCGTAGCGTCGCTCCTCCTCGGTCAAGCCGAACCAGTGCGGCTGCTCCCAGCCGTTGTGAAAGCCAAACTCGGCACCGGCCGATTTCAACTCGTCGTACAGGGCGCTGGTCTGAGCAGCGCGTTTCGTTGGCCTGCCGGCGAATCGCTCCTCCTTGGGATAGCCGACAGCGTTATTCAGCCCGTAGGTCTCGCGGCTCTTCGCGTGCGTGTAGCTCCGGTCGGCCCACCAGCCGTACCTGTCGGATGGGTAGTTGGCTCGCTTTGGGGCAAAAGCGAAAAGTCAAGCAGCTCGACGATCGATCCGCTCATCCCGGAGCACGCACACGGATGCGTATAAAGGTAAGCGGTCACACAAGGTGTACGTATAGCGGCCCTGACTTTTAAATTGTCCCACTCCAAAGAAACGGTTGCCCCAATCTAAACACACGGTTTCCCAGTCTAAACACATGGTTCCCCAGTCTAAACACACGGTTTCCCAGTCTAAACACACGGTTTCCCAGTCTAAAGACACGGTTGACCCAAAATCCAAAGATACGGTTGCCCTACTCCAAAGATACGGTTGCCCAATTTAAACACACGGTTGCCCCACTCCAAAGACACGGTTGACCCACACTCCAAAGACACGGTTCCCCAGTCTAAACACACGATTGCCCCATTCTAAACACACGATTGCCCCAGTCCAAAGACACGGTTGCCCCAGTCCAAAGACACGGTTGACCCAAAATTCAAAGACACGGTTGACCCAAAATTCAAAGACACGGTTGCCCAATTTAAACACACGGTTGACCCACACTCCAAAGACACGGTTGCCCAATTTAAACACACGGTTGACCCACACTCCAAAGATACGGTTGCCCAATCTCAACACACAGTTTCCCCAGTCTAAACATGCAATTGCCGACCCCAAACTCTGCCATACCTGTTAGCGTCCAGCTCAATCAAATCGTACGGCGGTTCGCCAGTACGAATCCAGTCCGCCACGTATTTGCCAACGCCGCCACCGTGGATTATGCCGTAACCAAGGCCGCCTAGCAACCAATAATTCAGCGGCCCCTCCACCGGGCCAATCAGTCCGGCATTCTCCGCATTGTAGGTGATCGGCCCGGATATGACGGATTGAATCTCGGCGTTCTGCATCGCCGGCACCATCTCCATGGCGCGCTCCAGGTGAGGCATGATTCGGCCAAGGTCCGGCTCAAACAGCTCCCTACCGAACGAGTCCGGCACCCCGTTATCGTACCAGTCAGTGCAGAGCATCATGTTCTCCGCAGACTCGTACGGCCCAACTAAGAGGCCCTGCTTCTCCTGGCGAAGATAGTAGGAGGCTTCCAAGTCACGCAGTACAGGAAGCTCTCGCTTCAGTTCGACCACCTCAGGCACAGCTTTGGTGATGACGTACTGATGATGCACCGGAATGATTGGCAGGTCCAATCCCGACAGTTTTCCAACGTCACGAGCGTGAAATCCAGCCGCGTTGACCAGATGCTTGGATTTGAGTTCGCCGTGATCAGTCACTATTGTCCAGATACCTTTTGAGTCCTGACTTGTGGCGCGTACCTGGCTGTTCTGGTACAGCTCGGCGCCATACTTACGCGCCCCGGCGGCTAGCGCCATTGTGACCGAGTAGGGATCGATGTGACCATCTCCAGGGTTGTAGATCCCACCCAGCACTGTGCTCATGTTGAGCAGTGGACACAATTCCAAGCATTTCTCCGGTCCAACTAGGTGCTGTTCGGCTTGGCACCAGGCTGCCCTGGACATCTGATATCGGGCCTCGTCCATGCGAGTCGGTGTAGTGATGAGGCGCAGGGAGCCTGGAGTGTGCAGACCCACTGGTTGGTCAGTCTCCGCCTCGAGCTGAGAGTACAGTTGCATGCTGTAGTAATGGACGCGGCGCACGTTAATGCCCGGGTGGAAGAATGTGGTGAGGCCGGCCTGCGTGTGGGGACACAGTTTTTATAGAACATTTTCTGTGTGTTAGACAGGAATGGCACTGAACTGTCAGACAGGAATGGCACTGAACTGTTACACAGAAATGGCACTGAACTGTCAGACAGGAATGGCACTGAACTGTTACACAGGAATGGCACTGAACTGTCAGACAGGAATGGCACTGAACTGTTACACAGGAATGGCACTGAACTGTCAGACAGGAATGGCACTGAACTGTTACACAGGAATGGCACTGAACTGTCAGACAGGAATGGCACTGAACTGTCAGACAGGAATGGCACTGAACTGTTACACAGGAATGGCACTGAACTGTTACACAGGAATGGCACTGAACTGTTACACAGGAATGGCACTGAACTGTTACACAGGAATGGCACTGAACTGTCAGACAGGAATGTCACTGAACTGTTACACAGGAATGGCACTGAACTGTTACACAGGAATGGCACTGAACTGTTACACAGGAATGGCACTGAACTGTTACACAGGAATGGCACTGAACTGTTACACAGAAATGGCACTGAACTGTTACACAGGAATGGCACTGAACTGTTAGACAGGAATGTCACTGAACTGTTACACAGGAATGGCACTGAACTGTTACACAGGAATGGCACTGAACTGTTACACAGGAATGGCACTGAACTGTTACAAAGGAATGGCACTGAACTGTTACACAGGAATGGCACTGAACTGTTACAAAGGAATGGCACTGAACTGTTACACAGAAATGGCACTGAACTGTTACAAAGGAATGGCACTGAACTGTTACAAAGGAATGGCACTGAACTGTTACACAGGAATGGCACTGAACTGTTACAAAGGAATGGCACTGAACTGTTACACAGGAATGGCACTGAACTGTTACAAAGGAATGGCACTGAACTGTTAGACAGGAATGTCACTGAACTGTTACACAGGAATAGCACTGAACTGTTACACAGGAATGGCACTGAACTGTTACACAGGAATGGCACTGAACTGTCAGACAGGAATGGCACTGAACTGTTACACAGGAATGGCACTGAACTGTCAGACAGGAATGGCACTGAACTGTTACACAGGAATGGCACTGAACTGTTACACAGGAATGGCACTGAACTGTTACACAGGAATGGCACTGAACTGTTACACAGGAATGGCAATGAACTGTTACAAAGGAATGGCACTGAACTGTTACACAGAAATGGCACTGAACTGTTACACAGGAATGGCACTGAACTGTTACACAGGAATGGCACTGAACTGTCAGACAGGAATGGCACTGTACTGTTACACAGGAATGGCACTGAACTGTTACACAGGAATGGCATTGAACTGTTACACAGGAATGGCACTGAACTGTTACACAGGAATGGCACTGAACTGTCAGACAGGAATGGCACTGAACTGTTACACAGGAATGGCACTGAACTGTTACACAGGAATGGCACTGAACTGTTACACAGGAATGGCACTGAACTGTTACAAAGGAATGGCACTGAACTGTTACAAAGGAATGGAACACTTAACTGCGAGATAAAATCAACATAACTGTCGTTTTTTGAAGTAAAATAATTCACAGAGATAAAAGTAACAAAAATTCAATATTTTATTTAACATTTTGTCAGCAATTTTATCGACGATACGCTAAACACGCTACTCACAGCGTGCCAAGTAGAACCGGCGGTAAGTTCAGATTTCTCCAACAGAACAACATCCTTAACTCCGGCCTTAGCCAAATGGTAAGCAGTGCTGACGCCCACAATGCCACCGCCAATGATTACAACTTCGGCTTCATTGCTCGATCGCTTGGACAGAGGATGCTGGCGCTGCTGCTCTGTGGAAGACGAGACAGCCCTGCGAGGGTAGGATAATGTAGAACAACTGATGCTTTTGACACTACTGAGAATGAACATTTCCATTAAATATTCTTTACACCCTGCCGTGACATCGTCCCACGACCAGTGCTGACTGCAATTCTGTACATTCCGCTATGACTCCTGATCACAGACAAGCATCAGTACTGTACGCAGGTACGCACTCATACACACACGCTCACACAGGGTGAACTGCGGACCTGACTATGGGAGTTGGTTCTTTTATGGGTGTTTCAATTGCAATACGTCTGAATGGGCTGCTGAGATTGTACACAATCTATGAATGAGACTGTTGTACACAATCAATCTATGACTGAGACTGTTGTACACAATCTATGACTGAGACTGTTGTACACAATCTATGACTGAGAATGTACACAATCTATGACTGAGAATGTACACAATCTATGACTGAGAATGTACAAAATCTATGACTGAGACTGTTGTACACAATCTATGACTGAGAGTGTTGTACACAATCTATGACTGAGACTGTTGTACACAATCTATGACTGAGAATGTACACAATCTATGACTGAGACTGTAAACAATCTATGACTCAGAATGTACACAATCTATGACTGAGACTGTAAACAATCTATGACTCAGAATGTACAAAATCTATGACTGAGACTGTAAACAATCTATGACTCAGAATGTACACAATCTATGACTGAGACTGTTGTACACAATCCATGACTGAGAATGTACACAATCTATGACTGAGACTGTTGTACACAATCTATGACTGAGAATGTACAAAATCTATGACTGAGACTGTTGTACACAATCTATGACTGAGAGTGTTGTACACAATCTATGACTGAGACTGTTGTACACAATCTATGACTGAGAATGTACACAATCTATGACTGAGAATGTACACAATCTATGACTGAGAATGTACACAATCTATGACTGAGAATGTACACAATCTATGACTGAGAATGTACACAATCTATGACTGAGACTGTACACAATCTATGACTCAGACTGTACACAATCTATGACTGAGACTGTACACAGTCTATGACTGAGACTGTACACAATCTATGACTGAGACTGTACACAGTCTATGACTGAGACTGTAAACAATCTATGACTGAGACTGAGCACAGGCTATAAATTTTACACTTATTATTTTTACTTAACACTACTCAACACAAATTTTTTACTCAACACTTGCAGCCTTGAGTAGGTATGCCAAATTGAGCTACAGGAGAAACTAAGAGAAGAAATAAAAAATAGCTTAAAATATTTGGATTTCAAGCACTATACTACTTTTACCTAGATTACACAGTAGTATTCTGAAGAAAGCAAAAAACGACAGATCACATGACCTGCGCGTTCACACCCCCCAGAACTTCAAGGCCACTCTGACTAATCTCAAACCTGTACAAGTCAGCAGCCCACTAGACGGGGGCAAGAGTTGGCTGCGGCAGACAGCAGAAGAACCGGTTTAAACCGGTTTTCCGTGTGTTTACTCATTCAGTCATTTCGGTTCAAGTAAACTTGAACAAACTGGACAGAACTTGATAGAACCAAAACAAAAATTATAGCCGTGATGGCAAAGTTATTAAATCTTGTTTAAATGAAGTTGCTCGCCAAGGTTAAATGTGAGTCACTCTAGGAAAGTGAGACTAACCATACTTGAGAAAACAGTATATGCCATTTTTCTATTAGAACTTAAAAATAGAAACAAGGGAAAATACGGATTGCACCCGAAAAGTTCATAACAAGCGCAGCTCATGCGCGGGCTTTGTCAACAGACGCACACGCACAGCCTGTTGCACAGCTGGGTGTAAACACTAACATATGTGCCTGGAAAAATATCGCTTTTATAATTTCAAGCATATTCAAGATTGTGACGGTGACCAAGTTTATGTTTATGTGAAGTTCAGACCTGAATCAGCATGCAATAACCGAAATTTGCGCGCTTAAAATAGATTTAATGGGGGCGCCAAATTGATTCAATGGGGGCGCCAAAATAGATCCAATAGGGGCACCAAATTGATCCAATAGGGGCGCCAAATTGATCCAATAGGGGCGCCAAATAGATCCAATGGGGGCGTCAAATAGATCCAATAGGGGCGCCAAATAGATCCAATGGGGGCGCCAAATAGATCCGATAGGGGCGCCAAATAGATCCAATAGGGGCGCCAATAAACAGATCCAATAGGGGCGCCAAAAAGATCCAATAGGGGCGCCAAATAGATCCAATAGGGGCGCCAAATAGATCCAATAGGGGCGCCAAATAGATCCGATAGGGGCGCCAAAAAGATCCAATAGGGGCGCCAAATAGATCCAATAGGGGCGCCAAATAAATTCAATAGGGGCGCCAAATAGATCCAATGGGGGCGCCAAATAGATCAAATGGTGGCGCCAAATAGATCCAATGGGGGCGCCAAGTAGATCCAATAGGGGCGCCAAATAGATCCAATAGGGGCGCCAATAAACAGATCCAATAGGGGCGCCAAATAGATCCAATAGGGGCGCCAATAAACAGATCCAATAGGGGCGCCAAATTGACTCAATGGGGGCGCCAAATAGATCCAATGGGGGCGCCAAATAGATCCAATGGGGGCGCCAAGTAGATCCAATAGGGGCGCCAAATAGATCCAATGGGGGCGCCAAATAGATCCAATGGGGGCGCCAAATAGATCCAATAGGGGCGCCAAATTGACTCAATGGGGGCGCCAAATAGATCCAATAGGGGCGCCAAATAGATCCAATAGGGGCGCCAAATAGATCCAATAGGGGCGCCAAATAGATCCAATGGGGGCGCCAAATAGATCCAATGGGGGCGTCAAATAGAATAGGGGCACCAGATTGATCCAATGGGGTGTCAAATAGATCCAATAGGGGCGCCAAATTGACTCAATGGGGGCGCCAAATAGATTCAATGGGGGCGCCAAATTGACTCAATGGGGGCGCCAAATAGATTCAATGGGGGCGCCAAATTGACTCAATGGGGGCGTCAAATAGATTCAATGGGAGCACCAAATTGATTCAATGGGGCGCCAAATAGACGTAATATCGGCGCCAAATATATTCGATGGGGGGCGCCAAATGGCGGATTCATTGGGGACGCCAACCCCTAAAAGCGCCAAATGACTCAAGGGGCACCGAATGACTCAATGCATTGTAAACAGGCTGAAATGGAAGGCGCCAAACAGAATGAGGTGGCGTCTCTGTTTACCTAATTCACCTTTTGAAAAGAATATTTCACCTGTAATCATTTTCAATTTCTGTTCTTAAAATTGATAGGCAAAGAAATTTCAATGAATTGTGTATGGTTCTCATCTCAAACTACAGGTTCATGTAGTAGTGCTGAGGTGCCGTGATTGGGTCAAAATGATGGAGTCGCCGTGATGGAAGTCACCGTGATGAAGTCACCGTGATGGAGTCACCGTGATGAAGTCACCGTGATGGGTCAACATCTTTGAGTCACTGTGATTGAAACACCGAGATTGAGTCACCGTGATTGAGTCAAGGTGATGGAGTCACCGTGAATGAGTCACCGTGATTGAGTCAAGGTGATGGAGTCACCGTGAATGAGTCACCGTGATTGAGTCAAGGTGATGGAGTCACCGTGAATGAGTCACCGTGATTGAGTCAAGGTGATGGAGTCACCGTGAATGGGTCAACGTGACGGAAGTCCCCGTGATGGAATCACCATGATTGAGTCAACGTGATGGGAGTCCCCGTGATGGAATCACCGTGATTAAGTCACCCTGATTGAGTTACCGTGATGGAGTCACCGTGATGGAGTCACCGTGATGGAGTCACCGCGATGGAGTCACCGTGATGGAGTCACCGTGATGGAGTCACCGTGATGGAGTCACCGTGATGGAGTCACCGTGATGGAGTCACCGTGATGGAGTCACCGTGATGGAGTCATCGTGATGGAGTCACCGTGATGGAGTCATCGTGATGGAGTCACCGTGATGGAGTCACCGTGAATGGGTCAACATCATAGACTCACCGTGATTGAGTCAACATGATGGGAGTCCCCGTGATAAAACCACTGTGATTGAGTCACCGCGAGGGAGTCAACGTGACGGATCACCATCACGGGGTCACCGTGATGAGTGGCTCTGAAACACACTGCTGCACACTACCCTAACTACAAATTTATGACACAAACTTTAAAAGAGAGGCATAAAATCGAAATTCACAATTCTCAATATGCTCACCTGACAGATGCAGGCCAAGAAGATGTTAATCTTCCAGCCTTAGTCGCACAAGCTAAAGATTTGTTAATCTTCGAACAATTAAGCATCTTGACCTCTTGGCTCTTGGCTGCAGGACAGGCTCAGATGAAGGCTGCAGAAAATTCCTATAGAAGAAAGCAATTGAAGCGGAATTTTCTAACCTCGGTACATTTTCCAGTTGAATGAAAATGATATTTTATGTTTTAAGGAAAATTCCAACTTAGCAAAAGTTTCGTAATTGCGAGAACACAAGTGGCTTTAACTGGTTCTAACCAGGTTTAACTATCTTTGTTGACAAATAAACTAAATTACTGTTCGAGAGACAAGAAAATGCTGATAAGGGCGTAGCCTATTTCAACGTACATTAAGTCACGTGACATTTTCTACTGTCTGAATTAACAATCCGACAGAACTTTATTTGCAACTTCAAGTTTTGCCTCTTCCGAGCTCCACCCCTCGATTTTAGCTGCCTCTTGCAGTCACGTGACTCTCGTGACCTCTCCGCCTGAGCCTTTTCTCAATAGAAATAGCTGGCCAATCCAGAACGCCTGCCCAACCCAACCGGGCGGTGTGACAAAAACAGAAACGCATCTGCGACCTTGGTGCACGCGATTTCGCAATAATTATCAGATCGTCCTGGAAAGGCAAAACCGGTTGCCGGTCTGGAAAGTCACAGGACCGGTTTCGGCAAAAACCGGCTTTTAATCGGGGGTTTCCCCACCCCCAGCCGCCAAGGTCACCGGAAATGACCGCGTCTATAAATAGGAAAATTCCAACGCGCTCTAAAAATTCCATAACCAAAAACTTGGAAAGAAGAAGCAATTTCCCATTTCCACGAAGCATTCTCTAGCGGAATTCTACCAACGGCAGCCATGGGCACCATCGAGCGACGCGGCATTATGGAGCGGCTTGACAACGGCGAGGTTGTCATCGGAGACGGCGGCTTCGTGTTCGCCCTGGAGAAGCGCGGCTACGTCAAAGCGGGGCCGTGGACACCGGAAGCGGTTGTCGAGCATCCGGAAGCTGTGCGTCAGCTTCATCGCGAGTTTCTCAGAGCCGGCTCTGATGTGATGCAGGCGTTCACCTTCTACGCCAGCGATGACAAGCTTTCTAATCGGGGCAACACTGCATCGCAGAAGTACGGGGTAAGTGCAGAAGACACCAGCATCCCACTTGAACCTTGGCATCTCAGCAATCCTCTCGTGAGCGTTGGAATACCGAAATTTCATTTTTAATTTTGCCAGTGCACAAACATCAACGCTGCCGCTTGTCGGGTGGCCCGCGAGGTGGCCCAGGAGGGCGGTGCCCTGTTCCTCGGCGGTGTCTGCCAGACCCCGACTTACCTGAGCGGCGCCAGCAAGGAGGACACCAAGGAGATTTTCCGAGGCCAGATGGGCGCTTTCAAAGACGAAGGTGTCGACTTCATTCTGTGTGAGTACTTTGAGCACGTCGAAGAGGCGGAGTGGGCCATTGAGGTCGGGCTGGAGACCGGACTGCCCGTGGCCTGCAGCATGTGCATCGGGCCGCAGGGCGACATGCACGGCAACTCCGCGGGCGACTGCGCCATCCGTATGGCTCGCGCTGGAGCCAAAATCGTTGGCGTCAACTGCCACTACGATCCGTTCGTCAGCCTGGAAGCGATCAAGCTGATGAAAGAAGCTCTGGAACGCGAGAATCTCAAGGCCTACCTGATGTGCCAGCCGTTGGCCTACATGACTCCGGATGCTGGGAAGCAGGGCTTCATCGACCTGCCCGAGTTCCCATTCGCTCTGGAGAGTAGGATCTGCAACCGCTGGGACATGCACCGCTACGCCAGGGAGGCCTACGACCTTGGCGTCCGCTTCATCGGCGGCTGCTGCGGCTTCGAGCCCTACCACATCCGCGCCGTCGCAGAGGAGCTCGCCGCCGAGCGGGGGCGATTCCCAGCCGGCTCTGAGAAGCACGTTGTCTGGGGCGGCGGCCTCAAGATGCACACGAAGCCGTGGGTTCGAGCCCGGGCCAACCGCGAGTACTGGGAGAACCTCAACCCGGCCAGCGGTCGGCCGTACTCGTCCGCCATGAGCAAGCCGGACAACTGGGGCGTCACCCGCGGCAACGAGATGCTGGTGCAGCACGCGCACGAGACCACCACTGAGGAGGAGGATCTGGTCCGTGGTATAAAAGGCAAGCTGAAGATGGCCTGCTGTCAGCATCATCAGGAAACCAAGAAGGAGGCTGATCTAGTTGCTGCTGCTCAGGCCGTTACTGAGACCGCTTGAGTCAGTAATCAATCTTTACGGATTGCGAATTCAATATCTTGACCGCACATTAACCGTGGCCTTCATACTATCTGTATTGTAGTTCTCCCGAGTAACTGATCAAGTCTATTTCGCTTCATAATACCTTTTTTCATTGTTTTATCACATTATAACCAATCTATCTATTCGCTTCAATGCTGAATGGCGCAATGAATTATTTCTTATTTGTGAAAATATTGGTGTTTGGAAATTCTGCAGTTCTTTTGCTCGATAAATGTCGCATATAGTTGGTTGGAATTGCATTAATTTAATAGAAGCACACACTCGCTTCGATTTGACTTTCTATTTTTTTACTTGAGCAATGCTCAAGCTAGTGGCCGCGTATTTTGAGTAAGATTGTGGAGAACTTTGGTTTAGTATACTCAAACTTAGATAGTACTCCGTTGGCACTTGCGTTTTGTTTCAAACTCGAAGATAAAGGTTTGAAAAGGCTGGGCGAGCAAAGCCGATAGTTTTGCAAGATTTTTTATGAGGAATACAGTTTTGAATGTATTTACAATGCTACTATTATATTTAGTATCAGTAGCATCGTCAGAAAGTTTAGCTTGAATTTGTGGGCCAGCGATTTACAAATTTCATACAAAGTAATAAAATTAAAATTAGAAACAAAAAATATCAAATTTTGTGACACATCAAATTTAACACGTTTTCTATAAATTTTCGCGAGCCCGATTTGTTATAGACTGTCATCTATCATCAGTCGCATGATCCACATGTGATCCACAATGAGTCACACACGATCACATGTGATCCACAATGAGCCATATGATCACCTATGATTCACAATTTGTCACGATCCTCTAGCTGTGACCAATAATGAGTCACATGATCACCTGTGATTTACAATGAGTCACGCACGATCCTATGTGATCCACAATGAGCCACAACGATCCTATGTGATCCACAATGAGTCACGCACGATCCTATGTGATCCACAATGAGTCATGCACGATCCTATGTGATCCACAATGAGTCACGCACGATCCTATGTGATCCACAATGAGTCACGCACGATCCTATGTGATCCACAATGAGTCACGCACGATCCTATGTGATCCACAATGAGTCACGCACGATCCTATGTGATCTACAATGAGTCACGCACGATCCTATGTGATCCACAATGAGTCACGCACGATCCTATGTGATCCACAATGAGTCACGCACGATCCTATGTGATCCACAATGAGTCATGCACGATCCTATGTGATCCACAATGAGTCACGCACGATCCTATGTGATCCACGATGAGTCACGTGATCACATGTGATTCACAATGTGCACGATCACATGTGATCTATAATAAGACACATGATTACCTGGTCATCAACAATTAGTCACGCAGTGACGCTATCACCTATAAATCTACAATGAGTCGTTCACTGCAGTTCAGCATTTACATAAGTCTGGGTTCCGCTACTCGCACCAAGTGGATGCTCCGTCTCCATCTGCAGCATCTGTGTCTGTAACTGGACAGTCCTTTTCACTCCAGTGCCGCCTCGCGAAGCTCTCGCACAAAGTCCCGACTAGCCACCGTCAGGCAGGCCATGAGGCCCACCAGCAACGAGGATATCAGCAGCATGGCGGCAGCGGCGACCGCCTGCGGTAGGTACCGAACCAGCAGATCGTCAAACAGCTTACTGCAGCCGGTATTGTACCAGCCGTGAGTAGAATTGGTGCCGAGCTGACAGGCAACCGTAGTAGGTATCATCAGGTCCGGATCGAGCTGGCAGCAGGTAACGGGCACAACAACGCTAGCTGGATAGTCTGAATGGTTGGTCCACCCGCAGCACTTCTGAGTCATCTGCAGATAGTCCAGCAGGGCGCTGCCGAATGGCGCGGTCGTGGAGTTGACGACTGCAGACGATCCGCCAGCCGTGTAAGCGGCTGTCCAACTGAGCACCTCGATTTGCAAGCTGCTCCGAGCTCGACTCTGCAAGTCTGTGGCGAATAAAGCAACGAGAAGGCCCAGCAGAGCCAGTAGGCAGACAGCTGAGGCCAGCGAGTGAGCTTGCAGAGCTCGACGACTTCCGCAAGCGGCCGCGGTCACCGCCGAGCAGGACAGCACGAGGCCGCCAAAGCCCAATAGGGCGAGGCTGTTGGCCGGCAGGGAGAAGCAGGTGTGATAGGCTGTGTCGGCGGTGAAGTGCAGTCCGCTGTAGACCGAGTATCTTGGTGTGATGAAGGGATTCGTTTAATGGAGGCTTTTAGCGGAAATTTTTGAACATTTTAATAACTCATCCAACTGAGTTTTTAAAACCCAAATCGGTACTCCCAGAGTCTTGAACCCTTGCTTAGTCACTTCCTCAGCTTCTCAAACCGAGTTTTCACTCTCTGAAGCTTCTTAAACCGAGTTGTCACTCTCTGAAGCTTCTTGAACCCGAGTTGTCACTCTCCGGAGCTTCTTAAACCCGAGTTGTCACTCTCTGAAGCTTCTTAAACCGAGTTGTCACTCTCCGGAGCTTCTTAAACCCGAGTTGTCACTCTCTGAAGCTTCTCAAACCGAGTTGTCACTCTCTGGAGCTTCTTAAACCAGAGTTGTCACACTCTGGAGCTTCTTAAACCAGAGTTGTCACTCTCTGGAGCCTCTTAAACCCGAGTTGAAACACTCTGGAGCCTCTTAAACCCAAGTTGGCACTCTCTGAAGCTTCTTAAACCGAGTTGTCACTCTCTGAAGCTTCTTAAACCCGAGTTGTCACTCTCCGGAGCTTCTTAAACCCGAGTTGTCACTCTCTGAAGCTTCTTAAACCGAGTTGTCACTCTCCGGAGCTTCTTAAACCCGAGTTGTCACTCTCTGAAGCTTCTCAAACCGAGTTGTCACTCTCTGGAGCTTCTTAAACCAGAGTTGTCACACTCTGGAGCTTCTTAAACCAGAGTTGTCACTCTCCGGAGCTTCTTAAACCCAAGTTGTCACTCTCCGGAGCTTCTTAAACCCGAGTTGTCACTCTCTGGAGCTTCTTAAACCCGAGTTGTCACCTGTGCTCACTCCCAGTCAACTCACTTCGGCAGCTGCTTCACCTTCGTCCAGATGTGCGCCGTCACTGTGCTGGGATCCGAGCTGCCAACCAGGGCACCAGCTGACAGAACCACCACGGCAAAGAACGCCGCAGTGGTGTTCAGCGCCATTGCCGCGGCCTTTGCGGCGCTGCGAAGACTGGCTCGAGAGGCCCTGCTGCATCGCCTTCGAGGAAGTGTCATGTCTGTTTAGAGAGACCTGTAAAATCTGCCAGGTTAGACTGTCTTTGAGAACCGATTCAAGCTACAGATCAAGACTATGTCTAGCTATATATATAATTGAGTCTAAAATTACTTAGTTGTAGTGAGTGGTTAATGCGGAAATGCCCAACTACAGAATGGTGAAAAAGTCAAGCCCTTTAAGCCCCTGGGGAACGCTTAATGGACAGCTATCTGTGTGTTTGATTTACAAAGTCTATTTTGATTTTTTTGAGTTTCAGGGTTACACATAGACAGAAAGATATAGAGTGAGCTAAATCCCATGATTTTATATTGAGGTTAATAAATTTTCAAATGCATTGCAACCTTCTTTGGTGAGCAAGGAAGGTTACTGTAGAGGTGTCACTGGAAGTCAGGTACGCACTGAGGGTTGAGAGTCAGGTACCCACTGAGAGTTGAGAGTCAGGTACCCACTGAGAGTTGGGAGTCAGCAGGTACCCACTGAGAGTTGGGAGTCAGCAGGTACCCACTGAGTGTTGGGGAGTCAGGTACCCACTGAGTGTTGTGGAGTCAGGTACCCACTGAGTGTTGGGGAGTCAGGTACCCACTGAGTGTTGGGGAGTCAGGTACCCACTGAGTGTTGGGGAGTCAGGTACCCACTGAGTGTTGGGGAGTCAGGTACCCACTGATGGATGGGACAGGAATAACATGTAGCATTATGTGTTCACTGACATTTAAGGTACGTGTAAGAATTATCAGAAGGGTCAGACTAATTTCCTGAATTTTGCACCTGTCAATCTATAGATTAGACAGACATTTCTGGCCCAGCTCAATAAGGAACTTTTCCTATGAGTGAGTTCCTATGACATTTACTATGAGTAAAATAAAATTCTCTGAGAAACTCTCATGAGTCAGGCCAGCTGAAGTGACATTGCTGTCTCTGTCCCCTCTGCTTCTGGAAGCCAGCAGCAATTAAATTGAAAGCAGGTGCAGCGATTGCCATTGACAACGCATGCAGTTATAATTAGTTTTAGTAGAATCGTAGCTAAAAACGTTTTTTCATTATACTACTTTTCAAAGGGTTATTGAAGTAGTAAAATGGAGATGTTTTTCAGCAAATGCATGGCAATAGTGAGACAATATAGGCTCATACTAACATATTCATCTCGTTGCTACGCTTTAGGAATGCTAGAATAGTGAGCGCCACATCACTCCGCCGCCGGTGCTTCGAAGTTGAGTACGGGTTGAGTTGGTTAATTTCTATTTAGAAAAAAGCACCGAGCAGAGAGGGGTTGGAAATTGAGGTAAACCCGGGCTTGCCGGCACAGTCTAAAGGAGCAAAGCTACGAGTATTTAGATCGCTTACTTGCGCACAAGAAAATTACCGGAGAGAAGAAAAGAGACAATAACAGAAAAACATTTGTTGCATTTTAGACAGCCACAGACAGCAGCACAAGCAATTGAGACCGAAGCGATGGAGAGGGAAGGGTTGGGGCATGAGTAGGCAACGTATAGAGAGATTAATAAAAAGATGGTCAGGCAACGAGCTTTTTAGGAGCTGTTGTCTACAATACCTGGCTCTGCTCTCTCTAGCAACAACAAGCCGCAATGAGCGCCATCGCAACGCGGGCCACTCGTCGGCCAAGACACGTCGAACGACGCCTGTTTGTGAAACGCCGCCAAGCAAAACCAAACAGAGTTTCTAGCAGCGACGACAGCGGCAATGAAGACTATCATCTGGTTGGAGCTGGCGAGACTCGCAGGAGGCGGCCGCGCACCGCTTTGGTTCATCGCACGACATTGTCCGGAGCAGAGTCGCCTCTTCTGCCGTCATCATCTGCTGCGAGAACTGAGACGCCGGCCATTTTCTACAACGAAGACGGCAAGCCGAGCGACCCGCGCGAGCGGGCTCAGAGCGCGCGTGTCGTCGAGGGACGCCTGTTCTCGCGACTCGTCACCAGCTCGGAGACGCTGCAACGCCTCGAGCGGGTGCGAGCGGCCACAGCCGAGGCCGAGGCTCCGTTCTTCCAGCGACCTCTGCAGCAGCAGCGTCCGCAGTCGGCTCTGGAGTTTCAGCGCATCCTGGCGGCCCGGGCAGCGCGAAACTTCCAGGCCAAGAGCGCCAGAGCTCGACTGAGAATGCAGACGGCGAACGCATCGGCAGCCAGGGGCTCCGCGACCGGCATGCAGCTGCTGACGGTGACAGGTGGCGGCGTCGGCGGCAACATCTCCGGGTCCTCATTCGGCGACGAGGATCTTGACAGCGGCGACGAAGTCAGCGCCAGCGAGAAAGCGGCAGCTCGCAGAAACTCCGACCAGCCGCAGTCGAGTGCGGCATCCCCCACTGCTGAAGCAGCCGAGAGCAAACCAGCGGCAACGGATGAAGGCGCCGAAGACTCGGACTCCGGCTCCAGCTGCCGCAGCTGCTTAGAGATGGTCACCGCGCAGCGAGCGGGCGTTGAGAAGCCGCAGGCGGCGGCAGGTCCGGCCGGCGGCAAGAAGCCGGGGCTGAAGATGGCGATGGCGGATTTCACAAGGAAAATCGAGGACAATGAGGGCACGGAGATTTCCACTTTCTCCTTCCTGGGCGAGAAAGACAAACCGGCTCCAGATGAGGAAGAGGAAGTCGGGCAAGACTCCGCTGCCGATGTTGGAGCTCCTGCCTTCGGCGCGCCAATCGACTTGTCGCGCGAGTCGCTCCGACAGGCGGCCAAGCAGCTGCACCAGCACAAGAAGAAGTACAAAAACATGACGGTAAGTTTTTGTTGCACAGCGATTCTGAATCCGCGTAGCAGTTTGAAATTCGGCATTTGCTCTTTTCTGCAGCCGCTGAACCGGATGCGACGAGCAGTGAAGACGGTGAACCTTCTCATCAAGGCTTGCACAACAAAGGAGTGAGTAGATCAGTGACCATGATGGTATTCTCTTATGAGTGCCTGCGGCGCTAAAATGAGTGCCTGCGGTGCTAAAATGAGTGCCAGCGGCGCTAAAATGGGTGCCTGCGGTGCTAAAATGAGTGCCTGCGGTGCTAAAATGAGTGCCTGCGGTGCTAAAATGAGTGCCAGCGGCGCTAAAATGGGTGCCTGCGGTGCTAAAATGAGTGCCAGCGGCGCTAAAATGGGTGCCTGCGGTGCTAAAATGAGTGCCTGCGGTGCTAAAATGAGTGCCTGCGGCGCTAAAATGAGTGCCTGCGGTGCTAAAATGAGTGCCTGCGGTGCTAAAATGAGTGCCAGCGGCGCTAAAATGGGTGCCTGCGGTGCTAAAATGAGTGCCTGCGGTGCTAAAATGAGTGCCAGCGGCGCTAAAATGAGTGCCTGCGGTGCTAAAATGAGTGCCTGCGGCGCTAAAATGAGTGCCTGCGGCGCTAAAATGAGTGCCTGCAGCGCTAAAATGAGTGCCTGCGGTGCTAAAATGAGTGCCTGCGGAGCCAAAATGAGTGCCTGCGGTGCTAAAATGAGTGCCTGCGGCGCTAAAATGAGTACCTGCGGCGCTAAAATGAGTGCCTGCGGTGCTAAAATGAGTGCCTGCGGAGCCAAAATGAGTGCCTGCGGAGCTAAAATGAGTGCCTGCGGCGCTAAAATGAGTGCCTGCGGCGCTAAAATGAGTACCTGCGGCGCTAAAATGAGTTCCTGCGGCGCTAAAATGATCGCCGACAACACCGATTCAGAAAATAATGTACATGTAGAAATTTAGTCATGTACATGTAGAATTCTTGGCTTAGTCCCCCACCATAAAATCCATGGCGACGCCCCTGGATATGAATCAGTAAATTTTACCTACATGTTGTATCTGCCTATTTGTTAATTCGTCTCAACCTTGTCTTGACTTTCCGTGAAAAAAATTTGGCGAATATAGAACTGATCAGACAAAACTGGTTGCTAGGCACTCATAAATAGGGCGAATTTCAATTGGAACTAAACATCTTTGCAGAGAGCAGACTCGCAAGAACCAACAGCGCATGATGACATTCTCAGACATCGCCAGCAGCTTGGCCCAAGACTCCCAAAGCGATGAGCTGAACTTCCAGCTGTCCTACTACAAGGCCAAGAAAGAGATGACGCTCAGCCCCGAGGCTCAGGAGATTCTCCGTCTGCATCCGTTCCTGCGCACCAAGGAGATGCTGCACACCGCCATGGTCAGTCTGCAGACTGCAGTTGAAGCATTCTCGGAGTTTCCAACCAATATGAAGCAGTCCCTAGTCAAGGTGGGCTGGTATGAGAAGTGAGTTTCATTTTCGTTCATTTTTATTAGTGCTTCAGAAGCCTAGGGGGTTGCAGCCAAGTGGTTAGAGCGTCGGACTCCCAACCCCACTGGAACAATATCCCTGGAACAAGCCCCTGGTGCTGAAGTCCCTGGTGCTAAAGCCCCTGGTGCTAAAGCCCCTGGTGCTAAAGCCCCTGGTGCTAAAGCCCCTGGTGCTAAAGCCCCTGGTGCTAAAGCCCCTGGTGCTAAAGCCCCTGGTGCTAAAGCCCCTGGTGCTAAAGCCCTTGGTGCTAAAGCCCCTAGTGCTGGGCTGCTGGCTCCCCTGGTGCTAAAGCCTCTGGTGCTAAAGCCCATGTGAAGAACCTAGCAAAAAATGCGCATTAAGACCGGAGTTACATTACATGTACATCCACAACAAATTTGTGTCCTCAAGCAGGTCACTTAACTCTGCACTGCTTCAGTTCACCCAGTTGTAAAATGGGTGCCAGCATTAGCTGGGGTAATTGAGGGTGCGTGTGGCGACCCCCCCCCCTCCCCAGTCCTTGGACTGAACAGCCGTACGCAGCCTTCAGATGCACCGGGCAATAGCTGCGGCTGAGCTGTCGGTTGCACAAAAAATTCGAACTTCCCCTACTTGCAGGTTCAACGCAAATCAGGTCATCATTCGTCAAGGACACAACGCTCTTAACTTTTATTTCATAATATCCGGAACGAGTAAGTTTATTTGATAATAAGCTCGAATTTAATGTTTTGTGTTTCCACAGCAACCGATATTAATAAATAAAATATTTCAGCCGCGGTGTCTGTCGCTCTCAAGAAGCCAACAGGCGAACCGTTCAATAAAACTGTGGCATTTCTTAGAAAAGGCGAAAGTTTCGGCGTAAGTCGTTTTTGCTAGTTTTTGGACACATCTTACATGCATCGTAAATAGATTTAGGATAGATCTTAGATAGATTTTCATACATTTAAATAGATTTTAGCCGGGGCGTGTTGCCACCGGGAGGACAGGGGACAAGTGTCCCCCCAGTAAAAGCTATGGGGGACATGCCTATGCTTTGTCCACCCCATTCCACCTTGTGACCCGTTATGAAAATCAATGATTTATCTTCAGGGCGCCAAAAAAGTGGCTGCGGCGCTAAGATGAGTGCCTGCGGCGCTAAGATGAGTGCCTGTGGCGCTAAAATGAGTGCCTGCGGCGCTAAAATGAGTGCCTGTGGCGCTAAAATGAGTGCCTGCGGCGCTAAAATGAGTGCCTGTGGCGCTAAAATGAGTGCCTGCGGCGCTAAAATGAGTGCCTGCGGCGCTAAGATGAGTGCCTGCGGCGCTAAAATGAGTGCCTGCGGCGCTAAGATGAGTGCCTGCGGCGCTATGATGAGTTCCTGCTGCGGCGCTATGATGAGTGGCTGCGGCGCTAAGATGAGTGCCTGCGGCGCTAAGATGAGTGCCTGCGGCGCTATGATGAGTTCCTGCTGCGGCGCTATGATGAGTGGCTGCGGCGCTAAGATGAGTGCCTGCGGCGCTAAGATGAGTGCCTGCGGCGCTAAGATGAGTGCCTGCGGCGCTAAAATGAGTGCCTGCGGCGCTAAAATGAGTGCCTGCGGCGCTAAGATGAGTGCCTGCGGCGCTATGATGAGTTCCTGCTGCGGCGCTATGATGAGTGGCTGCGGCGCTAAGATGAGTACCTGCGGCGCTAAAATGAGTGCCTGCGGCGCTAAGATGAGTGCCTGTGTCGCTATGATGAGTGCCTGCGGCGCTATGATGAGTGCCTGCGGCGCTAAAATGAGTGCCTGCAGCGCTAAGATGAGTGCCTGCGACGCCAAAATGAGCGCAGACAACACCGATTCTCAAAATACTGGAATTTAGGAATTTAGGAACTTACTCATGTACATGTACATGTTGAAAGTACATGTACTTTGTCCCCCCCCCAGCATAAAATCGATATATCTTCAAGATTTCTCAAAGAGATTGTAGATCGATCCCATATACATCTTAGATAGATCTTGGATAGATCTCAGATAGATGTAAAAATTTCTCAGCTTAGATCGCAGACAGCTGCATCAACGTAAAACCTGACGCAAATCAACCAGGAGCTGGCGCTTCTCTACGGCGGAAAACGCAGCGCAACCGTTTATTGCAAAGACGAGGTGGAACTGCTCGCCGTGAGTCGCGAAGACTTTATCGACATATTTATGAATCTGGAATCCGAGGACGAGCCAGAGCATATCAGCTTCCTTCGCGAGATACCAACCCTAAATGGCTGGCCGATTGACCAGCTGCCATACGACAATCCGAAAGTGTGCATGTTTGCCTACTTTAGGTGAGTAGTGAGTGTAAGCGTGTGGTTTGAAGTAGGTTGGCTAAAGCCCCTGGTGCTGGCGCCCCTGGTGCTGGCGCCCCTGGTGCTGGCGTCCTTGGTGCTGGCGCCCCTGGTGCTGGCGCCCCTGGTGCTGGCGCCCCTGGTGCTGGCGCCCCTGGTGCTGGCGCCCCTG
Source organism: Macrostomum lignano (assembly GCA_002269645.1). Taxonomy (NCBI): domain Eukaryota; kingdom Metazoa; phylum Platyhelminthes; family Macrostomidae; genus Macrostomum; species Macrostomum lignano. Next base: position 189,416 of record NIVC01000293.1, on the reverse strand, counting down.
GTGCTGGCGCCCCTGGTGCTGGCGCCCCTGGTGCTGGCGCCCCTGGTGCTGGCGCCCCTGGTGCTGGCGCCCCTGGTGCTGGCGCCCCTGGTGCTGGCGCCCCTGGTGCTGGCGCCCCTGGTGCTGGCGCCCCTGGTGCTGGCGCCCCTGGTGCTGGCGCCCCTGGTGCTGGCGCCCCTGGTGCTGGCGCCCCTGGTGCTGGCGCCCCTGGTGCTGGCGCCCCTGGTGCTGGCGCCCCTGGTGCTGGCGCCCCTGGTGCTGGCGCCCCTGGTGCTGGCGCCCCTGGTGCTGGCGCCCCTGGTGCTGGCGTCCTTGGTGCTGGCGCCCCTGGTGCTGGCGCCCCTGGTGCTGGCGTCCTTGGTGCTGGCGCCCCTGGTGCTGGCGCCCCTGGTGCTGGCGCCCCTGGTGCTGGCGCCCCTGGTGCTGGCGCCCCTGGTGCTGGCGCCCCTGGTGCTGGCGCCCCTGGTGCTAAAGCCCCTGGTGCTGGCGCCCCTGGTGCTGGCGCCCCTGGTGCTGGCGCCCCTGGTGCTGGCGCCCCTGGTGCTGGCGCCCCTGGTGCTGGCGCCCCTGGTGCTGGCGCCCCTGGTGCTGGCGCCCCTGGTGCTGGCGCCCCTGGTGCTGGCGCCCCTGGTGCTGGCGCCCCTGGTGCTGGCGCCCCTGGTGCTGGCGCCCCTGGTGCTGGCGCCCCTGGTGCTGGCGCCCCTGGTGCTGGCGCCCCTGGTGCTGGCGCCCCTGGTGCTGGCGCCCCTGGTGCTGGCGCCCCTGGTGCTGGCGCCCCTGGTGCTGGCGCCCCTGGTGCTGGCGCCCCTGGTGCTGGCGCCCCTGGTGCTGGCGCCCCTGGTGCTGGCGCCCCTGGTGCTGGCGCCCCTGGTGCTGGCGCCCCTGGTGCTCGCGCCCCTGGTGCTAAAGTCCCTGGTGCTAAAGCCCCTGGTGCTAAAGCCCCTGGTGCTAAAGTCCCTGGTGCTAAAGCCCCTGGTGCTAAAGCCCCTGGTGCTAAAGCCCCTGGTGCTAAAGTCCCTGGTGCTAAAGTCCCTGGTGCTAAAGTCCCTGGTGCTAAAGCCCCTGGTGCTAAAGCCCCTGGTGCTAAAGCCCCTGGTGCTAAAGTCCCTGGTGCTAAAGCCCCTGGTGCTAAAGTCCCTGGTGCTAAAGCCCCTGGTGCTAAAGCCCCTGGTGCTAAAGTCCCTGGTGCTAAAGTCCCTGGTGCTAAAGCCCCTGGTGCTAAAGTCCCTGGTGCTAAAGTCCCTGGTGCTAAAGCCCCTGGTGCTAAAGTCCCTGGTGCTAAAGTCCCTGGTGCTAAAGCCCCTGGTGCTAAAGCCCCTGGTGCTAAAGTCCCTGGTGCTAAAGTCCCTGGTGCTAAAGCCCCTGGTGCTAAAGTCCCTGGTGCTAAAGCCCCTGGTGCTAAAGCCCCTGGTGCTAAAGTCCCTGGTGCTAAAGTCCCTGGTGCTAAAGCCCCTGGTGCTAAAGTCCCTGGTGCTAAAGCCCCTGGTGCTAAAGCCCCTGGTGCTAAAGTCCCTGGTGCTAAAGCCCCTGGTGCTAAAGTCCCTGGTGCTAAAGTCCCTGGTGCTAAAGCCCCTGGTGCTAAAGCCCCTGGTGCTAAAGTCCCTGGTGCTAAAGCCCCTGGTGCTAAAGTCCCTGGTGCTAAAGTCCCTGGTGCTAAAGTCCCTGGTGCTAAAGTCCCTGGTGCTAAAGTCTCTGGTGCTAAAGCCCCTGGTGCTAAAGCCCCTGGTGCTAAAGTCCCTGGTGCTGAAGCCCCTGGTGCTAAAGCCCCTGGTGCTAAAGTCCCTGGTGCTAAAGTCCCTGGTGCTGGCGCCCCTGGTGCTGGCGCCCCTGGTGCTGGCGCCCCTGGTGCTGGCGCCCCTGGTGCTGGCGCCCCTGGTGCTGGCGCCCCTGGTGCTGGCGCCCCTGGTGCTGGCGCCCCTGGTGCTGGCGCCCCTGGTGCTGGCGCCCCTGGTGCTGGCGCCCCTGGTGCTGGCGCCCCTGGTGCTGGCGCCCCTGGTGCTGGCGCCCCTGGTGCTGGCGCCCCTGGTGCTGGCGCCCCTGGTGCTGGCGCCCCTGGTGCTGGCGCCCCTGGTGCTGGCGCCCCTGGTGCTGGCGCCCCTGGTGCTGGCGCCCCTGGTGCTCGCGCCCCTGGTGCTAAAGTCCCTGGTGCTAAAGCCCCTGGTGCTAAAGTCCCTGGTGCTAAAGTCCCTGGTGCTAAAGCCCCTGGTGCTAAAGCCCCTGGTGCTAAAGCCCCTGGTGCTAAAGTCCCTGGTGCTAAAGTCCCTGGTGCTAAAGTCCCTGGTGCTAAAGCCCCTGGTGCTAAAGCCCCTGGTGCTAAAGCCCCTGGTGCTAAAGTCCCTGGTGCTAAAGCCCCTGGTGCTAAAGTCCCTGGTGCTAAAGCCCCTGGTGCTAAAGCCCCTGGTGCTAAAGTCCCTGGTGCTAAAGTCCCTGGTGCTAAAGCCCCTGGTGCTAAAGTCCCTGGTGCTAAAGTCCCTGGTGCTAAAGCCCCTGGTGCTAAAGTCCCTGGTGCTAAAGTCCCTGGTGCTAAAGCCCCTGGTGCTAAAGCCCTGGTGCTAAAGTCCCTGGTGCTAAAGTCCCTGGTGCTAAAGCCCCTGGTGCTAAAGTCCCTGGTGCTAAAGCCCCTGGTGCTAAAGCCCCTGGTGCTAAAGTCCCTGGTGCTAAAGTCCCTGGTGCTAAAGCCCCTGGTGCTAAAGTCCCTGGTGCTAAAGCCCCTGGTGCTAAAGCCCCTGGTGCTAAAGTCCCTGGTGCTAAAGCCCCTGGTGCTAAAGTCCCTGGTGCTAAAGTCCCTGGTGCTAAAGCCCCTGGTGCTAAAGCCCCTGGTGCTAAAGTCCCTGGTGCTAAAGCCCCTGGTGCTAAAGTCCCTGGTGCTAAAGTCCCTGGTGCTAAAGTCCCTGGTGCTAAAGTCCCTGGTGCTAAAGTCTCTGGTGCTAAAGCCCCTGGTGCTAAAGCCCCTGGTGCTAAAGTCCCTGGTGCTGAAGCCCCTGGTGCTAAAGCCCCTGGTGCTAAAGTCCCTGGTGCTAAAGTCCCTGGTGCTAAAGCCCCTGGTGCTAAAGTCCCTGGTGCTAAAGCCCCTTGTGCTAAAGCCCCTGGTGCTAAAGTCCCTGGTGCTAAAGTCCCTGGTGCTAAAGCCCCTGGTGCTGGCGCCCCTGGTGCTGGCGCCCCTGGTGCTGGCGCCCCTGGTGCTCGCGCCCCTGGTGCTAAAGTCCCTGGTGCTAAAGCCCCTGGTGCTAAAGTCCCTGGTGCTAAAGCCCCTGGTGCTAAAGCCCCCAAATAACCTCAGCAAAAGATGCACATCAAGACCGGAATGCATATAAATATTAAACTTGATAATGCATCCACAACCTCTTAAAAGCCCTCACAAAGGTCATAAGATGCTAAAATGTTTGCTAGTTTGCTAAAATGTATCCCATACTAGATGCCCCTAAAGGACGTCGTGAGCACAGCAAGAAACTGAGTAGCAGCAAATATCAGGGGGATAAGAACTCTACATGGTTTATTCCCCAAAGCTTATCATTTGAACTCGCAGAAAAGGCATCGTGCTCTGCCGGGACAGCAACTCGGCCGATTCCGTCCTGATTGTGAAATCCGGACACTGCCTGGTGATGAAGGACCTGCAGCCGTGCGCTTCAACAATACCGCGACTGCGCAGCAGGCAGAGAATGTGCGACAGCTACCCAGTTGAGCAGGACACGGATGATCAGCGCTACCTGGAGTTCATGCAACGGGACTGTCTGCCCGAGCCGAAAAGCGGTGACAGGGGTGGTGTCGGCCAGTCACTGCCGCGGGTTGTTGCCCGACCTTCTGGCAAGCTGTACATTCAGCTGAAAGTGCTGCAACGTCGGGATACCTTTGTGAGTTCGCGGTGAATTGTCTTTAAGCATGCGCTGGTGCTGGCACTAATAACCATAATTGCAGGATGGCAATGACTGCGCTGACTCCTAAGCACATGCAAGCGCGCCAATACTGTACACAATCTATGACTGAGACTGTACACAATCTATGACTGAGACTGTACACAATCTATGACTCAGAATGTATACAATCTATGACTGAGACTGTAAACAATCTATGACTCAGAATGTACACAATCTATGACTGAGACTGTAAACAATCTATGACTCAGAATTTACACAATCTATGACTCAGACTGTACACAATCTATGACTCAGACTGTACACAATCTATGACTGAGACTGTACACAATCTATGACTGAGACTGTACACAATCTATGACTCAGACTGTACACAATCTATGACTGAGACTGTACACAATCTATGACTGAGGCTGTACACAATCTATGACTGAGACTGTTTTACACAATCTATGACTGAGACTGTTGTACACAATCTATGACTGAGACTGTTGTACACAATTTCTATGACTCAGACTGTTAAAAATGCATGACTGAGATTGTACACAATCTATGACTGAGACTGTACACAATCTATGACTGAGGCTGTACACAATCTATGACTCAGAATGTACACAATCTATGACTCAGACTGTAAACAATCTATGACTGAGACTGTACACAATCTAATACTCAGACTGTAAACAATCTATGACTGAGACTGTACACAATCTATGACTGAGACTGTACACAATCTATGACTGAAACTGTACACAATCTATGACTGAGACTGTACACAATCTATGACTGAGACTGTAAACAATCTATGACTCAGTATGTACACAATCTATGACTGAGACTGTACACAATCTATGACTGAGACTGTACACAATCTATGACTGAGACTGTACACAATCTGACTGAGATTGTACACACTCTATGAGTAAGGCTAAGAACGGCCGGTTGAGCACTTGGGTGGCGGTTTAAAGCGGTAAACTTTTTTTTTTAAATCTGTGCAAAATTTACAACAAACTCCTGCAGGGCCTGGAACCCATCGCATTTCGCGTGTTCGGCGGCACCACGGGAGTAACACTCGTGTCCATGGGAGCCGAGTGCATCCTCATTAACAAGGAATTCTTCCTGAAGCACATGACTGAGAAGTACTATCAGCTGCTTCGACGCGAGGTGAGCATAGGAACTAAATGATATATCAAGATGTATTCTCAAACGAGAAATTAAATTTTGTCACTTGCAGTTGCAGTTCCGTCATAGCCAGATGGGGAAAAGGGGGCGTGCCCACCACAAAGAAAAATTAGATGTGACCCCTTTGATTGCTTGCTGCCCCCGCCACTGGCGCCCCTGGTGCTGGCGCCCTTTTTTGGTGATAGCTGATAGCCTGCCTTTTGAATTATGGTGCCCCCGGCCGATGACGCCCCCCCCCCCGATGGTGCAGCTTCTGGCACTGGTGCCCTGCGTTGTTGTCCGGCGCCGACGCCTCCCAAGGATCCTTCCCCACTCCCCTGACAGGCAAATTCCTTCACTATTCACCTTAGCCATAATATCCAAATAACTTCCTCCTCTGCAGATTCAAATGTTCCCTACTCTGGAGAGTCTGAACGAGAAGCTGCAGTCCTACTACAACTGGGACGCTTACAAAGAGACTCTCGTTAACTTCGTTGTTCGACCTAAGTACATTCATCAGTAGTGAATATAATTACATTTAATATTCTGACTCTATATGAACCCAGGACTGTACATACAACGCTGCATGCGGTAATTCCAAAATATTTTACTTTTGCTAATATAATTTGTTTGACTTGCAACCAACCAAACAGCAATGATAAAAGTGTGTACTTATTTGCTAAATGTATTGTATACATAGGTATGATCGACATTCTGTCAGTATTTTAATTATTTTGATATCAAATAAATTTATTCTCATAAATTTAAATTCGGTATTTTGATCGACAGAGGGCACGAAAAATTATATATGAACGTGCTCTGACTATAATTTAAAAAATGATTTGGCAAATTTGGTGCAAAAGTTTATATGCTGTAATGAGTCGTAAAGACGGTCTCTGACTGTTTTTACCCCGGTGTTATGCCAACCATTATCCTAGGCAGAAAAGTATTCGGCTGAATAACTTTGGATGCGTTATTTTATCTGGGCCCAGATCGGACCAGCAGACGCTGCCATGGTCGGTGACGTCACGATTCGTCATGTAGAGAGAAAGTCAGAAGAACGTGGACGGAACATTGAGTTGATGCGTCGACGCATCCGTCGGGCGCAGCAAGCTATGCAGCAGTACCATCAGCAGCGTCTGGCGTCTGCTAGCAGCCTCAGCTTCAAAGTCGGAGACAAGGTGCTGCTGCGGAACTTTGTCCGCGGCAAACTGAAGACACCTTGGTGCGCCAAGGTTTACATGGTCGAACGTGTTCTAAGCAGCAACCTGTACAGACTCGAGGGGCGATCTACAGCGATCAATGGCCGCCAACTGAAGAAATACCACGAATAGGTGATTTAAAGAATTTAAATTTCTATTATTTGACAGTAGTTTTAGGCTTCTAATTAAAATAATTTAATTAGAAAATTAGAGAATTGGAAATTAGCTATTTACGGTTAATTTATTTTTTACATCAAGCCTTACAATATTATAAAGTGCATTTGACTGATTTTGTGTACGAGTACTTCATTCAGTTCTGGATTGTTGTTGTCTTTTTGTTGCAATGTACTTTGCAGTAATAATTTATTGTCTACTCGCAATGTTGTCGGAATAATTTAAGACAAATAAAATAAGGTATTAAGATAGTTTCTGCTCTGTGAGAGAATTCAAGATGACCGAATGAGTTTGAATAACTGAAAAGTATTTGGCCAAATACGTTTGTCGTCTTCTTTCATCTAGCCGAATAAAACAAGGCAGAATTTTTTAAGACGTGACACCGGCATTTCTCGGGCTGTGCGCAATCCAATTGACCTGCCCTTCGGGTAGCTTAATCTCTAAGTGCCCTCATCTGTTTTTTCGGCCCTGCCTTGGTTTAGGGGGGGGGGTGTACCTGGAGTGATTGTGACTCTGAACTGTGGAGTGGCTACTAGATCGAGGCTTGAGCCCCCTGGTCGCACCCGCCCTGCAAAGGAAAGACGACCATTCACAAAAGTGTTCGGTAGAGCCCAGTTGATGCCAGCCATGGGAGGCGGAGCCCCAGAGGTTGTGTGATACTTCTCCATGTTTTTATCCCTTGCTTTTAGCTTTTGGTCATGAGCCATTCCAGAAATTTGGAGTTACGATCTCACCTCTGAGAATTCCATCTACTCCCTTGGTCCATCTGCTGGCTCTTCTGATTGTCTCCCTGATTATTGTGTCTCTGGCTCTCATCACTGACAGTGAATTGGTGTCCTGTGGAAGAGTTCGTCCCGAATCGGGGAATACCGGCTGAGTCCGCGGTGTCTCCGCTCTGTGCTGCTCCCTCTCCAACCCCTTGACTTGGGCTCAATAGAGCTGGGTAGTGAAAAAGCCTTGTGGCTTGCAGCCCTTTGCAAGTTCTTTGATACGAGACTCGCCCCTGGTAAATTAGCTGCCAAGACTCGCTCCAACATGGAAGCCCTCTTCCGAGACATGGGGACTCTGGATGCCTGGCTGGAGTATCTTTTTGCGCGTGCACACTCGGGTTTTGTCGCTGGCTAGTGGTCAGGATGGCCGCAGTCTTTGCACCCCTCCTCCTGATTCTACTGTTGGGTTGGCGCTGTCCCGCCGGTAGTAAGTAGTATAAGTATTATTTAGAAATTAATAATAATTTGTATTTTGGTTTATGAATAAAATATAAAAAGCACGCGGAATTTTATCTTGTACATGGTGTAATTGTTCACCAGGGGACAGCAAACTTCTGCTCGCGAAGCCTCCCAGGCTCTCTGGCCCTTAGGTCCTTTGAAACTTCACAAACGCAATGCGGCCTGATGGTTCGAGCTCTCTAAATTCTTTCTAGCTGCTCTATTTCACCTTTTACCTCCACTATTCTCAGATTTCGCGATGCGGTGCGCAAAAAAATTATGCTTTGTAATTCTTTCGCCTTTTCACGTATTTTTACTAAACGTCGGGTACTTATGTAGACCAAGGCAGAGAGATACGACTGACTGCACTGACTTGTTGCCCGACTCTGCTAATCCGTTGTCTTTGGGATTGTAAGCCGTTGTTCTTGTCTTCATGACTCCCAGGCCTCGCAGAGTGTCTTGAAAAAGCTGAGACTCGAAATTCGGTCCTTGATCGGAGTGGATGGCTCGGGGAAGTCCAGTCTGGGAGCAGATGGAGAGAAAGGCGCGAGCAGTAGTCTCAGCAGTCTTGTCAGGAATCGCCACGGCCGTCAGGTACTTGGAAAATTGATCCTGAGCAACCAGCAGGTATTTGTTGCCGCACGATGATGGCACTACCTTGACGATGTCGATAGCCACAGAATCCCACGGCGAGCCGATTGGCAGTTCTCCGAGCGGCGCGCTGGTCCGCGAACCCGCTTTCTTCTCCTGACAGACGGAACAACTCTGGCAGTGTTGCACGATGTCTTCAGCCATGCCGGGCCAGTACGCGGTCAGTTTCAGTGTGCGGTAGCATTTCTCGGCTCCGAAATGACCTCCCAGACCTTCGTGAGCGTTGGTCAAAAACTGTTGTCGAAGCCGCGCTGGCACCACTGGAACCTCCCGCAGGCCGTCCGGGTTATTGAACTTGCGCAGTAGAACACCGTCATCATCCAGCTTCAGCTTCTTCCAGATTCTGTCAAGTTGCTGCAGTGGTCCTGCCCGCCATCTGGGTGCAATTTCTGCGTCCTCGTCCATCACCAGCTGAATCACCTCGCTGAGCTCCAGGTCCTGTCGCTGCGCAGTTTTGAGCTCTTCAGTGTCGATTTCCGGAGTCGGCTGCGTAGCTGCAACTTCTTGGCCGTGCAGTCTGGACAGCGGGTCAGCATCTGTGTTCTCAACGCCTCTTTGGTACTTGACGGTGAAGTCGAACTCTTAAAGCAGCAGACGCCATCGTTCTAGCCTGCCGTAGCTGTCAACTCTCTGTGAATCGATGTAGGTTAGCGGGCAGTGATCCGTGTGCACCGTGAAATGCTTGCCGAGAAGATAGTGGCGAAAAACTTTGAATGCGTGCAGAATGGACAGGCACTCCTTTTCTGTTGCAGAGTATTTCTTCTCAGCTGAATTGAACGCGCGGCTTGAGAACTCGATCACCGCCTCGCCTTGATTAATCAGAATTGCACCGACTCCGCTGCCACTGGCATCCGTGAAGACTGAGAACTCCTTGGTGAAATCCGGGTTCACCAGGATCGGAGGACTAATTAGGCACCTTTTTGAGCTCGTCGAGCCGTCTGGCATTCCGAAGTCCAGTCAAATGGGACCCCTAGTTGACAATCTTACAAACTGACTTGTCAGATCTGATTTCTCTTGAATAGTCTTATTAAATCTTCTCAGATCTGTTCAGAAAATGTAAGTGACAGATAAAAATCTATGATTAGTATGTTTTGTATGCAAACAATATTTTCCTGCTTTGAAAGTCGAAAAAGCTTTTATAATGTGATAATTTAATTCACTAATTCACAGTTTAGTTGATCTAACAGATTTCGCAAGGTGATAATGCAAGTTGCGATTGCATATGTATCGAAGGGAAAATTTATAATAGGTAAAAGGAGTACTGCACAGCAGAATTGTATTACATATAAAATTTCAGCATGATGTGTTTCATTTTTACAGTTTAGTAATCTTAAACTGATATTCCTATGTACATGTGTACACATATGTAGTCATTTTTACACTGTCGTAAAATATTTGCTAAATGTATAAGAAACTATAAAAACGTATTTGTACACTTAAGTAATATATAATAGTTGTATTTACTTATCTAAATGGGCAAATGGGCAAGTTTATAAATAAAAAATGTGCCCTGTTTGTTTTAACTATGTTTTCTTTTAAATAAGCTTCTGCTGTATTTACTTTTAGATTTACTATTAGCAGCTGGAATATCAATGGACTTTACACAATAAAAGACTCTGTGATGATTCCCAAACTTGAACTACTGGAAACTGAATCAATTTTTAAGAATAATATTCTCTGCCTTCAAGAAACTTGGATAATAGACACAAAAAATGAAAACAAGCGACTCAAAATCAACAACCTGTCTGAAAACTACATGACATACCAAAAGCCTGCAAACAAAAAAGGCTGTAAATTCATTGGCAGAGCTTCTGGTGGATTATTAACAGCTTACAAAAAGTCACTAGATACACAATACAATGTTACAGAATCATTCAAACATTATAAAAACTTCTTGACACTAAATTTTAAACACAAAAAGGATAAAAACAAAAGCTTTACCTTAATAAACTCCTATATACCCCCACTGTCTTCAAAATATTATGAAGAAGAAAATTGGGAACAGTTAACAATTCTCCTGGATGCTTACCACTCCGAAGAAAACATCTTCCTTATTGGAGACTTCAATGCTCATATAAACAATACCTCATACATAGATTTAAATTCAATATATACCACCAGAGCAAAAAACATCTCACTTACTAGACAAAGCCAAGACAAGAAAACCTGCAAAAATGGTAGACTACTTAACCAGATTACTGACTCATACAACCTGCATCTAATCAATGGTAGATCATTATCAGACACAAATGGTGAATTCACCTTTCTCTCAAAATCTGGTTCCTCTGTTATAGATCTCTGTTTCGTCTCTACCAGCTTACTCCAACACCTCGAAGACTTTAAAGTAAAGAACCACACCTACTTTAGCGACCACAACCAAATAGTGCTCTCCCTATCAAGTGAATTCACAGAGGAAATCACAGAAACTAAACAAGCAACCAATAACTCGAAAACGAGATATAGAGTCCTAAAAAAGTCACATAAACCCAACCTGCAACAAGAAAAACATATCAATAACTTCGCAAATGACCTGAAAAACATGAATGACAAAATCACAAATCTAGACATACAAAACCCAGCTTTTATAAATGAATTAAGTAGAAAAGTTAGACAAATTCAAAACAACATCACAGTAGAGATAAAGAACCCACTATGCTCAACACTGCCTCGCTTCCTTAAAGATTTAAGAAACGCTGCTAGACATGCCTGCAGAAGATATAAAACCTTCCCTACTCCCAACAACCTCTCAAGCAAAGTACAACTCAAAAAAGCATACGAAAAAAAGCTCACTTCATGGAAATTTGAAACAACTCTCTGTGCAGACAACATGATCAACCAAGCCTTTATTCAAAACGATACAAAACAACTTTGGAACTTATTAAAAACACCAAATCCCTCAAACAACAGAGTAACAATTGATGAAAAATTTATCATACACTTTCAAAATCTTGTAACTGAACAAGACAGCAGCATTAGACTATCATACAATCTTCACCTTGACAACCCTATTCTGGCTGATTTAGAGGATTTCAATGCCCCATTCACCAAAGAAGAAGTTATAAAACATATTAAAAAGCTCAAAACCGACAAAGCACCTGGGCACGATAAAGTATATGTAGAAACACTCAAATACCTCGAGAACGAACTTGCTGACCTCCTATGCTCACTTTTCAACGAAGCACTCAAACAAGGAACCTTCCCAACTAGTTGGATAACAAATACACTTCATCCGATTTATAAAAACAAAGGCAGCAGTGCCGACCCCAACAATTACAGAGGAATCTGCATTCAACCAATTCTTGGCAAGCTCTTTTGCCAAATTATTAAATCCAGACTCGAAAACCTAGCATACGCAAACAATCTTATATCAAAATACCAATACGGTTTCAAGCCCAATCACAGCACAATTGACCAATGTTTTAATCTTTACAACATTATAAACCAATCCATCTACAACAAAGAAGAACTCTTTATTGGATTTGTTGACTATGAAAAAGCCTTCGATAGCTTAAATCAACCAACCCTTTGGCACAAAACGGATAACCAGGGTATTAAAGGTCAAATGACGGAACTTATCAAGAACATGCATAAAAATGCCTGCTTCATTCTAAAAAATGATGATGATGATGATGATGAAACCCAGCCAATCCCAATATCTAAAGGTGTTCTTCAAGGCAACCCTCTCTCTACCATCCTTTTTGAACTATATATTGACGACATTGTTGAATATCTTGAACTCTCTAGCGCTAGGCGCTCTCTTACGAGATCTGCTTTCCCACTCATCCTACTCTTTGCAGACGATCAAGCCATTCTAGCTAAAAACAAAGACGAACTTCAAGACACATTTACGACTATGGAAAATTACTGCAAACAAAATTACTTGAAAGTAAACGCAAGCAAAACAAAGTTCATGCAGGGCAATACCAGACAAAAAAACGACACAGAAAGCATTGCTACAAAAATATACTACGACAACCAAGAAATAGAGGAAGTAAATGAATTTAAATACCTGGGAATTATTTTTGAACCAAAAAACAGCTTTAAAAAATGTATTGAACACCAAACTAAGCAGGGATATACAGCCATGTTTTCCCTACTCCATAGGGTAAAGAATACGTCCCTAGACATCACACTCATTCGCAGACTATTTGACGCGCTTGTTACCCCCGTTATCACTTACGGTTGTGAGCTCTGGGGCCCTCTGGCTACCATGTCTGATACAAAAGCTATTGATAATATTCAGCTGAAATTCTACAAATATCTCCTCAATCTACCAAAATTTGCTAGCAACAGTGTGGTATCATCAGAACTTGAGCTTACTCCAATCTCTCAACGAATCGCTAAAACCTACCTCATCTACTGGCTGAAGATTAGACACAAAAAACTCTGCCAAACGACTCTAGAAATTTTCTACTCAAACACCGGCCAAAAAAATCCATGGAAAATGAATGTACTAAAGAAACTAGAAAGTATAGACCTAAAAGCACTAACTGAAGATAAACTTTCCCAAAGCTTTAATAACGAGAAATACCTAGTGAAAAAGCACCTCAAGATACACAGAGAAAGAGAACTTAGCCAAAAGCTAGAGAATCAGCAACATATTAAACTCTACAAAAACGCCTATCTCTACAAAAAAATCTGCAGGCCCGACCTTTCAGATTTCTTTCCATGTACATTTAGAAACAAAAAATTCTTAACAACCCTCCTAAAACTGAAATGCGAGATTACACCCAACTTTTTTTCTCAAGAACCATGTAAAATGTGTGGAGCGCGAAATGGTTCTGACATTCTACACTACTTGACCGAATGTCCACAAACTGAAGAGATCAGGAAAAAATACTTCTGTCAATACCTCTTAAATAGCAATCAAATACACAAGATAGGATATGCTACAAATGAAAAAAGAGTCAGAAAAGAGCTCACTGGTGTAGCTAAAATATATGAAGTCATGAATAGCTAAAACAGTTAAACAAACTGAATCAGATACATCAGCAGTGTAACAAATCCGCTTTTCAGTTGTTTATTCATTTACTGTCTTTTTTAATTTCCTATATTTAAATCGTCGTTATTCGTTAAAAGTAAAATTCTTTCGAAGTATTGTTTATGTTCGTTTTTCACGCTTTGAAATATCACGCGCTTTCAAAAATACTACATCTTTTTTTTTTACAAACTCGCTTACCAAAGTAATCTCGCAATTAAAGCTATACCTCGTAATTTGTACTCATTTTTGTATTAATATTTATACTCGTTAGTTGTTAGTCGTCACTTTTCGTCTAAAAATACCGTAAAAATTCTGGCGCGCTTTCAAATACTTTATCTTTTACAATAACTCAGCAAATCGTCGTCAAATCGTCTTTATAAACTTCTATATTCGAAAATTCCAAATACATAGCTCTATAATATATTGGCCAAACAGGCTAATTGCCTGAGCCAAATTCTCTTACTACTACTACTTTCGTAGATCGATTTATCGGATATTCATCTAGGCTTACAAATTTACCAACGCGTCTGCTAATTTGTAGGCCTAAGCCTATGAAAAGTTTTTTGCTACTTTCTATTTTAATTTTTCAGTAAATACTTTATTTGCAATGCAAGTGACAAGAGCAGCCATTAATGGCCCGAGTCCAGGAAATGAAGCTAAAGTCTTTGTGTCTTTGTACTGCATTCTGTGCTGTGGTAGCAGTACTAAGAATTTTTTACAAATCTTCAAGCTAACAGACACTCGATTTTCATCATGTTCTTTAGAAGCACGCCTGCGTTGAGATTTTGTAAGTATGGAGCTCTACATTGTTAATTAGAGAAAAAATGATGATAAGATAAGCATTGGCCTAGCCCTAGCCTACCTAGCCTAAGCCAAGCCCTAGGCACATGATGAAGATGGCCACAGCTCTAAATATCTAAATAGATCATAGGCCTAGGTCTATATATTTCCTCATTTCCTATTATTAGTATAATGGAGATAAGTAAGGGAGATAAATACTAGGATGGAATAGATATAAAATGGAATTAGATTAGACCTAACCAAACAAAAACTTGAAAAAACAATTTTGTATTGTGAATAAAGTCTAAAAATCTGTTATTGCATGATATTTATATATTCAATTATAATTAAACTTCATAATTTACATAATGATGGCACTAGGGGGGGGGGCTAAGTTATGAATTAATATTAAAAAGTTGATAATACAGAGATTAAAAAATTCTATGCTGTAGCCATCTTGGACTTGGTTTTACACCCTACATGTATCACTAAGCCATGTTGCCCTTCCATTGTCATTCTATCCTAGTTTGGTTTTCACATTTTTTTCTAATTTTGACCTAGACCTATTTTTTTAAAAGTATTTGGGCTAAAAATATAGCAGTGAAGTATAATTTGCATATTTAAAAACATTAAGGCAAAACCTTTATGCTTTTTAATCATTGGGACAGATATTTTAAACCAAATGTGTAGTGTATAAAGGCATTGTCCAGTGTCCAAGCCATTAATTCTTTTATACCCGCAGCCACAGAGCCAACAAATCTGCTGTCAAGTTTGATTGATATGGTAAATCATCAGATTTTAGAAAGAAGCAAACAAATGCTTTCAAGAAATCATGCAAAATATTGATTTTAACCTACCTGCAACTTGAGTAAGTATTGTGCATATTTCTCTGAAAAGTACTAGTGTATTTCATTATCATTATTTCAATTATTGTATATGTATACTCCACTTTATTTTTTTTTCAAGATGCTTTTCGGGCTTGCTATGGACAGACACTGGAGAGCTACTTGGCTGTTGCTCAACCAAGCATCTAGATATTGTGCCAGGACAAGTGTCAAGAAGCACAGGTGTCAGCAGGCCAATCTGCCAATGGCTGCAGCAGATGGCACTATGAATGGTGCTTGACTTGGTGTGTCAGTTTTTATAAAATTCTTCTTTAACTTCAAAGTTTCGGATTTGTTTGTTTTTTATGTAATGCACTTAAGACACAAAATTAAAAAAGTAAGGTAAAAAATTACAGTTGCTTTTAACTTTTTGATTGATTAATTAACTAATTGCAGGTAAAACTTGAAGGAATTTTAAAAGTTTCCTTCATAAAGACGTCAATTAAAACAATTTTTGCTGTTGGTTTTAGTGCTAAATAGTTAAATAGAAGTACTGGTATAATAGTGAGTTAAACATCTTTTACTTGTTATTAAATTGTTATGCAGTGCTTAAAAGACCTTGCTTTTTGGTTTAGTTGTGACTGCATTTGCAGATGAATTTTGTTTGCATGTTTCTTTGTGCCAATTTTTCTGTCCTAAATAAATTGCCAAAGTTGATTTTTGGTTTTCTAATGCCTACAGTCTGTCTTGAATATAATTAAATGACAATAATAAATGCTTTTTTCTAATAAATCCAACCTTATATAAAATTCTTTATTGCTGTACATAAACACAAATATAAAGCTTTTTAAGCAATTAATTGTTTATATTCTTTTTCCTTTTATTAATATTCGAGAATCAAAGAACCAAAAATGCTGACCATTGAATTCTGCATAGATAAACATATGCAAAATTTCCTGCGATTTCTTGCCAGATCTTACCCAACTCTTGTCAAATCTTACAGGATACCTTAAGATATTATCTTATAATTTCTTTGGAATTATTGAAGGAATTGGTAAGTCAGATTTTGTAAGATTTGGCAAGTCATTGTCAACTAGGGACGCCCTTGCCCGTCGGATGGTGCAGCAGTGCGGCGATGGCAGAGATTCTCGGGCCTGAAAACGTCGAAGAGGTCCGGATTTGGGCCGAGGTAGGTTAGCCTGTCCTGAGTAAAGGCGGGGCATTCACAGATTGCTCCGCATTCTCGACACCGGAGGAGGCAGAAGGGGCATTTCTCACTGCGGATTTTTAGCAGTGAGAATTAACAACATATATATTACATATTGCTTGAATTAACCAGTAAAAATAAATAATGTTCACAGTGTCGTGTCGCTACGTTTCCAGAAATTTTTACGCTTCTACTATACAGTACACGACAGGTAGACAGAGACCAATTAAGCTAAAAAATATTATTTTAGGTCATTCATTCAAAACTAATGGCACAGAAAGTATTATATTACGGAATTTTATTACCTGTAAAAATCAATTGAGGCCTCGTGGATATCAGAATTGAATATTGTCAACAGGAAAACTGCAACTGTAGACCGGAAAACCCCTACTAAAATGAAGATATAAACAAATAAAAGAAAGGGAGGAATTTGCATTTGAGGTTTATTGCTGAAAAAATGAAAGCACAACGAATATGAATTAATTAAAAAATGTATAACTTGAAACAACTATTCCAGTCCAAATACATGTATATAGTTATAATTATAATAAAACATCATGACAGAGAAAGTCTACCTTTAATGAAATTTGGAGTTCAAGAGAGGGACTTATTAGAGTAGCTAGGCTATTTCAGCGTTGCTCGACGACTTCTGCGACTAACTGTTAATATTAGTTAGTTAGATAAAGAAATTTACTTTGCTTCATTATACGTTCAAGGTAAAATCCCTCTCCCCTTTCATATGCAAGTGCAGAATCCGACGGGTTTTATTTTTATCAAAAATATAAATAACGCTGCAAACCGAAAAATCAGGGTTTTGGTTCCAATTCAAACGCACCGCTCGTGAAAACGATCTAATTGCCATTCTCGAGGGTACAAAGAACTATTAAAAATATATATGCGTCTAGCCCTATATTATTTAATCTAAGCGTAGTTAATTTGCTGAAAGAAAGCAGACTTTAGAACTATTTAATATTTAGCTTTTTGACAAAACCTAAGGTCAAGTTTTTTAATAGATCTTCAATAGGCCTATATTAACCTGACCATCCTTATAGCTAGGGCTGGAGTGCCTAGGTCACTTACGAAACAGTAAACTAACATCACTGGACTAATCTGAACGTCGAAAGATCGCTGCATTTTTTAAATTTTAATTAATTGTAATATTAATTATAATTTTTAATTGTATAGATAGTGTATGGCTTAGTAGATAATTTAAAATTGAATTGCTTGTGTGTGTAGGCCTAAAAGGTAGCTACTAAGTGCAATATTTTTTATAGACTATGGTAAGGCAAATATATTTATTATGTTTTTGAGTATCACTGTGTGATCAAGTTAAAGGCTTACTTTGAGGCAAGAAATTAAAAAAAATAATTATATTTATAAGATAAGGCTATTATAATTATACTACTAGTTATGGCTAACCAAAGAAAAGACACAGAAGCTACCAGAATAACTATGAAGGAATGTGAGTATCAAGTATTAAATCTGCATTATAAAATAAACCTTTTGTATATATTAAGCTTAAAAATCATGTTTATTTATTAAATTATTTTTAGAATTAAGTTATTTTAATTAAGATTTTAATAAGATACAGATTTTGTTAAAAAGCTTTTAAAACATCTTTTTAATACAATTTGGTCTTAGATTAAAATTAAATTAGAATAGTGATAGATCTAAATATTTGGATTCAGATTCCGAATCTAAAAAAGAGTGTCACTTTTTTAGAAGTCCAAATGTTTTGGATTTGGAAATTTTATTTCCAAAGTTCCAAATGTGCTTCCAAATATAAAAAAAACCTAAACAAAATTATGCTATTGTAAAAAAATACAACTTTTAAAAAGGTCAATTAGAAAAATTGTGACAGGCTTTTTGCCCCCTATTTTGTCAATTTTAATCCCACTAAATGCCATTAGCTGTGACAGGCCTTTTGGCTCTATCTTTCTAAACTCCTAACTATTGATGCCAGTGTTTATTAAATATCCTACAAGCTGCTACCAAAGTTGTTACAGGTTTATAATTTCCTCTATTATATTTTTATTGTTGACACTAAATCTTGCCTTCTAAATCTTCTTAGAATTTCATTTGAATATTTCTGGGTAGCATTCTTAGTAGTGTTTCTGGTAGTGTTCTACTGGTAGCTTATGGCCTTTCTGATAACGTTCTAGTAGCTTATGGCCTGAGCAGTCTAGTATTAATTTAGTATATGTATTAGTAAATTGTCCTAATTGGGCATTTATCAAGACTAGAGGGTCACAGCATCTCTCTTAGTATATCTCCAAGAATTAGTCCCAATTCCCTCTCTTAGCAAGTTTTTTGGTACTGCTCTCAGCTTTTGTAAATGAATAAGTCACTATTAAACTCAAAAGACTTTGAAATATATAGGTTGCACTGCTATTTTGTTTGCAATGTTTTGCTCACAAGTCACAGACAGTTAGTTATATTTTGACTCAAACAGCTCACTATATATAGTGGTTCCTCCCCATACAATTAAAACAAAAAATAATTCCCTGACTTATTTCATGCCATAAAACAAAATATTCACTATGGTAAAACAAATACATTCAATGTATTAAAAGTGCAAGTTTGGTTTCTAAGAAATCATACCTTTATTGTTAAAAATTCGTACAGTATTGAAGCACTACTATAAAATAAGAACACAAATTTAATGTAATATTGTTTGTTTTTACAATTGTCTTTTTTGCAGCAACATATATTATTAAAAAGTGTTAATAAGTAAAGTTATTTAACTTTAGGACCTTTGAGGCATTCAACCTAAAGTTGTAAAAACATTTAATTGTGGAAATTATTGTTTAAGTTTAATCATCACTTTTTTTCAAAATGCAAATCCAATGGTCTTTAACATGCATTATACACGGTAAAGTTATCAAATTGCACAAATGTAATATCAGTTAGTATTAGTAATTGGAATTAGTTAGATTAAATTAAAAGAATTGAGTTCAATTCTAAGTTTAATTCAATTCAGATACTAGATAGAGCCTGAGATTAGATTGAATGTTGTCAATCATTAATGTATAGCACTAATAGGATTAATAATTAGATGATAAGGCATTTTCATCACAGAAAGGTATCATAGTTACTCCTGCTGTTTACCTTTTACTTTTATTTATAGTAGAAAACACATTTCAATATTTAAATTTGGATTCAGAATTTTTTTGTACATTTAGATTCAGTTTAAGAAACTTGCAAAATTGACATTCGGTCCATCACTAAATTAGAATAAGAATTGGCTATTTTTAATGATTTTTTTACTTTTGTATTGTAGTGTTCCACCATAAGGAGGGTCCATATACCGTAGCCGTAGCCGTAAGCAAAACTAGGGCTAACTCCTATTCTCCATATTCCGTAGTTGTAGGGACCCCGAAATTACAATATTCTTGTAGTTCCTGTAGCCGTAGTTTTAACAAGTCTAAAAAACAAAATATTTTGAATCAAGAAGATAACCTAGTGCTTAAACAACTGCATATTAAATTAGAAAATAAAAGAAACACAGGCCTAATTGTCTTTGTAAGATTATATTTCATCTTTTTTCAAAGCAACAATACTTAGTCATTATTGAAAGTAATAATGCTAAACTTTTTCACATTAATAAAAATAAGAGTTTGCTAGTGTTTTATTGTACTTTTTTAGGTATATTTTATAAGTTTCTAGGTTGATAATACAGTTTACTAAAAGTATATTTGTTTTACTTTACCTGTTTCTAATATTTTTTCAAATTTTAACAATAATAACTATGGCTATGGGAATCTACGGAATGTGACAGCAACTACCTTATTTCAGTAGTCGTAGCCATAAGAGCAGCTAGCTACCATAGGTGTATCCATAGCTGCCATAGGCACCTATTTTACCATATTTGCTGTAGGATCCTGTAGCCATAGCCATGGCTACAGCAGAACACTATTGTATTGTAACATATTTATACAATTATAGTAAACAAATAGTAAACAATTGCAAATAGCAAGTATCTTACAGACCCTATTGGAATAAGTTTCAAAAACCCATGGACACACAAAATGGGTGCCAAAATTGTGCCTTCAAAATTTTGTTGACTGGGAGTATGATGCAACTTGGTGACGCAACACCAATGTTTGTTGACCAAATGACCAGGGGGGGTGAGAGGGGAGAGCATTCACTTAAAATGACAATTCCCATTCTGCCATTCACTCCTAAGACCATGGAGCGAGAGACAAAAGTATTCCATTCAATTTCATAGAAAAAGAAATGAAATTTAAAAACAATAAAAAGTAAAACAACAAGGTATAGCAGTTAAAAAACAGCGTATGCATTGCAACTAACAAGTATTACTTGTTATTTGTTTTTAATAATTCATAGCAGGCTAGCAGCTGGCCCAGCAGTCATTTCATCTGAGTTCAGTTCACTCAATTCTTAATGTTTGTCATTAGCAAAAAAAATGTCATAATCAAAACTAGAGAACAAGAAACTTTAACTTCAAGTCCGCAACAGCAAATATTGTCTATTCACATGTTATATTGTAAATGACGTAAAAGTAAGTTGAAATGAAAAAGAACAAGATAAAACAAAAAATTACAAGAAGCTCATCTCTTGACAAAACAATATTTATGTTAACAAAAACCCGGAAAATGAAGACCCAAATATGGTTTCTGACTATATGTTTATTAATTGTGGCAACTGACAACTGCAATAGTGTTGCAACACTACTAATCAAAACCATGGACTCCGCGACTGTGACGCGACACCAGCTGCTTGATGACTTCTCTGCAATGTGACACCACCCGCTGAAGACTCCACCGGGATGCAAAACACAGAAAAATTTTTAAACACAATAGACATGTGTCCACGATTTGTCAGCTTATTCCAATAGGGCTTGCAGATAGCAAGTATCCCTTAGATAGCAAATATCCTCCTAGATAGCAAGTATCCCCTCCCAGATAGCAAGCATCTTTCTTATAAATAGCAAGCATCCATAGATAGAAAGAATCTCATGCATATAAATACATATAGCTAGTATCCTTCTCTCTCAAATAGAAAGTGCTTGTCTTAGGGAGCAAGCATCCTTCTAATAGTAAGCATCTTCCCAGCAAATATAAAAGTAAGCAACCCCAGATACAACAGCAAGCATCTCCCAGATAGCAAGTATCCACTAGACAGCAAGTTGCTAGTGCAAATATTTCTTCCACTAATGCAATAATTGCATTAATGAAGTAGGCCTAATGAAATAATCCATGTCTTGGCTAGCGCAATAATCTTTTATTCATCAAGTGCAAAAATTGATGTCAGCGAATGCAATAGTCCCTTTCTGAGCTAGTGTAATAATCTTTGTTTATCCAGGTGCAAAAATCCTTGGCTTATCAAACATAATATTTGATCAATGCTTTTTTAGGGCTATTTTTATTTTTAATGAAAAAAGCTTATTATAATAAATTCTAATACATTTACCAACCTCCATTGTATTGTTTATAGAGCTAACCTAAATTTAAACCTTGGTCATTGCTACTAATGTTGCAATAAGGCTTTTAGCTTTTTTAGAATAATTGTACCAAAGACTACTGTACTTATATGCCTAAATCTATCTCTGTTGACTATTGCATAGGTTAGATCTGCATTAGATCCCCTTTTCTTGTATTTCTATTTCCCCATATGTACCTTATTCCCTTCCTCTATATATGATTTGCATCTCTTGCTGTGTATCCTACATTTTTCTTTGTAATCTGTTTCTCATATCTCTCTTATAAGTATCCCACACTCCCTTTTTCATGTAATCCTACATTCCCTCCTTGCATTATATCATCATAAACATTGCAAGATTGATTTGCACTAGATATTGTCCAAAATGCCTAGTACCAAAATGCCTTTATGCTACAATCAAAAACCCTTGTCTTTTATAAATTTCTAGGAGTTATAGTTTCTTTAGTGATATTCATTTCAAGGCCATCCATTTCAGTGATAGCCTTTGTAGTGCCAAATGTATATAAAGGCTTTTGATTGTAAGTGCATATATAGCCCCTATAGGAAAAAGTTGTAAAACTGCGGACAGTGTCCGGCGCACTTTTGAAATTTTTCTAAAGTGCAGTGCGCACACAGGCGCAGCACCTGCGCGTGCTGCCCTTTCTTACTGGCTGCTGCTCTAGCAAATACATATACATGTAAATGGGTATAATACCTTTGTTGAAGGGGCTTATACACTCGCAATTTATTAAGCTTAGAGATGTTCCGAAAATTCAATTTCAATTTTCCAAAATTTGAAATTTTTAGAGCAAATTTCAATTTTGAAAAAAAATTAGAAGTGAAAATTTTGGTAGTGTCTAAAAAGTCACTAAAAAAAAACTATTTTCTACTACATATACATGTATTACTTTTTGCTTAAGCAGTAAATTGAAAGTAAAAAAGTGAGTGTTGATCATACTAAACTTTGTTTTTCTGAATTATGATTTCGGGAAATTTCAATTTTGATTTTGGAAAGTTAGCAAATTTTGATTTCGACAAAACTGCAGATCTTTTGAAACATCTCTAAGAATCCTAAAGCACGGTAAAATAGTTTGACTCTTTTCTAAAGTGCACGTCCGCGGGTTTTTAACATTTATTCCAATAGGGTATATAGCTTATATATGATTCTTAATTTGTGTGATTCTAAATTTTGGGAAAGTTAAATAAGCTTGACTTACTTGACTTAGCTGCAGGGGGCGTCCGGCGGATGCAGCGAGGAGGCGGAGGAGACCGCCCATTCCGCTAGCCCCTGGCGACCAACGACTTCCGTTGAAGTGGTGTCGCTCAGGGGGACCCGTCGGTCTCGCCTGCAGCGCGGTCCTCCTCACCGACGGTGGGGAAGAAATCAGCTCGTCCGGTGTCCCTGAGGTACCGGGCGAGCAGTGGGATGCTCTCGGGCCTGCAAACGTCGGAGAGAACCGGGTTTGGCCCGAGGTGAGTAAGCCTGGCCCTGGTGAAAACCGGGCAGTGGCAGATAAAATGCTCGGCGTTTTCACTGCCTGAGCGGCAGAAGGGGCACCGCTCCTCGGGTACTTGGCCCTGAAGGAAGCGGTGGCGAGAGAAGCAGCCATGCCCGGAGAGGGCCATGCTAACTGCTCTGAGGTCTCTGCGGTTGAGCCTGAGGAGGGCTCTACGCAGGAGAGGAGAGGGACAGGGGACGGCAGCACGGGATTGCCTACAATTCCGGGTGTCGTGCCTCCTGCGGAGATGCTCGGAGTCAGCCCAGCGCTTAACGCGGGAATTGATCACCGAGGCGGGGATGGGGGCACCCGGGCCCGGCCCTAATAGCGCGCCGGCGGAGCCAGCCTTGGCCAGCAGGTCAGCGCGCTCGTTGCCGAGGAAGCCAGCGTGGCCCGGGATCCATCTGAGCTCCACCTGGTTGCCTAGCGCAAGCCCGTTGAGCTGGGTGTTGCAGTCCAGGACGGACCTGGAGCTGGCGGTGCTGCGGCAGAGGGCCCGAAGGGCTGCTTGGCTGTCAGAGTGAAAAATAAATTTCCGGCCGCTAAGCTGCCTTCGGCGCAGCTCTGCCGCGCAGGAGCTGATGGCAAGCACCTCGCTCTGAAAAACACTGGAGTTGAGCCCAGTGTGCTGGGAGTAGCTCCACACCACTTCTCCCTTGAAGAAGACGCAAGCTCCGAAGCCTGAAAGACCATGCCTCATAGAGCCGTCAGTGTAACAGTGGACTTCAGAGTCGCTCCAGCTGTCACTCGCCTCGTGTCGAGGCTGAATGGTGACCTTATACCTTTGGCTCAGGAGAAGGGTGGCTGGGATCGAGTCCGTGAGGATGTTGAGCCCGCCACACTCCTCGAGAGCCTTGAGGCAGAGGTCAGAGTGCGGGATAAGCGACCGCTTCTTAAAGGCCCGCACTTTCTTGAAGGCCACCCCAGCATCCAGAAGACGCCGGGTGCTCTTCGCCGCCTCTCCTTTGATATAAATATCCAAAGGAGGGGCGCAGAGGAAGGCATTCATGCCTTCAAAAGGAGTAAAGGGTAGAGCGCCCATAGTCATGCGGCAGGCTCTGCCCTGGATTTTGTAGAGAGCGTCGAGGTTGCTCTTGACGCTCAGGCCGCTAGCCCACACGAGGCTGGCGTAACTGATCGAGGGGCGGATGATGGCAGTGTAAATCCACCACAGCTTCCTGGGGGTGAGCCCCCAGGTGGTGCCCACGGCGCGCCTGATCTGAGCCAGTACAGCCAGGGCTTTTTTGGCTTTAGTTTGAATGTGCGGAGTCCAGTTAAGCCTGTGGTCCAGAGTGAGGCCCAGGCAGCGGACCTGCTTCTCCATGGAAATATTCTTTCCATAGAGGGTGAGGGGCTTAATGGTCCAGAGCAGTTTGTTGGTGAACATGACTGCTGTGGTTTTCGACTCTGAGAGTCTAAGGCCACATTGGTCTGCCCAACGCTCCGCTCGTCCCAGAAAGCCCTGCAGAAGGTCTCTGATGGTATCAACTGAGGGGCCCGCGCATATCGCGGTCACATCATCGGCATAGCCCACCTTGAGAATGGGGTCGTGGAGATCACTGCAAAGCAACTCATCCATGACCATGTTCCAGAGAACGGGGGTGAGAACGCCGCCCTGGGGCCCCCTTTCAGGACAGGCACCGAAAGAGAGCTGCCGCTCAGGTGGGCCACAACAGTGCGGTTTCGGATCATGAACATGATCCACCAGACAAGGTGAGGGTGCGTGGCCCTGGATTCCAGGGCTCTGCAAAAGGCCTCGAAGATGACGTTGTCGAAGCCCCCCTCAATGTCCAGGAAAAGCGAGAGGGCAAAGCCGCTGCCAAGAACGGCCCTCTCCAGGAAGTCAACAATGACATGGAGAGCACTCTCGGTTGACCTGCCCGCGCGGAAGGCGTGCTGGTTCTGCGAGAGTGGGAAGCGCTTCAGCTCGACCGAAAGTAGGCGCCAAAGCACCAGTCTCTCGAGGAGCTTGAGGCAGAAAGAAGTGAGGCTGATAGGCCTGAAGGCCTTCACCGATTGGTAGTCGCTCTTTCCAGGCTTGGGGATAAAGACCACCCGGGCCTCTCTCCATGCAACTGGTACATAGCCCAGCTCCATACAAGCTCGAAGGAGACGACAGAGCAGGTCCAGGAAGCGGTGGTTTTTCACCGCCTCGTGCAAGAACGCTGGGTAGATGCCGTCGGGCCCAGGCGCCTTGAACGGGTTAAAGGACCTTGCCGCTCTAATAATGCGGTCTTTGGTGATCATAGACTTTGCTAGGCCTTGCCCTCCCACTGTGTGGTCGGGCGGGCCCTGCTGAGTCGGAGATTTAGGGAAAAAACTGTTGAGCATGAGCTCTAGAGTCTCTTCCGAACTCTCTGTGACCGAGCCGTCAGGTCTCTTCACAACAGAGAGTTTAGAAAAACGGTCATTAGTGAGTGCCTTAACCATGCGGGCTACGGGGCGAGAGCCCTCAAGCCCTTCGCAATATTGGCGCCACTTGGCCGTCTTGGCCCTTCTGACTTGGCCCTTAAACTCGTGGATCGCACGGGTATAGGCCTCTCTGTCAGATGGGTCTTTGGTTTTGAGCGCTCGCCTTTGGAGGGTCCTGGCTCGGCGCCGAAGGGCCCCGAGCTCTGGGTTCCACCAGGGAGCAGATTTCTTGCCTTTATAGGCCTTTAGGGGGCAGGCTGCTTCAAAGGCAGTGGTGATCGCCCCGCCCAGGGAGGAGGCGAGATCGTCCACCACCTGGCAGTCAGAGAGGTCACTGGGGGGTCAAGATCCCGAAGGCCGCGGCTCAGCTTCGAGCCAAAGGCGGCCCAATCGGTGTTTCTGACGTTCCGACTCCAAGTGACCTTAGGCTTTTGCTTGGTCGGCCCAATGCAAAAGCGGATAAAGCGGTGGTCCGAGAGCGAGTCCTCGTCCCACACTCGCCAGCCCGTAACTGCGGAAAGCAGTCCGGGTGAGGCGATGGTGGTGTCGATGACTTCGGCCCACCGCCCATTATTGAACGTTGGTGCATTGCCCACGTTACAGAAGTTGAGGTTAGTGCTGCTGACATAGGCCAGCAGCTCCTCGCCTCTGCTATTGATGTTCTTGCTGCCCCAATGCAGGTGGTGTGCGTTCACATCCCCTGCAATGAGCAGCTCGAACCGATGGGACGCAGCATAGTCAGTAAGGTTGACTAACGCGTCGCAGACAACTGGGGCATCGCCCGGGAAATAGGCAGAAGCTACCAGCACAGGTTTATTGGGAATGAGGTTATTGATTTGAACAACACAGATGTCCCCAGTCGAGAGATCAGGTCTCATCCATGCCTCAAAAGCTTTTGCAGCAAAGACCAGAGATCTTGGGCGAGGCTGAGAGCCCGCCATGCAAAAACAGTGGTAGCCAGATGGCACATTATTTGGCTTACCTTTAGTCATCCAGGGCTCCTGTACGAAGACCAGGCCCGGAAGCTGTTGCTCTGCCGTGCGCATCAGGTTGACCGACGCCGCCACGCAGTGCTGGGTGTTGATCTGCAGACACCAGGTAGTCGTTGGCATCATTGCAGATCGGATGTTGCAGCCGCCAGGAGTTCCTCCTCCTCCTCGGCGCTCACCGGCTTCGGGTCGGGGTCGCCGGTGTCCATGGGCTCTTCTTCAGCAAAAGGCCCCCGATTGGCCGGAAGGCAGTAGGCAGCGTTCGCCGCCCTTTGCCCACCATCCATGGGGTCCTCCGCCTCAGATTGGCCCAATGCCCTGGAGCAGCCAGCCGCCTGGGCAGGCGGGTCCGTCTCCAGTCGGCCCTGCCCCGAGGGGTTGGGCCCAGCTGGGACGTCCCCACCCTCCCTGGACGAACTGGTGCGCCTAGGCGTCCCGGCGACCTCTCGCCTCAGCTGGGAGATTTTGGCAGTACGGACTGCCTCAGCTGCACGCTGGTACAGGCCGCACCGCTTGGTGCTACGCGCCGGGCGTCGGTCGCCTCCGCCCTCAGCAGCGCGCTAAATAAGCTTTGATTATTGTAAAACATAAAGATAAATCACAAATTTAAAGCAAAAAAATAAAACATTAATGATGGGCTAGTTAGCTTTAGAAATATGGGGTAGCTTTGACAATAGCATATAAGTTTCTATATATCCATACCTCTGCTATAGACAATATAATAAACAGGAATACACTATATAGGATACAATAAAGAAACAATAATAAATTGTTATTTATGAACTTTAAAAATAGCAAGTAAACACTCAATAGTATGTATACATTTGGCACCTAAAAACCTGTCATGGCTATTTATAAAGAAGTTAGTCTCTTTCTAACTGCTAATACCAATGTTTTAATAGTGTTATTATGCCGCCAAGGTTGTGTAGGGGTTTTTATGTTTATTGAGAGAAATACTATTAGAATTATAAATAGCATTTAAGTTTTTATTAGTAGTATCTAATATTTTAAAGAATTTTATTGTAAGTCTAGCCTAAGAAGAACATTAATAGTAGAATAAATCTTTTCTTTCTAATTTTTGGTATTACAAAGATTTGAGGATCAAATCACTAATCTCTATATGTTTATATATTTCCCCATTTTTTGTTTAGGTAAATCTCTGTCCTTTTCTTTGAATATCTTGTTTAGTAACCTTTCCTTAAATCAACATCACATTTAAATATATGAAGTATTTTTGGTTTCTGGGTCTAGGTTGATTATTATTAAGTTAACTAAAATAAAATATCAAAAACTTAACTTTTTAACTTAAATTTACTTTTGTAGACTATTATACAAAAGATAATCTTATTACTATATAATATATAATAACTATATCTGATAGTTATTTAATTATTACTGTGTATACTTGTATTTGATGAAAACAATTGCTGAAAGCAAATTCAATTAATTTTTTATCCCCACTTAACTCAATTTATGTTTCCCTTTTCTAGTAACTCATTAAGTGTCTAGTAGTGAACCCAATCAGGTGTCTCTTCTAGGTAAACTCAAACAGGTGTCTCTTCTAGGTAAACTCAAACAGGAGTCTCTTCCAGGTGAACTCAAACAGGTGTCTCTTTTCCAGGTAAACTCGAACAGGTGTCTCTTTTCCAGGTAAACTCAAACAGGTGTCTCTTTTCCAGGTAAACTCAAACAGGTTTTACTTTTCCTGGTAAACTCAATGAGATGTTTCTTGTCCTGGTAAACTCAATGAGGTGTCTCTTTTCCAGGTAAATTCAAACAGGTGTCTCTTCCAGGTAAACTCAATCAAGTGGCTCTATTCCAGGAAAGCTCAATGAGATGTCTCTTTCGGGTAAACTCAATCAGGTGCCTCTTCCAGGTAAACTCTATCAGGTGCCTCTTCCAGGTAAACTTAATCATGCGTCTTGTCTTCCACTAAATTCAATTAAGAATGTTTCTTTTCTAGATAATGAGGTAACTCAATCAGTTACTTTACCTATGGGTGACTAACATCGACTTCCCATCACTGACAATGATCCCTCCTTCAAATCCCCTGCACAGTTCAACCGCCCCGCGCTGGCGTAGTGACCCGTTGCGATGACGCTACTGAGGCTGTGCCTCTGTGCCCGGAGCTGCGGCTCTGCCTGAAGCCAGCCGCCTGTTTAGGCATCGCAGTGGACCTGCCCCAGCTCACCGACAAGTGCCGCTCTATCTCCAACTGGGAGGTGATGGAGCAGCTGCGATCGATGGCTAAGCCTCATCAGCTCAGCCATCTGCGCGTCCAGACATCCAGTCTGTCCGTGATTCGACTCGACTGCGAATTGCCCAATCGCCGAGCTCTGGCCGGAGCTGTCAAACAGCTGGACGGAGGCCGAATTAAACTGGCCGGATTTTCTGACTTCTTGAGAGTGCGGGCTGTGCAATTAAAGCCGCCGTGCCCTACCAAATACGATTGGGAAGCGTTCTTTAGGGACGCGGAGGTGAGTATTTGGGCATGTAATTATGGCTTTAATTAATTTATTTTTAGTGGGCAATAGCCATTCATATAGGAAAATGTAATCCAAAAGTGACTCCAAAGGGTTTCTATGATATGGACGAGAAGCAGCGTTAATCTGTGAGGTCAAGGCCCTTGAAAAGTTTTGTCTTTTTGAGTCGCTGCAATGTTTTACAATCAATAATAACAATTGATTACGCCTGCCCTAATGGGCAGATTTGCAACCGACAGCTCAGCCGCAGCTATTGCGCGGCGCATCTGAAGGCTGCGTACGGCTGTGTTCAGTCCAAGGACTGGGGGGTCGCCACACACACCCCCCAGCTAATGCTGGCACCCATTTTACAGCTAGGTGAACTGAAGCAATGCAGAGTTAAGTGTCTTGCTCAAGGACACAAATTGTTCCAGTGGGATCGGGAATCGAACCTCGGACCTTTCAATCGTGAGACTTCTTCTTCTTCAGTCTTCTTCAGACTTCTTCAGTCGACGCTCTTCTAACCACTTGACCACAACCTATTATTGTCATGTGAGGATGGGCCAAAAAACATGGGTGTCAAACTTAACCATAACATAAAGCGCTAAAGTTACTGGACCCCTTGGATCCCTTATGCCTAGAGATTAAAAGTTAAAACGCATTGCTTTGGGGCTTTCTTTCAGCCATTATCAGCAAGACTGGGTATCATACAGCCGTATCTGGTCTAGAAGCAGCACTCGCTGTAGCGCCACTGCCTTATCGGTCAGTCGACTTTAGGTGTCTTTTTCGTAGAGCTCTCTCTCCATGTGTTTTCTCTTAAACTCGGCTAATTCTTATCGCCATATCTCGTACCAGGCGGTAGTCAAGCGTTCAATTGAGCTCCTTTATCTCGGTCTCTGATTCAAAGTTTGTGTCGGCTGGATCTTTTCATGAATCAGAATTACACTGTCTTTTTGTTGTATCCTGGGTCTGAATTTAGGATTCAAAAAAGTGAAAACCTGCTGGATGTCACATTGTATAAAAGTCCTTACGCTTGACATTTGTAAGCCTCAACCTAAGAATCCCAAGCAATCACGAAATTATATTAATGTTTCATAAAATACGAGTACAAACTACAGATAATAAGGAACTTGAAAATAAAAGCCTTGAATTTCGTCATTTGTCTTCGCCCGAGTTGAGCTGTTCTGATGAACCCTTTTTATGAACGCTTTGGTAGCATTGAGACCGTAAATTGCGAGTCAAATTCGCCAAAGATGTCCCGGATTCGATTCTCTGCCATTCAAGGCTTACGAAACATTGGCGTGGATATTGCTTGATGCGATTCTTGCACATGAGGTCCAACCCCCATAGCACAGAAAGTGTACATTCTTGACGATGCAAAATTCGATCAGGGCCATTATGTGAACTGTGCCTGCGTCTGTCGCAAGAGGTCGTTATCATAAACCCGAAATAACATAGCGCCGAAAATTCTAGCAAAAGATGATTTTCTATGTTATGATATTTCTGGTTTATGATGGTAAGTGGCTTTTGATGTTGTGATTTTTCGGGTCTCAGGTTTCTGAAGCTCCCATCCCCAACTCGCAAAGGATAAACTATATAAGTATGGTCAATGTTTACTTTGCTTTCCAAATACGTCAACAGGGTCTGGACGCCATGGAGCCAGGCGAACGACCGGACACAGTTCGTATTGGCCAATTGCCCTGCTCATGGTTCTCAGACGATGTCCCAGGCCTCTCAGCAGGTCAATCGCAACAAATTGCTGAGCCGAGTGGTGCTTCAGTCGATCTGCCAACTGAATCGGCTGTTCGATCGGCTTTCGAATCGTTTGGCGCTGTTCGACGAATTGATATTCCATTGTTGAATTCGGAATCTGGTTCGGCTTCTGTTGCTTCTGCTGCTTCTACTGCTGCCGCTGCTCCGGGTCCTCTGGGCCGGTTCGAAGCTTTCGTCCAGTTTGTCGATTGCGCCGGATTCGAGCGGTGCATGACCGCGCTTCGTGGTGCCAAACTGCTGCTGCTGCTGATGCCGGCACAGCTCGGTTCGGTGAGGGCTTTTCTGAGTAGCGAAATATTTTGTTATGTTATGTTTGGGTTTCCTTCCTTGGTCTTCTGGACATTCTCACTACTGTGTCCCTTGTTCTGATGATGCAATCACAAGATTATATTTATGATATTCCAAGTACGAAGTTTCAATTAGCTTAAGTTTGTTATAAGTTTCTGTTGTTTGGGGTGAACCGATAGTTTGATCTGTTCTAAGGAGAGGATCGGTTATCCTTTCATGGGGTTTGAAGTATCTATTTTTTTAATCTGGGTGGTTTAGTTAGGTTCGGACAATCTATTCGAATCAAAGAATAGCGAGAGTGAAAGAGGCAAATGTTCGAGCCAGGAAGATATTTGCTTGGTTGAAACAAGGATTTATACATTATTCTTTTGTCTTTCGCATTGAGTAATAATGATTTAGATGGTACAGGTTTACTTATCATTACTGAGGCTGGGGTCGTGTCCTCAGCTTTTGCTTGTTGAAGCGAATTACTAAGTTAAAAGCAAAGATTGTCTCTTAAGCCTGCAAAGCATACAGAACAACGTTACCGTGACAAGAATCCATACATGCGCAACCCCCCTGATTTACACTGGCCATGCGACTTACCAAGTTACCTGTAAAAGAAACCTAACGCAATTTCGGGTAAACGGCAGGAGTAACTATGACTGTCTTATAAGGGCTAAATGCTTCGTCATCTAATTAGTACTACGTCTATTTTTTAGGCTGGGCATTTTTGTGACTTACCCCTGGTCCACCGCAATTTACAATGGCCAGATCGGCCAGGTCGGCCAGCAGTTGCGCATGTATGCAAGAATCGCTAGAGCCATTGCACACACCTCACTAATGACTGTAGTGACTCTAATGCGACTCTTTAAAGACTCAAGCGACTGCAATGCGACAGAGAGGCAACTGTTGAGTCCTGAATGCATGATGTGAACTGCAAAATCTTTAGAGTTACAAAAAAAGCTGTTAAGAGTCGTTGTGTATAGCGCTTAACTGTCTACTTAACTTAAGTAGACTAAATAGAGTTGTTATAAATATCAATGCGAAATACGTTTATTTCATACAGCTGCACATATGCACGTCGGACGCAACTCAGCGACTCTTGCACGCTTTGGATACAATTCTACGGCCCCAAAGTCATTGTAGAAGCGCCCTATTGTTATCTCTTGCAGAGTCGTTTCCGAGTCGCAGACAAGAAAAGCAAAGCCTGAAATTGACACTTTGACGACTTTTTGGCGACTTGTACCGTGACATATCGTCTGTATAGAGTCGTCTCAAGTCCTATTCCTATTTTATACCTGTGTTACCTTCAACGACTCTCAAACGGCTTCTTGGCCTATAGGTACCGTTTTCATCGGGATCGGGTATACAAGTGTGAAATACGTCAATATGTGGATAACAGACACGTACTCATACAATGGTATAAAGCGGCACTTTGACTTTGACTTTCAAATCGTCACACTTGTGGGGGGATGCTGGCTCTTGTGTGTAAATAACACGAAAACCTGGTCAATTTTCATTTTCATTTCAATAGTCAGTTGCACGTGGCGGCATTTTAAACCTTTTAGGCATCTTTTTAGTTTTAGGATCTAAGGTTACATAGTTTGTTTGATGTAACCTTAACGAATTAATGTGTTTTATAATTTATTTATAATAACGCAGTCCGACGGTTCGTCATCCGCCCCCGCGGCGCTGTCGGTTCTGCCAACTCTCGACTTCGACCGAACCGGCCGCCTCTCCCTTCGCTCCATTCGTCGTCGAGAAGCCGCCCGACGTCGGGCCGAGGCGGCCGCCGAACTTGAGCGTCGTCGGCGCGATCGGGAACGGCGCCGTTTGGAGCGCGCCGCTGAGCGCGCTGCCGAGAGGCAACGTCGAGCCGAGGAGGCGGCTCTGGCGGCGCGAATTGCCGCCGAGGAGCGTCGCATTGTGGCCGCTCAACGCAAGCTGGAGAGCATCCGACTGTTGTCGGAATTATTTCGACGACTTCGCGAGGAACGTCGACGCAAAGAGTTGGAGAAACGAGAGGCCCGCCTGCGGCGAAGTCTGCTCAAGCGGAGACGCCAGGAGATGCCGCTGGCTGGCGCTGCTGTAGAGGATACCTAGGATGCTAGTTCGAGTAGTTAGTTACCGTAGAAATGTGTCTTGTGTGTTGAATGACTGAAATGTTCTTATACGCTGATACGAGTGTAATGTGATTTTGGAAAACTGTGGTGTATAATAATCTATTAATATGAAAAATCTGCTGTTGGTAAGTAACTGAGGATTAAATGTCCTGAAACTTTAATCATTTAATATTCAACTTTTGTCTGCTTAGATTTCGTATTTATTTCTTTGCATTTGATATCAATTTTGCGTTTTTCCCTTGTCTTTTGTGTTGTGCATGTGTATATAATGATAATAAACTGGTAGTTGTTAAACATCAATAGTTGTCGTAGCTTTGGAGCTTTGGTTTTACTTTATTTTCTTTAATTTAAAATCATTTAGATTTTTTAGTGAAAGTCTATGATGGCTTTTTGACTCCAGGCTTCATTGTATAGGCAAAAAAGTAAGTAATAGGATTTTTCTAGAAAGCCCTGCAACTTGCAACTGTAATAATAAATCATAGTAATAATACGAGCTGGATTGCACCTGCCCCAATGGCACAGCTCAGCCGCAGCTATTGCGCGGTGCATCTGAAGGCTGCGTACGGCTGTTCAGTCCAAGGACTGGGGGGGGGGGTCGCCACACACACAGCCTCAATTACCCCAGCTAATGCTGGCACCCATTTTACAGCTGGGTGAACTGAAGCAATGCAGAGTTAAGTGTCTTGCTCCAGGACGCAAATTGTTCCTGTGGGATCGGGAATCGAACCCCAGACCTTCAAGTCGTGAGTCCGACGCTCTGACCACTAGGCTACAACCCCCTGTAATTTTCTTATTAAAAATTGATGTGTTTAAAGCAGAAAAGTATAGGCAGAACAGCCTATGCATTTTTGTAATTAAATATGACATCTTAACAATTCCCTGAGCATTGACATCTCAGTAATTTCTCCTTTGGCCTGGGTATCTCATCGGCACTCCCCTTGTGGCAACGGCTGCATCTGTTTTGTAGATTTTGAAATGCTTGTTCACTGTTTGTGGAGGCCGCAACTCCCACCCAGAACGGGAAACCACGCTTTCAGGAAATTTTTTGACGCATGTTTATCCGAAAAAATACATTACGGAGATAGTAGGTTTCATTTTTCAGCACAAAAATTGTTATTGCTTTTGATAAGAGGCAAATCTAATGTTTATCTTTATATGCCTTGCCTTTCTTATATCTCTATTGATATTTATAGAGATTTTTGTTTATAAAATTAGGATTCATGAATAGTACATGTGCTGTGTCTAAAAAACCATAAAAATGGCACGGCTCGGCTCATGAGTTTTTTGAATCTATTTTTCCAAGAAACTTAGTTTCCCGTCCTACTTGAGTAGTCCTTACTTCCACCCTGTGTTTTCACAGCAACTCAGAGTTAATATCTTTTCTTCAGAGTCGCTTTATTAATATTAGAAATACTATAAACATTTCTTTTTAAGATTACGAGCCGAAAACAATGTCTTCTGCCAAAAAAGCAACGTCAGGAAAGCAGCAAGGCGACAACAAGCAGCAGCACGATGTTTGCAGTCTGCCTAACTGTGGCCAAGACGCTGCTGGTCAGGGCAGCCACTGGGACGGGCCCTTGTGCGCCGCCCATCTGAAGCGAGACGCCGATCGATTCCGAGAGAGCTACTACTCTTATCGTCAGGCGAACATCGATGGTGCAATGCGCCGCGTTGCCGAGCAGATGGACTTGACGCGCGGCGCTCTGTTCGAGCTGACCAGCGACCGAGCCAATGCGTCAGACATGTTTGAAGAGATTCTCGAGATTGTCCAGCGCTGCCGCAGTACCGTCATTGGCAGGCTGGACGCCAAGATCGACAGCATGGACGCCAGTCTGAAGTCGTTGCACTTCTTTGAAAAGCTTCGAGCAGATATCAACGGGACTGAAATGTCTGGCGATCTTGTTAAAAGTTTCCAGTTGAGCAAGAAGATGCAACTCGCACTTGAGGATGCTCCCATTTCCGATGCTTGGACTGATCCAGTTGACAGCAGCGTTGAACTGGTCCAGAAGCTGCTGCAGGAGACAAAGACTCGAGCTGCAATTGCCGAGGATGCAGACGGGGCAGCAATGCGATCTTTGCTGGAGTCAGCTGTGCCAACTGCCAATGTTCTTCTTACAAACTACATCCAATTCGTTTTCAACTGCAATCGTACGGATGGATTTTTTTACTCCGCTCAGCTGGTTTCCAAGACGCAACAGAATGGCTTTCAGGCTTTGCCAAGCTCCTGCGTACTTGCAGTAGGTAACTATGGTGCGAACTGGCATATCGCTTTCTATAGCAACGAACTCGTGGTACTTAGCCAAAGAAATCAGCCATCGAACAATGTTGTATTAGTGTCTGCAGCTCTTGTGCATCACCAGCAGCAAATCTATATGCTTGGTAATAACAATTCTTTGATTGTGACGGACCTAGCTGGTACACAGCTTCGAACTATTGACAATGTCCAGTTTCAAGCTGAAATGCCGATCATAGTCAACGATATGGAGAAGCTGTACATTCTCGGTGATGGCTGCATAAACTGCCTGTCGCTGGACACTTGCGAACTTCAGGATAGCATGAAACTCTCGAAAGACACTGCGAATGTTCGTCATATGACAGTTTCTGGTCGTAGTTTAATACTGGCCACCCAGTCAGCAGTGTATCGAATGAGTCTCAGCACGAAAAGATGCGTAAAAGTCTGGCAGAGCAATAGTCAAAATGTGCTGTGCGTTGCAGACATTGGATCTGGATTTCTGGCTGCCTGCGAAAATAATGGCCGCGTTGCACTTCTTAGCAGCAACAGACAACTGATTAAAGTGATTGATCTGGTGCCACTAGGCGTAAACTATCTCAAGACGTGTGCTAACTGTGGTGTATCGTATGTTCTGCAGTCAATTAGCTGCTGTGGCGCCAGCCGAGAATCTTCGAGCTCCTTTCTGCTGATATGCAGCTTGTCGTGCAACGATCGCGTTTTAGTGCGAGTGTCTATCTGCTAGTGCTATAACCGAAACCGATTTATTTAGAAGTATATCTTTCTATTCAATACAGCACATCTTTTCCCTGTTAACGAAGTCACTCAGCTCTACTAAGACTCAAACTTTAAAGTGAGTTTTTAAAACTGAGCTACCGAGTTTTGAACTTATTACATGATAGGGAGTGTCATAATACATTTCTAGTTTGACGTCTTTGCTTTGTGTTGAGACAGTCGGTATACTCGTAGCTGAATGGCGGGATAAATAAAATTAATAGGAATTTCTATAGTCCATACAACTCCAGTGTTTCTATAAGCTTATAAAAACTTGCGTTGTTCACTGACTATTCGAAAGTCATGTTCCTATCAGCTTTTCTGTCAGGACCCTGTCAGGACTCTAAGTCCCTCATGACCTTGGCCACTTTACTGACTGTGCATGAGTATAAAGCTTATACTACTTAGTATAAACCAGTGCTTTTTTCACTGCTGATTAGTACCCGAATTGGGGTATCAAGCCTCTAAGTAGTACCCCATTTTGGAGGAGTAATACCCCACGAAATTTCTAATTCTGCAGGGCCTTGGGCCCACCCACCCAAAGGCTGAGCCAGTCCTAGGGGCTGAGAGTTGGGTTGAGCGAGACTGACAAATATATTCCAAGTTTCCAACCCTCTCTTCCTTTTAGCCTGACAGTCTGACTCACCACACAAGTGCCTGGATATACAAGACCCATACCGGGCCAGCCAGAATTTTAATTAAATTGCTAATTTAAAAAAAGCTTAACTTTTTTCAATTGAACTCGATAAAAATTAGTACCCTTTTCTGGGGATTAATGGGCAAAATAGTACCCCAAATCAGTTGACTAATACCTCATGGGGTACTAATTGTGGTAAAAAACCCTGGTATAAAAATTAGATTCCATCTCATTGTAGCTAGCCTTTCTGTATAGCGCTAATTTGCTTTTTTAAATTGTGCTGTCCAATTTAAAACAAGAAGACGATTGGTGTTTGGGTTTTTTAATATGTACAATCGTATTTTTGTTTCCCGCTCTTATTTACGATAAATCAGCTAACCCAATGTCCGCTGCCATCTTAGTGTTACGAATGTGAAACGTACTTTTATACTAGCAATGTGCATGGTGTTGTCATTCCCGAAATTTTCCGGGAAATTTTCTACTTTACTACTGTCGGAAACTTTTTTATGTTTATGCCAATGTTTTAAGTACCCAGTTGTCTAGAATCGTTTTCTATACGGCCGTATAGATTTTTTTATTAGAGGCAGGGTTGTGTGCACCCTGGCGCACTTTAAGCGACATTGTCACACAACCGGCGAGAGGCATTGCTGCCCATTCCGCCGACTCCCCTGAGCAGGCATACAAGCGCGCGGATACGTACGCAGGCACACACTCACACAGGAGTGTACAGCGGCCCTAACTTTATTTTATCGTTAGGCATGTACACTTCA
Organism: Macrostomum lignano; assembly: GCA_002269645.1. Classification (NCBI taxonomy): domain Eukaryota; kingdom Metazoa; phylum Platyhelminthes; family Macrostomidae; genus Macrostomum; species Macrostomum lignano. Next base: position 151,975 of record NIVC01000293.1, on the reverse strand, counting down.
CTGCGCATTGGGGGGTTGGCTCTCAAGGGAGTCAAGGCCGTTAATTGTACGAGCGAGTCCAGCCGAAATTCCAATTCAGCCCCAAATTAATGTGACTTGGAATCGAGCCTGGGTCGCTGGCACACCAGAGCCGCTGGGCTACGGCCCCCTCTAGGGCGTATAGATATGCATAAATATATAGCTTTGTTCTAGAAGTCTTCACATCTTTATGTTATTTTAGTTATTTTTTCCATAGTTATTTTTTTATAAAAAATAATTGTAATAGTTATTGGCTACTTTTGAGCAGTACGAGTAAACCCAGAGTTTTGAGCCATATAACTTGTAATTTTTGTCAATTTCATATCTCTCAATAAAGACCTGTTAAAGTACTCAACTAAGTGATAAGTCATGGGGAAAGTTTCGTTAGATTCCTAAACAATGCAAGTAGGTACCTTTTTTGTCTAAAGGTTGTTGCCTTTACACTCCATAACTTTTCAACTTGTAAAATCGCCTGACTTACCGATGTCAAATTTATGATCTCATAAAATTCATATTACTGAAATCTCGCTTACCCTACGAGCGTAAATTTGTAATATCCAGGGCTGAAATTTAGCACCGATTTTTAGTATATAGGATTAAAATTACGCGCTCGTAATTTTTTTAGCTAGCCTAATTTTTGTTGTTTTTTTGTTCCAGTACTCGAAAGTTATGATTCCCCAGTCTAGCTTGTATATTTGTCATAAAAAATGTTGCCTTTCGATCGTATTCACCGCATGTATCTTTTTGTTATTTTATGTTACTTACTATAATTTTTGCCGAAGTTTTTTAAGTTGGTTTTTCTAAACCACAACATAAACTGGCGGATTGCGTCACAAATAAAGTTTCTCATTTTTCAAATGTTTTTGACGCCAGTTTTTAGTTATTCGAATAATTATAAGCATATTATTTTGTATCTCAGCTCTGGGTAGCTACTAGGTAACTGATTTTCACTTTTTATGCTTATTATCATGATTATACAAAAATAGAACTGTCCGATAATGACTTCCTAAATTTTTTATATTTTCCATTTATAAGCATCTAATTTGTTAAAACTTTTTCTGGATTTTAGTGAAATACCGAGCCCTTCCTGAGGAGCTTAAACGTCTTAACACAAAATCAATGATTTCCATCAAATCATGACTAATTTTTTTGCTTTAGACGCAAAACTATGTACAACCTCAATACCAACCTAAGGCACTGAACAATGAGAAGTTTCGATGCAGTACAGCATGGTATGGTAGCAAGCCATTATTGCATATATATAAAATTCGCTTTTTATAAACGATCAGTCCTATGACAGCTTTAGTAGCAATTAGCATTTAGTACGAATTAATATATACTTTTGGTATTACTCGTGTATTTACTAGCTAATATTTTCTCTTTTCAGCTATGGCAAATAAAAGCGTCGATGCAGAATCCGATGCACAGACGTGCACCATGACGCGTTGCACAGAGCCTTCATCCGTTCTCGGCAAATTTTGGAGCGAGTTCAAAGCAATAATCATGTACTATATTGTGCATATTTTTGGTGCATTCTCTCCATACTTAGGTGTGTTATTTCAATCGTTATACTCTTTTTATACTAACTAGTTACTTTTCATTTAAAGTAATAAATTATTTATTGGCACTGACTTAATGACTAGAAAAATCTAATTTTCAAGACGTCGCTATAAACGCCAATACTTTAAAATATTTACGCTCGTACTTGATGAACTTAAAATTTTATGCATTAAGCAGTCTTGTAGTTGAATTTAAAAAAGTAGTTAATTTGTTACTTAATTATATCTGGTCCATAGCGCAGCTTCATTAGCGCTTAGCATTTAGAATTTAGCATATTAGTACGAGACTAGCAATCTTCGCCCCACGATGGGGGACATCTGGATAGAATCTCTGTTCTCTACAAGTAACAAGAATACAGCCAAATAAAGCCTTTGGAATAAAGCCTTTAGAAAAGCTTTCTCGTGGTGGAAAGCTTTTCTTAGCCTTCATTCCTCGATTATTAGTCTTGTTGAATTTGTTTCCCTTGAAAACGAGCGCTTCTCCATTCGCGTCAATTTCAACTACAATGTCTTTATCGTAGTGTAAGCTGTACAAACCGGAGGGCGAAGCACTTGCCAATGTAAACACTAGCGTGTTCAAAAGCTATTTTGGATTTTCAGTCCCTAACTGTCCTCGTTGCCACAATTCGTGTTCCAAAGCAGCTGGGATAGGCTCGCTGGCATGCATTCCGGGTATGTTTCCTTCGCAGACGGTCTTCATGGAAGCAATCCTAGGTCCGTCTTGTCTTCACAAATTGCGGGTCCTTCCATAACGAAACATTTATTTTCAGCTGATGCGCAGTGGTGTTGAAGCATTGCAAACACAGTCCTTCAGTGTTGAAACGTTGTTTTGGCTGCCGTCTTTCTTACGAACTTCAAAGACGAAGACTTAACAAAAAAATTCCAGCCTCCAGGACCTCCAATTCTTCATAGGCTTTGTCACCATCAGGTCATTCCTCTCATCAGAGGGAATGCTTGTTTGTCCCTCGTCTCGTCATCGGTTGAATAGATTGAGCGCCAGTTCCTTTTTGCGTCTTGCGTGTCGGGAATAGAAGCATTTAACTTTCGTAGGATGTCGTCAAAAGACACGACTGCAAAACGTCTAGATGCTGATGCCCGAACAGTGTCGTCAGAGTCAGCAACAGCTAGAATAACTGTAATCGTAGATGCAGTAGTGGTGGATGCAAACAAAGCATCGATCAACTTAAATCCAAGTTCAGGCAAATCCATCTCTTTGTCTCCTGTCCTAGTTGGTCTAATAAACAGCTTAATCTATATGTACCCATTATAAGTTCTCTAGAGATTTTTTCTATGGCGAAGATAAGAAAAATATTATTTATAGCCCTGTCTCTACACCCTCGATATAAAAACTGGAGAATTAATTTCATCACCTGCACATAAAATGTTCTATGGTAGAAAGTACTCGTAGAATGGTGAAGCCTTGGCCTGATGAAAACGCATCCTCGGACTTTATTTTCCATCGAACACTTTATAAGGCGGGTGTGATACTACACATCGTTAAAGGTTGAGTTGCCTATTTCCATTGGCTTGGGCTCAGCCGCCTCCCCAGCCGCCGTGGTGTACGCGGCGCCCGCGGCAGGTGAGACCTGGCCGCTCTGCACCGCCTTACTCTCCAGCGACTGAAGTATGGCTGCTGCCCTCGCCTTGCGCCCCACCGTCAGGAGTCTAGACTCGGTCGGCAGCATCCTGGTGGCAATCCCACTAGTTGGATGGCCGAGCCGTGCCGTGCCATCGTCCAGTTCCTTTGGCTGGCTTTGAGCAGTTTGACGAGCGGCACGAGTCCGCTCGAGGTGAAGTCTCGGGGACTAAGCTTTGATAAGGACGCGCTGAATTAGCCCGGACCGTCGGCTTCTACGGGCAGGTCTACGTTCACCCGAGGCAGACTCAGCAGCGCGGATTGCCCTATTAGGCTCTGGGTCTGGTTGATGTTGCTTGGCCGGCGAAGCCTGAGCCCCAGCTCCCCTTGCGGTTGCAGTGCGCTTCCTGACATTCTTGACTTCCATCTTGTCCTCCTCAGCAAAGGATGATCAGTTGATGGAGACCAAGTTGAGGGTCGAGCCATTTGGTCCGAAGATGACGGTGGCCTTGGTCGTGCCCTTGCGGACCGTGTTGTAGTATACAAGACCACTGGCGTCAGGATCCGGGTGCCGCGTGAGCAGAAGCTGCCTGGACTTAATCGCGCTGGCGTCCGGGATCCAAATCCGATGATGGATGATTTAGGGCCGCTCCCTCTCCAAGGGGAAAGTCAGCTGACCCGGGTCGCTGTGCCAGCCGAACTTTTGCAGCTTATCCCGCGACCCGCAGGAGTTGGGGGCTCTCCTCGGATATGCACCACAGGAGGATGCACCCGTTTGTCTTGGTGTACTTCGCGATGTCCACGAAGGCACCATTTAATAGGCCCTCGTCAATGGTCGACGCGATGTCGGGTTGCTCAGGCGTCAGGTCGCTGTCCCTGTCGAAAACCCTCACGTCGGGTTAAAGCTAAGAGGAGTAGCTGCCAAAGCAGCTGATCGCGGTGGGCCAGGGGCGATCGGGTCCGTTTCTTTAAGATTGGCGTTGTGGCTATAGCTGAAAAGTGGGAGGACGGCTACTCGTTACGCAAGTTGAGTACCCGAGTAGCCGACTCTCCTAAGCCAGCCGGTTTGACAAAAAAGACCGCTAGCGACCGGACTACTCCCCGGCCTTCCAGCCCATCTGCCCTGTCAACACCTTAGGCATTAGAGGGTACGTTAAGCAGTACCACGGCCGGTGGACTGGCGAGCCAGACCAGCATACCCAAGTTCGGCTAAAGCCACTGGATGGGGTAACTAGCGTTGGAGCCCAGTCTGTTCAGCAGCCCTAGGATCTGCTTTGAACACTCACGGGGACAAGTACCCCTGGATGGACTTCCGAGACAGCGTAGGGGAGTCTGCGGCTCTGAGGAGTGCTGCGGATCTCCAACCGGCCTGTACCAGCTAAAAATAGGGATGGGCGTAAAGCATCGCTAACCTTAGCCCACAGACCTAGCTTGTCTCATACCTCACTGGTATGCTGAATACGCCTTCGCGAGCCAATAAAGTCCAATTGCTGTATTGCCTCTGTAAGCTATCTTCCTTCTAGCCTTCTCTCTGTTTCTAATGCAACATTGTACTGCTACGAAGAGCAGCTATCTGCAAATAATATACAGAGTTTTCTGTTGGCACAACCGGTGTATCTTACTATCAAGACAATATTGTATTTCTTATATGTTTAATAGCTAATACTATGTTTGTTATTTCTCTTTTTAGCTATGGCAACTGAAAGTGTCGATGCAGAATCCGATGCACAGACGTGCACCATGACGCGTTGCACGGAACCCTCGTCCGGTCTCGGCAAATTCTGGAGCGGGCTACTCTGCGATCGACATCTCGTTAAAGATGACAAGATTTTTACAAAGAGATACGCCGATATAAAAAAAAAAACACTGAGGTATTGTCGAAGACTGATGAACTGTTAAAAGCAAACAGGGAAGCTCTGTTTGATCTGACCAGCGACAGAGCTGAGGCCGCTGACCTGTTTGACGCAATATTTCAGAGATTGCAGCAGTGCAGAGAAAATGTGATGAGCAGATTGGACTCTAAAATAGACAATGTGGAGCAGAACTTGAGAGCTCTCGGCTTCATAGAGAAACTTTCGGTCGAGATCGGCGAGGAGGAAGCCAAAGGTGTTTCAACTAAAGGATTCAGGCTGCATCAAGAGGTCCGGATCTCGCTTGAGGATGCCCCGATATCAGAAGAGTTTGTCGATCCGGTAGACAACAGTGTGCAGCAGGTACTGAGATTGCAACAGGCTGTTGAGACTATGGCCGCTGAGGCCGAGAATCCTGAAGTCCAGGACAAGAATCTAAAAGCTAGAATAGAGTCTGCCGTGCCCAAAGTAAATGTGTCTAATTTAGCCAATGTTTCGTATCAATATATTTTCGCTGCTGTTTGTAACAATACTGCTGGATACTATTTCTCATCGCAAGCAGTCTCGAAGACATACCAATACGGATTTCAAGCTCTCCCTAGCGGAAGCACTTTTTGTGTGGCTAATGATTCGCCGTATTGGTTTTTCATGGTCTGTAATTCAGACATGCAAATTATCAGCCAGTGGAACGTTAAGAACAACGGAGTGCAGCTAGCTTCAGGTACTCTTGTCGATCATCTTCAGCAGATATTCCTTCTTGGAACCAATCGGTCCCTAATTGTGACTGACCTGAGTGGCGCCCAGTTGCGAAGTGTCCATAATGTGCAGTTCCAACCTCCACTACGCCTCACTCATGACATGGAGAAGCTGTACATTCTTAGCAACGGTTGCGTGAACTGCCTCTCTCTGGGGTCGCTTGTGCTGCAGCAGAGCTTGAAGCTGCCTGATCATTTGAAGGACGCTCGGAGTGTAGCAGTTTCAAGACGCGGCTTAATACTGTCCACCCCATCAGCTGTACATCGATTAAACATCTGCACCGGTGGTGTGATAAAGCTGATGGACAGTCAAAACTTTTGTGTCGCTGTCATTGACTCTGGATTAATTGCAGTGTTCGAAACTAATGGAAATGCTGTTTTTTTAAGCAGCTCAGGGCAGCGGTTGAAAAGTTTCAGTCTGACAAACTCGGGTTTCAACTACGTAAACTATTGCCAAACTTGTCGACAGGGCAATTACAATACCACCTGCCAATCTATAATCTGCAGCGGTGCCTACCTAGATTCCACAAGCTGTTTCGTTCTTCTTGTGCACAGGTCATGCAGTCACCGACTCCTTTGGCGCGTTTCTATTGGTTAATCCAGTCGCTGTTATGCAGTTTTGTTCAGACTTTTACTTTACTCTAGTAAGGTATCATTTCGAAAAAGCTAACTAACGACACAGTTTAAAATTTATCGAAGACAAGTAGCTTTATAGATGAAGCTAACTGCAACATCTACGAGCGTACAACAAAACCCCACAATTTTGCTTGCAATTTTTGAGATGTTTTGAGATTTTTAAGATCTTAAGATGTTTTCCGGTCATTTGTTCTCAAACCGCGTCTTCTTTTTGATATGTTGGTCATCAAGCCCGGTATATTTTTTAAATTGGTCAGGATTTAAATCATATAAATGTATTTATCGGAAATGCGTTTTAACATAATGTAAGTTGTCACTACGCCAGCAGACTTTCGCCAATGGCTACTGCATTGCATTGATTGATTCTAAAGTGAACTGAAGACCTTAACGGTAGAACTACCAAGAGGGGGGGGGGAATCAAAGACAATTTTTTTGCTGCGCCGAACGAAGCAACGCAGGCACACGAAATTCAAGAACACGGACTAACTTTTTGTTGCGCACATTCTCAAACAAGAATCAAGTCGCCAGCCCTCCGGACCGTCGAGATATTCGACGATTCTACCTGAAGGTCGGATTTTTCCCATAAGCGCTAGTGTATTCAGTACACCCCTGTGCGCCAATCAGCACTGCGCCTCAGTGCAGCCTTGCCAAGTCTCCAAATTTAAACAGCACGTCGACCACATGTGTCTGCATCAGCTCTGTCTTCGTTGGTCACTAGCCTTCACCCAGGCGGAGCTTCTGGACCTTCAACAGATGACACCAGGTGACTATGGACAGCCTGATTAGAATTTCTCTAGATTCACTGATCAAGCCTCGACAGCGGGCAAGAATCAACTGCTGGACATCCTCAGCTAGTCTCTTGAGCATTCCGTCAACACCCGGACGCCGTCGGCACCTTCAACAGGTTACACCAAGTGACTATGAACATTCTGTTGCAAATATGTCCGATTTTTCGTATCAAGCTTACATAATGGGCAAACCTCATGGGCAGACTAGCTGAGAATGTCTCAGGGCAGCAGTTAAAAAGTTTCACTCTGTCAAACTCTGGTTTTAAATTGAATCACAATAGTCAAGCTAGTGCACAGCGTAGTACGAATACTGTCACCTACTATATTATCGGCTGCGGAGCCTATTTAAATTCCAGAAGCTGTTTCGTTATTATTGTGCAGATGCCATTTTGTCACCGACTCCTTGGGTGCGTTACTGTTGGTGAATATTGAGCTGTTACCTCGTTTCAGATGTTCGCTGTTTTAATATAGTAATATACATAGCTGTGGTTAAGCGGTTTCAACCTTCGACTTTTTTTGACGTGCCCATGATCATAAATAATCTAAGTTCAGTGTACAATATTTTACTAAAAACTCAAAACTCAAAGCAGTTTTTCCGTATTTTTTTGTACGATTATTATCTGAAAAGTAGTCACTAATATCCACCGGAGATGTCACTCACTGTATTGCTTTGGCTGGTTTTTAAGTTATAGTATGGTCTTGAAAGTAAAATATGAAGTTATTTTTGTATTTGCAAGCCTACTAAAGTTTATGTTTGCTTAGTCAAATTTATGTTTATGCAAAAATTTATAGAATAAGTTAAAAATCTTCCGTTTTATTTGCACTTTAGAGTTTGCTTGTTTGCAGTTCAGTTTGATTTTGGACGAGCTGTACATCTTAGTTATTACTTTTTCTTGAAATTAGCTTGTGTGTTTGTGGCCCCTTCAGTATTGTGTCTAAGAAAATTTGCGTGATAAGTTAGTTGGCGTTTAATTGTGGTGCTATTGATTCTAAACCATATTTCCCGCTGTGGCCAAGCTATCGTATGATATAGAACATGCCGTGATATACTTTCAAAACAGTGATTTGAGTAATTTGAATTGCTCTAAATAAGAATTAGAATTTATTTTCAGTCAACGTTAAAAAAGTAAAAAAATACTTTTTTCAATGCTGAATTCCAATTCTTATTTTCCATCAACCCGATTTTTATTGCTTTTTATGTACTCGAATCATTGCCACATAGCATATGGGCCGTTTTCGTCTATTTCCATGTGTTTTTTATATTTACATATGGGAGGTCTAACTAAGTACTGGAATGAAAGAAAAAATAAAATGATGCAATTCGTGATTTGCTACTTGTACAATTTGTTGAGCAAACCTGATGTTTCTAAGAGGAGACCTGATTGACATGTTCGCGTTTCTAATCAATTGGTCCGACCAGCTACCGATTCTAGTAGCTTTAAGGCTTCGTTTTGGGTTCTTTAATGTCCTAAATTGACGTTATATCCCCATTTTATGCACTTTATTCTCTAAGACATCAAGGGAGAGACCGCGACGGGATCTGGGCGATTTTAGGCAACTGTTCCGAGCAGTTATGCACTCCAGTCGGTTTGGTGCGGGACCTAGCTTTGGGTTCCATTGTAGAGCTTTATGGTGACATCCTTGTAGAAATTATTGGAATTTAAAATTAGAACTAAGATTAGCTAAGCTTTCTCTTTAATGTCTGTTTTGATTTTACTTACCTCCCTCAGCTTGGTTTTACACAAGCTTGTGGTCTTTTGCTTAGATTTATGGTGAAATTGTATATCCAGAATAGCCATTATTTACCTGTGATTTCAGTAATAGTAGTTTTGTGCACCTATTTGTGTGCCTTACCAATTGCAAAATTTAACTTCTGATCAATTTTATGTTTTAGCAACATTGCGTGCAATTTTATATATTCGTTGTACTTACTTTATTTTTCCTGTCAATTTCTTGACAGTTTGATTGGATTGATTTGTTTTCAATTTTGACATTTTTGTATACTGAGCCTTTTAGGCTTCTGCTTTACTTCTCTTGAATGCTACAAAAGTAGAACTTGTTTTGTTTCGATTTTCTAGCGAATTGAGTGATTCCAAAACAGAGCAATGAGAAAAAAATATATTTTTGTATTCGTTCTTTTGATTGTACATAGCATTGTATATAGACTTCATCATTTGGCCACTAAGCCTTCTTAACACGCAGTTTCTCTACAGTTTTTTGGTACAGCTAATGAATTTCTTAATGAGAGACTCTGCAATGTCGGTAACAAGCACATCAGCTTATCAAAATGAATAATACTATAGTTAATTATTTTTAGGTGTTGTAGAGCATTTATTTTTATGTAGTGAATGGGCTACACGTGTAGTTCTCCACCTAGCCAGCCTTGCTTGATTTTAGTGTATTGTCAGCCCCAACCCACCCTTGTAGCCGTCTGGCTGCTTAGTCACCCCCCGCCCCCAAATAGTCACCCATTTTTATACCTTCTGCTAATGTAGTCTAGTTGTGGTGGTTTTACTTCCGTCTCGCGTGTGATTGGATGCCCAGGGTTAAGTCATCTTTCTCTAATTGATTGGCTGGGCCTTTGTTGTGTCTACTTAACTCCCGGTTTTCTTTTCCCAAGTTCTTTCTCCCCTCCCCATGCGCCCGGCCTGGCAGCTCTATTTATTGAGATCCCTTACAGGCCACTTTCTCGGCCCTCTCCGGACTGCTTTCCTGTCCTCCCGTTTGGGCTTAAACTGTGTTTAATTGGCGGTCCCCAGCTGCCCCTTTTTCGATCGCGTACACCTGCTCTGTTCGTCAGCGCCCCCATCGTAATCTGCCAATATACGAGCGACTATTCTCCGCTGCTGAAAAACGCCACGTAAGCCGCTGTCCACCGCGTGTTTTTGGATTAGACTGTTTTAGGATCTAGCTGGGATTTGGAGAGACAATCGGGAATCACTTGAGTAGTAGGTTGCGTTGACTGCAGCATTAGGGTTTGTACACAAGCCCGGATTAGTGGGTATTTTTTTCTGGGATTCCCCCAAATTTAAAATTTAGATTACCCATAAACTGGGGTGCCGAAAAGCATGAAAACCTTTGAATTTGACTCAGATTCAACTTCAGAAAGGCTTTCAAATAGTTGCTCGCTATAGTGTCATCTCAGCTAGCAAAATCGATAGCTGTTAGCTGCTCTATTTTGCTCTTTTTGCCCTAAGCCTTTTATGAGTTTTGCTTGGAGTTGACTGTTGGCTTAGACAATAAAAATAGCTAATTTTGTCAACACCTGTCTACTTTAGAGCTGTTTTTACTAATAAACTCTCAAGACGTATACGCTCCTAGGCTCGGTTTCTCAATAAAAATGTCAAAATATATGTATTTTGTGACACCCGAATCGGATAAGTTTAAAACTCAACGGTTGCCTTGGTGTGTAGTGAGGCGTGCCCTTTAGTAGCACCCTTTAACTTAGTGCTTTGTGTGTGCGCGTGGGGTTGGCGCGGTTGTGTCCTTTCTACCCCCTTGTGTGCAGCGCCCCCATGCCTACTGAGGGTTTTATGCCTTTGTTTGAGCTGTTCCTCTTGCGTTTCCGTTCTTGCTCGATTACTATCAATTTTTGCTTTGCCAACCGGGTTTTTGTGGCGTGGCATTAATTCAGCTCCAACTTATACTGCTATTCGAAGCCTTTCACTGAGGGCAACAGCGTCCCGGGTAGCAGCTAAGCAGCCTCAGATTGTTAGGCAGCGGGGGCGCCTTGATGATGATAGCGAAGAACTCGCGCAGCTCATTTCTGCGCTTATCTGGAGTGTCGCCAGCCAGGTTGAGCGGGATGCGCCGCTTTCGCCCCAGTCAGAGCGTTGATGGCGGACCAGGTAACACGCCCTTTGGCTTTGTGTCCAGCGCCGGTGGCGGCCGGGATGGCGTCGTCAACAGCTGTCTGTTGCCGCTGCAGGTAGACAGCTTCCAGCGCCTCCTCCGCCTCTTAAGTTGGCCGTCTGCTCTTACGGAGCCTCTCCAGCTCTGCCCTCGCTTGCTGAGGTCATCCTGCTAGACCGGCTGCCTGCACGTCCGCTCAATACGCCGACGTTCGCTCCACTGCCGTCGCTTTGTTCTGCCTCTGTTGGCCACCGCAGCTCTTCAACTTCACCACAGGGAGGTCGCAGCATTTACTTGCACCGAGGTGCAAATAAAATGAGTCTTACTATTAAACATGCCAATATTGCTCAGCTCGGGCTAATAAGTGACAATGCTGAAGCAGCTGACCTGTTTAACGCTAATCTTGAAAGTGTGCAGCACTGCAGAGTAGGTTATGAGTAGAGTGGATTTGTAAATTCATACTGAGCATATGAGGGTCAGACAGTTTTTCTAGAAAATATTTTAGCTGAAACTAGAGTTACGGAGTCACAAAGAAATCTTGTTGGCAGCCTCCAGTCTCCAAACTAGGTTGAAGCATGAGATATCGGTTCGAGGTGCACTGGTTTTAAATAACGGGTCGATCCAGTGGACAGTAGCCTTTTTTATTGAGAGACTGCGTGAGAAACTGGAAGCACTGTCTGCTATTGCTTACCAGTAGGGGGCGACCGGGACAGCCAAAGTCGGGCCCGGGTCGGGCCCGGGAATGAGGACTCGGGCCCGGGTCGGGCCTCGGGAATTCGGGACAAGATCTTTAGGACAGCTCAATAATTGGAAAAAAAATCATAATAAATCTTAATACTTTTAGCATATGCGGATTACTATTAAATATATAATAAATATATAGATATATTAAATCTAATTTAATATATTAAATGTATAATAAATATATGATAAACATTAAATACATTATAATATATAAATATATTGAATATATAATAATATATAAATATAATAAATATAATATATTAAATTAAATATATATTAAATATATAATATAATAAATATTATTTTTATTTAATACATTATATTAGTTAAGACTTCAGAATAGATAAGAGTTACATTAAAAGACTTAATACTCAAATATCAATATACCCAATAGTTCAAATTCAATGTCACTGTGTGGCACAAGTACTGTGTGTGTGCCAGTGACAGTGACACTAATAGGCAGTGAGGTAGGCAAGCAGGCACTGCGGTAGTGCGGCTGGCACTGGCAGTGGCAGTAAGCAAAAAGAAGAAAAGCTGAAGCATTAAGTGTAAGGCACTTGGCATTGGAAGCAATAAGGAAGTAAGAACCAAATCAATTGATTGATTCTTTTATTTGAATTTTTAGTTCCTTTACATAGCTTCAATGTAAAGAGCCATGTACACAGTCAGTATTCAATAAGACAACAAGACAAGACAACAGAACAGAACACAAGTGAAGTGACAACACAACACAACACTCAACTGTCTCAACAGAACAGGCAAACAGACAATGGAAATACAAGTAATTAGCTGATACCTGCCTACCTGCTCACCTACCTACCTAAACGAATATGATTACGAATATGATACTATGAGTCTACGACTACAACTACCTACGAATACAATACAAATATGAACACGATTACAAACTCTGACAGATAGCAAACTTCTTGGAAAAATGGTAGCCTTGGCCCTTAATAGGTACTTCTTGGAATGTAAATAGGAATGTTATTTACAAAAGCTTAAAATTGACAAATCAACTTTTTTAAGAATCATATTTTTGCTTTTAGGCTGCAGCCTGCAGCGTGTAAAGTGGAATCAATATTGCAAAAAAGTATTGCAAAACTATGTTTTAATTTTATCTTCCTGGAAAAAATCCGATCTTCCTGGAAAGTGGAAACTGGCTGTGGCTGACGCTCACGGTCACAGTCACAGACGCTCACGCTAAGAGCATACTACAAATCAATGATATTGCTACTTCACATCATATCATCTATTACTATTACTGCAGTCGTGCAGTGCTTGAGTCTTGAGTGCTGATGCGATGCTTAACTGAGTGTTGTGCTGTGCTGTGAATAAAAATAATTTTATTCTTATTCGCACGCGGTTAGTGCCTTTAGGGAAAAAAGACTTGTCCCGATTTCCCGACTTTTTTAGGGTCGGGCCCGGGCCCGGGTCGGGCCACGATTTTGGTCGGGATTCCCGACTTTTCGGGCCCGGGCCCGGGACTGGGTCGCCCCCTACTTACCAGCTTGAATAAGTTTACACAAGTTTTAGTTTTACGAGCTACAAAACGGAACCGTTGATAAATTAGAACACGAAAGTAGCTAGTCACCTGATTTTCAGTAATGCTGCAATGCATTTTAACTAATAACTTTTATGACTCAAAATTAGGGCATCATATTTAAACGCCTAAGCTTCAACAATTTCTCGAATGTGTCTATGCATTAACCGTATTCTACTATCGCCATTTGGATTAAAAATATGTTGACTAGTTTTTTATAAAATCAGGGCCATAACACAGATTCAGCGGCGCCTAGAATTCATTATTTATACATATTTAGTATTGCTCGTATATTTACTAGCTAATATTTTCTCTTTTCAGCTATGCAAACTGAAAGCGTCGATGCAGATACCGACGCACGGACGTGCACCATGACGCATTGCACGGAGCCGTCGTCAGGTCTTGGCAAATTCTGGAGCGGGCAACTCTGCGAGCGGCATCTCGGTAAAGATGAAAAGATTTTCGAGGAGAGATACGCCGATATAAAATCAAAGAACACTGAACCATTATCAAAGACGAACGAGCTCTTAAAAGCAAACCGGGGAGCTCTGTTTGAACTGACCAGCGACAGAGCTGAGGCCGCTGACCTGTTTGACGCAATCTTTCAGAGATTGCAGCAGTGCAGAGAAAATGTGATGAGCAGATTGGACTCTAAAATAGACCATGTGGAGCAGAATTTGAGAGCTCTCAGTTTCATAGAAAAACTTTCTGTCGAGATCGGCGAGGAGGAAGCCAAAGGTGTTTCAACTAAAGGATTCAGGCTGCATCAAGAGGTCCAGATCTCTCTTGAGGATGCCCCGATATCAGAAGAGTTTGTCGATCCGGTAGACAACAGCGTGCACCAGGTACTGAGATTGCAACAGGCTGTTGAAACTGTGGCCGTCGAGGCTGAGGATCCTGAGGATAAGAAGCGAGAAAGTAGATTTAAGTCTGCTGTGCCCAATGTTAACGTGGCGCTTAATTTGGCCAACAATGTACGCTATCGTATGGCTGCTGTTTGCTGCAATACTGCTGGATACTATTTCTCAGCTCAAGCAGTCACGAAGACAAACCAAAACGGATTTCAAGCTCTCCCTAGCGGAAGCACTTTTTGTGTGGCTAACAATAATAGTTTCCAGCATTGGTTTTTCTCGGTTTTTAATTCAGACATGCAAATAATCAGTCAGTGGAACGTTAATAACGACGGTGTGCAGCTAGCTGCAGGTACTCTTGTAGATCACCTTCAGCAGATATTTCTTCTTGGAACCAATCAGTCCCTATTTGTGACTGACCTGACTGGCACCCAGTTGCGAAGTGTCCAGAATGTGCAGTGCGAAGCTGCAATAAGCCTCACTCATGACATGGAGAAGCTGTACATTCTTAGCTACGGTTGTGTGAACTGCCTCTCTCTGGAGTCGCTTGAGCTGCAGCAGAGCTTGAAGCTGCCTGATCATGTGAAGGACGCTCGCAGTGTAACAGCTTCAGGACGCAGCTTAATTCTGGCTACTCCATCAACTGTGCATCGATTAAACATCGGCACCGGTGGTGTGAAGAAGCTGATAGACAGTCAGAACTTTTGTATCGCTGTTATTGGCTCTATATTTATTGCAGTCTGCGAAACTAATGGAAATGTGGTTTTTGTGAGCAGCTCAGGGCAGCGGTTGAGAAGCTTGAGTCTGTCAACCTCTGGTTTCAACTACGTGAGCTATTGCCAAACTTGTCGATCTAGCTATATCTGCCCAAATTGTATGAGACAGAGTGCTGACAATCTGCAACAAAAATGCCGATTGTGTGGGTTCAATGTCGCTGGTAGTACCTGCGAATCTATCATCTGCGGTGATGGTTACTTTGGTTCCACAAGTTGTTTCGTTATTCTTGCGTACATGTCATGCGATCACCAACTCCTTGGCCGCGTTTCTATTGGTTAATTATGTAGCTGCTAGCTGGTTTTTTTCAGATTCTTTTACTCTAGAAATGTATGATTTCGAGTATTGTGACTAAGGACCCTGTCTAAAATTTATCGGACACATGAACCGTATGTTTTGCGGTTATTAAGTTTTAAAGCATGTGTCCAATTTTTTATGTTCGTCATACTCATAAATGATCAAAGGTTTATTCCCTTTAAAAACTGTCAGCAGTTCTGTCCTTGAATTAAATTATATTTATATATTCATTAAAAAGGCTTTTTGACATAGTGTATTACTACGCCCCGAGACTCCCTATAGTTACCACTGCATTTCATTGGCCCATGCTGGTTCTGAGTTAATTTGAGATCCTAAAAGTAACACAGTAAGTTCTCAATTTATTTGCCATTCTTCTGTCGTTATTTTACTAATAACATAACTTGGTTGCTACGAGCTTGCATATATTGAAATTTATGTTTCTTACTTAGATTTGTTCATGCAAATTTTTCAAGACGAGTCGCAAAGCTTTCGCTTTATTCTTGCGTTTGAGTTTGTTGGCCAATTTGATTTCTGACGAACTAAACATCTATGTTAAACTTGTTTCTTGGCATTATCCAGTGAGAGATGTATGCTATCTACATGCTGTCTGTTTGCTTTAGGCAATGAGTTAAGCGGGTGCTTAATTGTGCTGTCATTGCTTCTAACCATATTTCCCGTTGCGGCGAAGCCATCGTGTTTATATTGACAGAACAGGTTGTAATAGATTTTCAAAACTGTGATTTTAGTAATCTCAAGTGTTTTAACTGGTAACATTCCTATACATATTTATTCGGCAATATTAAATGGTAAAATATTTTTTACAATTCCCACATCTTTTTCCGTTCACCCGCCTTTATGCTTTTGGTGTACTCGTATACTATTTCCATTTACCATATGGACAATTTTCGCATAAAGGAATTTGAATAAAGGAGCGGATGTCAAATTATATGCTGGGGTGAAACTTAAATGCACCAAACGCCCCATAGAAACGCCGGTATATCCCATCCCCGTGTCCTTTTTATGATCAGCAAGTCTGCTTAACAATCTGCAGCCTGTATAGCAAATCACAATTGAATTTTTGTGTTTGATTCATTTAATTTAAATATTATGCGTGCAATTATTATCTTAATGATAAAGCGCAATGGTGTTTTTTAGATTACTTGGCTTTGATGATGGTTAGTAAACATGCTCGCAGATAATTCCATAGGCCTCTACTTCTAAAACAGGGCTACTAATGTTATTATTAATTGCTCATAAACCAATAAATTCCTTTGAACTCTTTTGTCATTTAGCTTGCTCCATACTCCATATTTTAGGGGGGCACTTCATAAGACCTAAATTTCACAACGCCTAAAGCACATGACTTCACATCACCTAAATTTCATAACGCCTAAAATTTCTGCACGCTCCTTCACATCGCCTAAATTTCATAACGCCTAAAACCGAAAATGCATCCTACTTCAAATCGCCTAAATTTCATATCGCCTAAAATCGAAAATGCAGCCTCCTTCACAACGCCTAAATTTCATATCGCCTAAATTTCACAACACCTAAAACTGAATGTGAAGGAGAGAAGCAAAGATTTTAGGCGTTGTGAAATTTAGGCGATATGAAATTTAGGCGATGTGAAATTTAGGCGATGTGAAATTTAGGCGATGTGAAGGGGGCTGCACTTTTGATTTTAGGCGTTGTGAAATTTAGTCGATATGAAATTTAGGCGATGTGAAAGAGCGTGCAAATATTTTAGGCGTTGTGAAGTGTGGTGGTTTTAGGCGTTGTGAAGTGTGGTGGTTTTAGGCGTTGTGAAGTGTGGTGGTTTTAGGCGTTGTGAAGTGTGGTGGTTTTAGGCGTTGTGAAATTTAGGTCTTATGAAAGCGTCCCTATTTTAGGACACAAGATGAGTAGCTGCCTTCCCAACTGCATACTGCTGTAGTGAGACACGTGAAATATTGGACATCCCAAGCTGGGGATGCTACGTTCTCGGCTTCACCAGAAGACGTGCATGCTTTTGACCGTCCATTCCAGTCCGATTTAAATGCATCAGGGTCACTCTGCTGCTAGAGACCTGAAGTTGAGGGACCCAGACGGGATGTTACGGCGTTTATAGTCAACTGGTCCGACCAGCTATCGAATCTAACCGGTTTGGTCTGGGTTCCATTTATTTCTGCCTTTACATTAAAATCCTCGTTACGCCAATTATTGCCAGTCAAAATAGCTAAACCTAGCTTTTTGAACTACGATTAGTTGTGCTTGGTCTTTAACGTCTGTATTAATTTTTTCAGCTTGGTTTTAGATTAGCTTTGTGGTGTTTGCTTGCTTGGTTTCTATTTATCGAGAAAGTGTACTGCATTAGCTAGTAGTTACCTGGGGGGGGGGGGTGGCCCAGCGGTAGCCCAGCGTAGCCCAGCGGTAGCGCAGCTGCTCTGGTGTGCCAGCGACCCAGGCTCGATTCCAAGTGCAGTCACATTAATTTGGGCTGAATTGGAATCTCAGCATGGCTCTGCTCGTGCAATTAACGGCCTTGAGAGCCAACCCCCCAAGGCCAGGGGCGTAGCCAGAGGGGGCAAGGGGGGCCGTGGCCCCCCCCCCAATCACCAACTCTGGCCTTGGCGCCCCCCCCCCCTAAAAGAAACTGGCGACCCCCCCCCCTATAAGAAACTGGCGCCCCCCCCCTAAAAGAAACTGGCGCCCCCCCCCCCCTAAAAGAAACTGGCGCCCCCTAACTCACGGCCCCCCCCCAATCAAAATTCCTGGCTACACCCCTACCCAAGGCGCAGTGAAGTGTACATGCCTAACAATAAAATAAAGTTAGGGCCGCTGTACACTTCTGTGTGAGTGTGTGTCTGCGTACGTATCCGCGCGCTTGTATGCCTGCTCAGGGGAGTCGGCGGAATGGGCAGTAATGCCTCTCGCCGGTTGTGTGCCTATGTCGCTTAAAGTGCGCCAGGGTGCACACAACCCCCCTGCCTCTAATAAAAAAAGTATTAGTTACCTGCACTTGCAGTAATAATAGATTTGTGGTACACCTTGTTTTTTTGCAAAATTTGAGCTAATTATTATTTGATTTTTTGTTGGTAGTTGTGACATTTTTCGCTTTTAATCTAGTCAGTCTTTAATGTTACATGTATCGTTTACTTTTACGCTTGTATTTATTTTGGTGCAGCTTTCTTCACAAAACCTTTTTTGAATTTTACTTAGCTAAAATACACAGTACTCTAGCTGTCAACCGTCTCAAAAACAGACAGTACTGACCGGATTTCCTTTAAAGCTGGTTTATTTTCACCTCATTTCGTTAATACATTGTTATCAGCTATTACACTTGTATGTAACTCCAGTTAAAAGGTGACCAATCTATTGAGTGACAATTAGTGGCAGTCTGTCGAATTATGCATTTCAGCTGAGGCAGGCTCGTTATTTTAATATTAGCGCACATCTATCTTTTAAATTCCCGCCAAATTATGCTTAGTTACAAATTTGTTTAAATAGGATATTTGTTTGAATAGTTCGATTTTTATATTCGGGGAAGTTATTTTTGTTATAATAGTTTAAAGAAAATTGTTTATTCACGACCCTCGCACCCATCCTCCGTTATCAAGACTATAAATACAAGCGTTTTCGGGCAGTTTTTCCTTCGTTCGCCGTTTCTCTGATTCGGTTTTTAAGAAAGCAAATCGTGTTGGCTCAGTATCTAGAAAGCAGAAAGAGAGAAAAGCTGTAAGAAGCAAACAAGCGGTCGATTAGTCGGGCAACTCCTTCCCAGGACAGCCTGTACTTAGGACTGGATAAATAAGTATAGAAATTTAGTAATAATCAATAAATTAAAGTACATGTAGACCAGTGTTTGCCACTCGACACTGCTACCAGGACTACTTGCATAATTCAAGGAGTCCTAGACTAAGATTCTGGATTTAGTGTTTTCCTAGAAATAACAAATTTAACATATAACGACAACTTGTGACGGAAGTAAAACACTTTTCACGTTCAATTTTGAACAAAGTCCAGTTCTAAAAAAACTAGCGAAAATTCAATTCAGACAATTCAGACTGGGACAACAAACCCCAGTTCAAAACATTATGCAACCGAAGCAAGTTTTAGCCATAGACAAAATTGTCCCTAGTCTGAATTGTCCCCAGTGTGATACATATGATATTAACTATTGGTGTGTAGAAAAAATGTGAATTTTGGTGCTAACTGATGATATGGCTAAAATTGGAGAAATATTGTTTAATTTTTTAGCTGTTTTCGGTAAATTACTTTTCGATTAACACCATAAAATTCAATTTTTTGTAAAAACTATGCAGATAAACGTTACAGCGATGGCAACAAAACGTAAATCAAGCGCAACAAGCGACGAGCAGGATCGACCAGCAAGCCGACTGTGCAGCCTCAGCCACTGCCAGAGCCCGGCTTCGGGCCGCGGACACTATTGGGCCGGCCTCTGCGCTGAGCATCTGGAGAGTGACAAACATCAGTTTAAAAGTCGGTTCGCCAGCATTAAGAAGGAAACTAATTCGATACTCGCTAGTGTTTTGCAGCTCACAAACCGCGCTAAAGCTGCTTAATTCGAGCTGACGACTGACCGGGCTGAGGCGGCTGACCTGTTTGATGATGTCCTTGAAAGAGTGAATGAGTGCAGGGAGAAAGTGCTTGCTTGGTAGATTAGACTCGAATATTGCAGATATGGAGCAGATCCAGAGGTCTCTCAGCTGTGCAGAGAAACTTTCGGTTGATATCAGAAGTCAGTCAGCCCTACTAGTACTAAAACTTTGTAAACAGTGAAAGTTTTTTTCAACTGGGCTACCGAGTTTTAAACTTATTTGATGATAGGGAGTGTCAATACATTTCTAGTTTGATCTCTTGGCTTTGTGTTGAGACAGCCGATATAGCTGAATGGCGGTACAAATAAGATTAATAGGAATTTCTATAGTCCATACAACTTTAGTGTTTTTGTACCTTATAAAAACTTGCGTTATTCATTGGCTATTAGAAATTCATGTTCCTATCAGCTTTTCTGTCAGGACTCTAAGCCCCTCTTGACCTTGGCTACGCTACTGGCTGTGTGCATGAGTATAAACCTTAGATTCCATCTTATTTCAGCATTTCAACCTTTCTGCATAGCTCTTATGCTTTTTTAAATTAAGCTGTCCAATTTAGAACAGAAGACGATTGGTGTTTGGGATTTTTAATATGTACTTTTGTTTGCTCACTCTAATTGATAAATAAGCCAACACGATGTCCGGTGCTATCTTAGTGTTACCAATGTGAAAACATACTTTTATGCTAGGAATGTGGTGTTGGCATTCCCAAAATTTTCCGAAAGTATTCACTAAGACATGCTACAGCTTTTTCTACTTTACTACTGTCGGAAACTATTTAACGTTTATGCTATTATTTTTTAAGTACCCAATTGTTGTTTAGAATCGTTTTCCATTATACAAGCGTATAGATATGCATAAATATATAGCTTTGGTCTAGAAGTTAGAAAATTATTTTAATAGTTATTTTTCTAGTTTTGAGCAGTTAATCCAGAATTTTGTGGCCATATGATTCTTATTAATTCCATATATCACTTTCGATAACGACCTGTTAAGGTACTCAAATAACAGAAAGGTCATGAGGAAAGTTTTGTTAGGTTGCTACCTACCTATGTGCCGTAGGTATTTACCTCTCTTGTCTGAAGGTTGTTGGTTTCACACTCCATAACTTTTCAACTTGTTAAATCGCCTGACTTAACGATGTCAAAATTTATGATCTCATAAACTTCATATTAACAAAATCTCACTTGACATAAATTTGTGCAAGCAACCAATCCCAATCTCTATAGAAAGTGCGCGTATATTCGAAAATTTTGGTCCTTGCGTTGGCAGAAATTTTTTTGCGCAAGCAGCAGGGGGCTTTTGGTTGTGAGTGAGGAAGCCTTCTTCAAAAAACTTCAGATTTCGAAGTTCGATGGTAGTAAACTCTGATGTTTACCGACTTTGTAATATCTAGTGCTGAAATTAAGCGACAATTAAAATAATGTTTTATAGCTTGCTTTACTGTTCTTGAACCTTAACGCATTTCTGTTTTTGTTCCAGTACTCGCAAGTTTTGCTATGATTCCACAGTCTTGCTCGTCTATTTTTTCATGAAAAATGTCGCCCTTCGATTGTATCTACCGTTGGTATATTATTGTCCTTACTATAATTATTGCTATATGTTTTCAAGTTTGTATTTTCTGAATCACAATATATAAACTGGCAGATAGCGTAACAAAAAATTCTCTTTTCAAACGTTTTTATCGCCATTTCTTAGTTATTTGAATAATTAGTAACCATTATAGTTTAAATGTGGGCTCATTTTAGTTAGGTACATGTACTAGGTAACCCATTTTCACTTTTTGTAATTATTATCATGATTATACGATATGAAAACTGTCAGGCTAATGACTTTCTAAATTCTTAGATAGTTTTCATTTATAAGCATCAAATTTATTAAAACTCTCTGGATTTTAGTGAAATACTGAGCCCTTTCCGAGGAGCTTAAGTGTCTCAACACCGAATCAATGCTTCCCATCAAATCATGACAATTTTTTGCATTCTTAGATGCAAAAATATGTACAACCTCAATACCAACCGAAAGCATTAAGCAATGAGAGGTTCCGATGCAGTACAGCATGGTATGGTAGCAAGCCCAAGCCCTTGCATGTATAAAAATTCTTTCTTTATAAACAATCAATCCTATAACAACTTCAGCAGCGATTAGCATTTAGTATTGTTATTATTAGTATTACTCGTATGTTCAATACCTAACGTTTTCTCTTTGCAGCTATGGCAACTGAAAGCGTCGATGCAGAATAAGATGCACAGACGTGCACCATGACGCATTGCACAGAGCCTTCGTCAGGTCTTGGAACATACTGGAACGGGCAACTCTGCAAGCGACATCTCGCTAAAGATGAAAAGATTTTCGCAAAGAGATACGCCGATATTAAATCAGAGAACACTGAGGTATTATCGAAAACAGATAAACTCTTGAAAGCAAACCAGGGAGCTCTGTTTGAACTGACCAGCGACAAAGCTGAGGCCGCTGATCTGTTTGACGCCATCTTTCAGAGATTGCAGCAGTGCAGAGAAAATGTGATGAGCAGATTGGACTCCAAAATAGACAATGTGGAACGAAACTTGAAAGCTCTCAGTTTCATAGAGAAACTTTCGGTCGAGATCGGCGAGGAGGAAGCCAAAGGTGTTTCAACTAAAGGATTCAGGCTGCATCAAGAGGTCCAGATCTCGCTTGAGGATGTCCCGATATCAGAAGAGTTTGTCGATCCGGTAGACAACAGTGTGCACCAGGTACTGAGATTGCAACAAGCTGTTAGGACTTTTGCAGATGAGGCAGAGGATCCAGAGGATAAGAAACTAAAAGCTAGACTTGACTCTGCCGTGCCCACTGTAAAAATTGCGCCTAAATTGGCCAACCGTTCCTATATTCTCGCTGCTGTTTGCACCAATACTGCTGGATACTATTTCTCAGCTCAAGCAGTCACGAAGACAAAGCAAAACGGATTTGAAGCTCTCCCTAGCAGAAGCACTTTTTGTGTGGGTAATAATTCGCAGGATTGTTTTTTCAAGGTCTATAATTCAGACATGCAAATTATCAGCCAGTGGAACGTTGGTAACAACGGAGTGCAGTTAGCTTCAGGCACACTTGTTGATCATCTTCAGCAGATATTTCTTCTTGGAACCAATCAGTCCCTATTTGTGACTGATCTGACTGGCACCCAGTTGCGAAGTGTCCAGAATATGCAGTGCCAAGCTCCAATAAGTCTCACTCATGACATGGAGAAGCTGTACATTCTCAGCAACGGTTGCGTAAACTGTCTCTCTCTGGAGTCGCTTGAGCTGCAGCAGAGCTTGACGCTGCCCGATCATGTGAAGGACGCTCGGAGTGTAGCAGTTTCAGGACGCGGCTTAATACTGTCCACCCCATCAGCTGTACACCGATTAAACATCAGCACCGGTGGTGTGAAGAAGCTGATGGACAGTCAGAACTTTTGTGTCGCTGTCATTGACTCTGGATTGATTGCAGTGTTCGAAACTAATGGAAATGCTGTTATTGTGAGCAGCTCAGGGCAGCGGTTGAAAAGTTTCAGTCTGACAAACTCGGGTTTCAACTACGTAAACTATTGCCAAACTTGTCGACAGGGCAATTACAATACCACCTGCCAATCTATAATCTGCAGCGGTGCCTACCTAGATTCCACAAGCTGTTTCGTTCTTCTTGTGCACAGGTCATGCAGTCACCGACTCCTTTGGCGCCAGTAATGGGACTGAGGCGCGAATTCGCGCCTGGCGCGAATTTCAGTAAAGATGGCGCGAATACGCGATTTTTCAGGTGTGGTGCGGATTTTGAGGTGTGAATGGCGCGGATTTATATTTAGTGTGTGCGGTTTATGCTGCAACTTCATTTTCTTTCAAGTGTGGCTCTGGGCTTGTATCGAGCAAGATGTATGAACGGTTGCATTCTTAGCTTCCCTACAGAACATAAATATAACTCCACTAGCTCTGTTTTTTTGCACAAAATATAGTGTGGTGACTCGCTAGGAGGTAACTACGAGGTAGGTAGGTAGGTAGGTAGGCATTTGTGACGCTTGCGACGCTTGCGACGCTTCTGAGTTGGGTCTCCGCGTGGAAACTTTGGTCCGCAATGTTTACTGCCATTTCAAATTCTCCACCACGGACTGCGATAAGCTGCATGCTATCGCCACTGAGTTTGACGAAATTAAAAAGCTTGTCTTCCTTCGGCCTGTTGAAACTAGATGGCTTCAGCTCCTGTCTGTTGTGCAGCGCGTGCTACAACTTCTTCAACCGCTCATTCGGTACTTCTCCGAGTCGCGACCTCATGGTGAAAACTTTGCCAGCATGAAGGCTGACGTGCAAGATCCAAAAGTGCAATTCTTTCTGCACTTTCTTGCTGAAGTACTGCAACCCTTTCAGCAGTTTGAGTTGCTGTTTCAGCAGGAAGGAACCCAGATCCATCGCCTTTACCCACAACTAAATGATCTGACGCGCCGCTGGCTTTTGTGCTTTGTGGCTCCTGAAAAGCTGCCAGTCAAATTCTGGAAGCTTGATGTCAAGGATGACTGTCTGGCTGCCTCTTCGCATTGCCATCGGTGAGCCTGCCAGGCGCCTCTTCGCAGACATGTCTGCGACTGACCAGCAGGTTTGCTTGAAGTCAGTGAAGGCATTCTTTAAGAAGGGGACCGAGAAGCTGTTCGAATATTTGCCGCTTGGCAGTCCAGTCCTCCGTGCATGCCAACTTCTGGACCCCAAAAAGAAATCTAACAGTCATTTCGTTCACTGGGCTACCACTGTAGCCAGTCAGCTGCCTACAATTGTACCAGAAGCCGATATTGACAGCCTGCGGGTCGAGGCTCGCCTTCATCAGCACGATCTGCTCAATGGTGATGCTGAAGTCGCAAATGAGACAGTGACTGACTTCTGGAGCAAAGTCGCCACTGCTGGCAACCGCCCTCTACTGATGCGCAAAGCACGAGTGTTAGCTGTCTTGCCTCATGGCAATGCTGAAGTTGAGCGTATTTTTAGTAACTTAAACGATGTTGTGACGAAAAAACGCTCCAGCCTGGGGACGCAGACCATCAAGGCACTCGTTGTTTCGCGGTCCTGCCTACAGACAAAGCATTGGTCAGCTGCTACACTGCCAGTCTCCTTGAGGCTGAAGAATTTGTGCGCCAGTGCTGATGCTGCATATCGGCGACGACTGGAAGAGGAGAAGGCTGCGGACGAACAGCGGAAGCGAGAGGAGCTCGAGAAGCGAGTTTTGATGGAGCTGCAAAGTGAGAAGAGTGCCAGCAAGGTGTATGGTGACTTGGAAAAGTCTATCAATGCGACGGCAGATGCGATCAAGCAGAAGCAGAAACAGCGAGATGATGCTCAGCGGCTGTTGTCGGAGTCTTCAAAGGTCAAGGAAGCAAGGGACCAGGAGCTCGAAGAACTACGGCAGCAACAAGAGAAGCTGCAACGAAAGAAGATGAAGGAGTCTGAGAAACTGGCGCAAAGCATTCTCAAGCGACGGGCTGTTGAGCAGTCGGTGTCAACTCCTCTGCCTGCAGGTATTATGCAGAAAAAGTTCAGACACAATTGATGTGCGCTTCATGCAATCATGCTCCATGTGACTCCATGCTACTGTGTTTAGAACTGGTTATCACAGTGAATTTAATGCGCATATAAGTAGGAATAAAATTTCTTATCATCTTATTCGGTGGTATGTAAAAGACGGAGCGGATCGAATCTACATCGGATCTACGGATAAGCGAAATTTAGTGTTAAAGTCGATTTTTTTTCTCAAAAGTCAAATAAGCAAGAAAGCAGATGCCATTTTATGTAAAGAACTGTCAAGTGCCAATACTAAGAATGTTTTTAAATATTTGTTATTATACTTTTGACTGATCCGTGGTCCCATTACTTTCAATGTACGGATGGATCCGTATTCCATACCGATCTGATCTGCTTCGTCTTTTACATACAACCTCTTATTCTGCTTCTTTTGCTACGAGCCTGAACCACGAATACTGAAACTTCTGAAAGTGAGTGAGAGGACTTGTGTTTCACGAAAAAAGTATATCTACTTTGCGACAATGACAAATAAACGTGACGCTCTGTCAAAACTTCGTTAAAAGTGTCCACTTCATTCATTAGAGTAAATTCGTAAGATCGTAATTTACGATATTAAAAAAATATTTATAATAGACCATTAATTAACTATACGCTCGTAACAAGGGACCCCAAGGCTGCATAAAAGGAAATTTAGTAGTGCGGGGCACTGGGCAGGAAATTTCGGACGGCGCGAATATTTTTTAATGGCGCGAAAAAATGGTTGCCTCTCAGTCCCACCACTGTTTGGCGCGTTTCTATTGGTTAATCCAGTCGCTGTTATGCAGTTTTGTTCAGACTTTTACTTTACTCTAGTAAGGTATCATTTCGAAAAAGCTAACTAACGACACAGTTTAAAATTTATCGAAGACAAGTAGCTTTATCGATGAAGCTAACTGCAACATCTACGAGCGTACAACAAAACCCCACAATTTTGCTTGCAATTTTTTAGATGTTTTGAGATTTTTAAGATCTTAAGATCTTTTCCGGTCATTTGTTCTCAAACGGCGTCTTCTTTTTGATATGTTGGTCATCAAGCCCGGTATATTTTTTAAATTGGTCAGGATTTAAACCATTTAAATGTATTTATCGGAAATGCGTTTTAACATAATGTAAGTTGTCACTACGCCAGCAGACTTTCGCCAATGGCTACTGTATTGCATTGATTGATTCTAAAGTGAACTGAAGACCAATTAACAGTAGAACTACCAAGAGGGGGGGGGGAAATCAAAGACAATTTTTTTGCTGCGCCGAACGAAGCAACGCAGGCACACGAAATTCAAGAACACGGACTAACTTTTTGTTGCGCACATTCTCAAACAAGAATCAAGTCGCCAGCCCTCCGGACCGTCGAGATATTCGACGATTCTACCTGAAGGTCGGATTTTTCCCATTAGCGCTAGTGTATTCGGTACACCCCTGTGCGCCAATCAGCACTGCGCCTCAGTGCAGCCTTGCCAAGTCTCCAAATTTCAACAGCACGTCGACCACATGTGTCTGCATTAGCTCTGTCTTTGTTGGTCACTAGCCTTCACCCAGGCGGAGCTTCTGGACCTTCAACAGATGACACCAGGTGACTATGGACAGCCTGATTAGAATTTCTCTAGATTCACTGATCAAGCCTCGACAGCGGGCAAGAATCAACTGCTGGACATCCTCAGCTAGTCTGTTGAGCATTCCGTCAACACCCGGACGCCGTCGGCACCTTCAACAGGTTACACCAAGTGACTATGAACATTCTGTTGCAAATATGTCCGATTTTTCGTATCAAGCTTACATAATAAGCAAACCTCATGGGCAGACCAGCCGAGAATGTCTCAGGGCAGCAGTTAAAAAGTTTCACTCTGTCAAACTCTGGTTTTAAATTGAATCACAATAGTCAAGCTGGTGCACAGTGTAGTACGAATACTGTCGCCTACTATATTATCGGCTGCGGAGCCTATTTAAATTCCAGAAGCTGTTTCGTTGTTATTGTGCAGATGCCATTTTGTTACCGACTCCTTGGGCGCGTTTCTGTTGGTGAATATTGAGCTATTACCTCGTTTCAGATACTGCTACTCATAGCAAGATTAATGACAATGTTTAAAATCTATCGGAAAGAAAGAGCATAATTTAAGTTTATATGAACAGACAGTTTTTGTTTGTTGGCTGTTTTAATATAGTATTATCCATAGCTGTGGTTAAGCGGTTTCAACCTTCGACTTTTTTTGACGTGCCCATCGATCATAAATAATCTGAAGTTCAGTGTATTTTACTAAAAACTCAAAACTCAAAGCAGTTTTTCCGTATTTTTTTGTACGAGTATTTTCTGAAAAGCAGTCACTAATATCCACCGGAGATGTCACTCACTGTATTGCTTTGGCTGGTTTTTAGTGATAGTATGGTCTTGAAAGTAAAATATGAAGTTATTTCTGTATCTGCAAGTCTACTAAAGTTTATGTTTGCTTAGTCAAATTTATGTTTATGCAAAAAATTTATAAAATAAGTTAAAAATCTTCCGTTTTATTTGCACTTTAGAGTTTGCTTGTTTGCAGTTCAGTTTGATTTTTGACGAGCTGTACATCTAAGTTATTACTTTTTCTTGGAATTAGTTTGTATTGTTGTGGCCCCTTCAGTATTCTGTCTAAGAAAATTTGCTTGATAAGTTAGTTGGCGCTTAATTGTGGTGCTTTTGATTCTAAACCATATTTCCCGCTGTGGCCAAGCTATCGAATGTTATAGAACATGCTGTGATAGAATTTTAAAACAGTGATTTGAGTAATTTGAATTGCTTTAAATAAGAATTAGAATTTATTTCAGTAAACGCTATAAAAGTAAAAAAAATTCAATGCTGATTTCCAATGCTCATTTTTCCGTCAACTCACTTTTTATTGTTTTTTTATGTACTCCAACTATTGCCATAGAGCATATGGGCCGTTTTCGTCTATTTCCATCTGTTTTTTATATTTACATATGGGAGGTCTAACTAAGTACTGGAATGAAAGTAAAAATAAAGTGATGCAATTCGTGATTTGCTACTTGTACAATTTGTTGAGCAGACCTGATGTTTCTAAGAGGAGACCGGATTGACATGTTCGCGTTTCTAATCAATTGGTCGGACCAGCTACCGATTCCAGTAGCTTTAAGGCTTCGGTTTGGGTTCTTTAATGTCCTAAATTGACGTTATATCCCCATTTTATGCACTTTATTCTCTAAGACATCAAGGGAGAGACCGCGACGGGATCTGGGCGATTTTAGGCAACTGTTCCGAACAGTTATGCATTCCAGTCGGTTTGGTGCGGGACATAGCTTTGCTTCCCATTGTAGAGCTTTAAGGTGACATCCTTGTGAAAATTATTGGAATTTAAAATAAGAACTAAGATTAGCTAAGCTTTCTATTTTATGTCTGTTTTGATTTTACCTCCCTCAGCTTGGTTTTACACAAGCTTGTGGTCTTTTGCTTAGATTTTATGGTGAAAGTGTATATCCAGAATAGCCATTAATATTTACCTGTGATTTCAGTAATAGTAGTTTTGTGCACCTATTTGTGTGCCTTACCAATTGCAAAATTTAACTTCTGATCAATTTTTATGTTTTAGCAACATTGTGTGCAATTTTATATGTTCTTGTACTTAGTTTATTTTTCTTGTCAATTTTTTACAGTTTGATTGGATTGATTCGTTAGCAATTTTGATATTTTAATATACATGTACTTAGCCTTTTAAGTTTCTGTTTTACTTTTATTGAATACTAAAAAAGTAGAACTTGTTTTTTATGTTTCGATTTTCTAAGAAATTTAGTGATTCAATAACGGAGCAATGAGAAAAAAATATATTTTTGTAATCGTTCTTTTGATTGTACATAGTATTGGTTATAGACTTCATCATTTGGCCACTAAACCTTCTTAACACGCAGGTTTCCTACAGCTTTTTGGTACAGCTGATGAATTTCTTAATGAAAGACTCTGCAATGTCGGTAACAAGCACATCAGCTTATCAAAATGAATAATACTATAGTTAATTATTTTAAGGTGTTGTAGAGCATTCATTTTTATGTAGTTAATGCGCTACACGTGTAGTTCTCCACCTAGCCAGCCTTGCTTGATTTTAGTGCACTGTCGGCCCCAACCCACCCTTGTAGCCGTCTGGCTGCTTAGTCACCCCCAAATAGTCACCCATTTTTATACCTTCTGCTAATGTAGTCTAGTTGTGGTGGTGTTACTTCCGTCTCGCGTGTGATTGGATGCCCAGGGTTAAGTCATCTTGCTCTAATTGATTGGCTGGGCCTTTGTTGTGCCTACTTAACTCCCGGTTTTCTTTTCCCAAGTTCTTTCTCCCCTCCCCCATGCGCCCGGCCTGGCAGCTCTATTTATTGAGATCCCTTACAGGCCACTTTCTCGGCCCTCTCCGGACTGCTTTCCTGTCCTCCCGTTTAGGCTTAAACTGTGTTCAATTGGCGATCTTCAGCTGCCCCTTTTTCGATCGCGTACACCTGCTCTGTTCGTCAGCGCCCCCAATCGTGATCTGCCAATATACGAGCGACTATTCTCCGCTGCTGAAAAACGCCACGTAAGCCGCTGTCCCCCGCGTGTTTTTGGATTAGACTGTTTTAGGATCTAGCTGGGATTTGGAGAGACAATCGGGAATCACTTAAGCAGTAGGTTGCGTTGACTGCAGCATTAGGGTTTGTACACAAGCCCGGATTAGTGGGTATTTTTCCTGGGATTCCCCCAAATTCAAAATTTAGATTACCCATAAACTGGGGTGCCGAAAAGCATGGAAACCTTTGAATTTGACTCAGCTTCAACTTCAGAAAGGCTTTCAAATAGTTGCTCGCTATAGTGTCGTCTCAGCTAGCAAAATTTATAACTGTTAGCTGCTCTGTTTTGCTCTATTTGCCCTTTGCCCTAAGCCTAAGCCTTTTATGAGTTTTGCTTAGAGTTGACTGTTGGCTTAGACAATAAAAATAGCTAATTTCGTCAACACCTGTCTACTTTAGAGCTGTTTTTACTAATAAACTCTCAAGACGTATACGCTCCTAGGCTGGGTTTCTCAATAAAAATGTCAAAATCTGGATTTTAAAATCTCATACTGAGCTGATGAGGGTCAGACAGTTTTTCTAGAAAATATTTTAGCTGAAACTAGAGTTACGGAGTCACAAAGAAATCTTGTTGGCAGCCTCCAGTCTCCAAACTAGGTTGAAGCATGAGATATCGGTTCGAGATGCACTGGTTTTAAATAACTGGGGTCGATCCAGTGGACAGTAGCCTTTTTTATTGAGAGACTGCGTGAGAAACTGGAAGCACTGTCTGCTATTGCTTACCAGCTTGAATAAGTTTACACAAGTTTTTGTTTTACGAGCTACATAACGGAACCGTTGGTAAATTAGAACACGAAAGTAGCTACTCACCTTCGATTTTCAGTAATGCTGCAATGCATTTTAACTAATAACTTTTATGACTCAAAATTAGGGCATCATATTTAAACGCCTAAGCTTCAACAATTTCTCGAATGTGTCTATGCATAAACAGTATTCTACTATCGCCATTTGGATTAAAAATATGTTGACTAGTTTTTCATAAAATCAGGTCCATAACACAGATTCAGCGGCGCCTAGCATTCATTATTTATACATATTTAGTATTGCTCGTATATTTACTAGCTAATATTTTCTCTTTTCAGCTATGGAAACTGAAAGCGTCGATGCAGATACCGATGCACGGACGTGCACCATGACGCATTGCACGGAGCCGTCGTCAGGTCTTGGCAAATTCTGGAGCGGGCAACTCTGCGAGCGGCATCTCGGTAAAGATGAAAAGATTTTCGAGGAGAGATACGCCGATATAAAATCAAAGAACACTGAACCATTAGCGAAGACGAACGAACTCCTAAAAGCAAACCGAGGAGCTCTGTTTGAACTGACCAGCGACAGAGCTGAGGCAGCTGATCTGTTTGACGCAATATTTCAGAGATTGCTGCAGTGCAGAGAAAACGTGATGAGCAGATTGGACTCTAAAATAGACAATGTGGAGCAGAACTTGAGAGCTCTCGGCTTCATAGAGAAACTTTCGGTCGATATCGGCGAGGAGGAAGCCAAAGGTGTTTCAACTAAAGGATTCAGGCTGCATCAAGAGGTCCAGATCTCGCTTGAGGATGTCCCGATATCAGAAGAGTTTGTCGATCCGGTAGACAACAGCGTGCACCAGGTACTGAGATTGCAACAGGCTGTTGAGACTTTTGCAGATGAGGCTGAGGATCCTGACGGTGAGAAACTAAAAGCTAGACTTGAGTCTGCCGTGCCCACTGTTAATGTGGCTCCTAATTTGGACAACTACTTTTCCTATATTCTCGCTGGTGTTTGCTGCAACACTGCTGGATACTATTTCTCAGCTCAAGCAGTCACGAAGACAAACCAAAACGGATTTCAAGCTCTCCCTAGCGGAAGCACTTTTTGTGTGGCTAATGATTGTCAGTATTGGTTTTTCATGGTCTGTAATTCAGACATGCAAATTATCAGTCAGTGGAACGTTTATAACGACGCAATGCAGCTAGCTGCAGGTACTCTTGTAGATCATCTTCAGCAGATATTTCTTCTTGGAACCAATCAGTCCCTATTTGTGACTGACCTGACTGGCACCCAGTTGCGAAGTGTCCAGAATGTGCAGTGCGAAGCTGCAATAAGCCTCACTCATGACATGGAGAAGCTGTACATTCTTAGCTACGGTTGCGTGAACTGCCTCTCTCTGGAGTCACTTGAGCTGCAGCAGAGCTTGACGCTGCCTGATCATGTGAAGGACGCTCGCAGTGTAACAGCTTCAGGACGCAGCTTAATTCTGGCTACTCCATCAGGTGTACACCGATTAAACATCAGCACCGGTGGTGTGAAGAAGCTGATAGACAGTCAGAACTTTTGTGTCGCTGTCATTGACTCTAGATTGATTGCAGTGTTCGAAACTAATGGAAATGCTGTTTTTGTAAGCAGCTCAGGGCAGCGGTTGAGAAGTTTCAGTCTGACAAACTCGGGTTTCAACTACGTAAACTATTGCCAAACTTGTCGACAGGGCAATTACAATACCACCTGCCAATCTATAATCTGCAGCGGTGCCTACTTAGATTCCACAAGCTGTTTTGTTCTTCTTGTGCACATGTCATGCGGAGACCAACTCCTTGGATGCGTTTCTTTTGGTTATGATTAATCATGGAGCTGTTTGCTCGTTTTGTTCTGATACTTTTACTCTATTAAGGTATGATTTCGAATAATTTAACTAAGGACCTTTTTTAAAATTGATCGGAGACGAGGAGAATGTTTTTAGTTGCTACCTATACTATTTTGCTTGCATGCAGTTTTAATATGATGTATGTTTTTTGGTAAGTTTTTAACCGCGCCCAAATTTTTATATATCTTATACGTAGTCCATTTCCGTTTTTTTAAAATTAGTAGTTGTTTTCTTGACAATTATATACTTAGCAACATCGAAAAGTCGCCATCACAGAAGATTCCGTCTGTGGTCGCCACTTTTGAGAATTCAGGTAAAAAGTATCTCAATCTGTGCGACTGACGCAACTTAGCGACGCCACGCGGCTGACTTTGGTTGAGGAATGAAGTGTGGGAAGCCGTGTATGTGGGTTGAACTGATTAAAGCTACCCCTCAGTTTCTCGCGTCTTTTATTTCAGATTTCAGAATAGTCCAAGAGAAATCTCTCATTGGCGCATAGATTGGCGACTTTTCAATGTTTCTCAGTACATTTTCTTTAGGTGATAAAGCGCAATGGTGTTTTTTAGATTACTTATTTGGCAGTAACGATGGTTAGTAAATATGTTCACAGATAATCCCATGGGCCTCTACTCTTCTAACAGGGCTACTAATGTAATCATTGATTGCTCATATAAATCAATAGATTGTACGAAGTAGTACTTTTTAACTCTCGTGTCATCCAGCTTGTTCCATACTCCATTTTTTAAGACACAAGATTTGTAGCTGCCCTACCAGCTGCGTACTGCCGTAGTGAGACACGGTGAATACTGGACATCCCAAGCTGGGGATGCTACGTGCTAGGCTTCACCAGAAGAATTTTGTGTTTTTGACCATCGATCCCATTCCGATTTTTTTTTGCATCAGCGTCACTCTGCTGTTAGAGACCTGAAAGTGAGGGACCCAGACGGAATATTTCAGCGTTTATCGTCAACTGGTCCGACCAGCTATCGAATATAACCTGTTTAGTACGGCGCGTTGCTCTGTGTTCCATTTTTATATCTGCGTTTACGTTTAAATCCTGGTTGCGCCAATTATTGCCAGTCAATTTAGCTGAATCTAGCTCGCAGAACTAAGATTAGCTGTGCTTCTTCTTTTAACGTCTATTAATTTTTTCAGCTTGGTTTTAGATAAGCTTTGTGGTGTTTCCTTGGTTTTCATTTATCGAGAAAGTGTATCAGCATTATCTCGAGTAGTTAACTGCACTTGTAGTAATGATAGATTTGTGGTACACCTTGTTTTTTGCAAAATTTGAGTTAATTATTGTTATTAGATTTTTTGTTGGTAGTTTTGACATTTTCTGCTTTTAATCTAGTCAGTCTTTATTGTTACAGGTATCGTTTACTTTTAAGCTTGTATTCATTTTGGTGCAGCTTTCTCGACAAAACCTTTTTTATAGTTTAATTAGCCAAAATACACAGTATTCTGTCAAACATCTCAAAAGGAGACAGCACTGACCGGACTTCCTTTAAAGCTGGTTTATCTTCACCTAATTTCGGTAATGCACTGTTATCAGCTATTACACTTGTAATCAACTCCAGTTAAAAGGTGACCAATCTATTGAGTGACAATCAGTGGCAGTCTGTCGAATTACGCATTTCAGCTATGCTTCTTAAAAAGACAGAAAAGTAACTGCAGACCAGTCCAGCGACCAGTCGTAGATCAAGCGATCGAGCCTGTGACAGCCTGGCAAACTAACCGTGTGTACGTGAAGCAAATCGCTAATTGAACGCGTCGAATTGAAATATTATGCGCGTGATAAAATGACAAGGATTTTTGTCATTGTTTCAAATAGGTTGCAACACTGTGGACAATCGTCACACTTCTCTACGGACGTTTAGCATATATGGGGCTCAAAAACAATAGTACCTGCCAATCTATCATCTGCGGCAGTGCTTCGTTATCGTGCAATGATTTATTTCGTGTTGATACTAATTTCCATTTCAAAACACTTCAATGGCTTAGTCTCCTTTTGTTTGGCTCTTTTTCTTTCAATACTTTTACTCTGTAATGAATCCACGCTCCATCATTTTTATTAGAAAAAAATGTTTTTTAAAAGACAATTTCTTACCGTCAAATTTGTATATTAAAATTAAAGATAGCACATTGATTCTACCAATATCTACCAATTAATCTACCAATTAAAGCATGTAAGTGTTTACTTTTAGCTTGTAAGCTTTAATTAGAATATTTTTCTAAGATAGCTTATACTGGTACCCAGTTTTATCGTAAATTTATTTTACAATTCAGTTTACTTGGCTCGTCAGCTGTGTGGTATATGATCCTCTAAAGTATCCTCATACGAAGTATGTATTATATCATCCTCATACACTACATGTATGCCTTTTGTTGTGTTATAGCAGGCACTTTTTAAAATATACATATTATACTCAGCAACATTGAAAAGTTATCACTCTATGCACCAGTAAGCAATTTCTCTTGGACTATTTTGAATGAATGAAATAAAAGATACTATAAAACTGATCGGGGTAGCTTCAATCCGTCCAACCCTCGCACACCGCTCCCCCACTTCATTCCCCAACTCAAGTCTGCCGCGTGGCGTAGCTGAGTTGCGTCACTCGCAAAGATTGAGAGACTTTACCTGCACTCTCTCAAAAGTGGCGACCACAGATGGAATCCTCTGTAATGGCGACTTTTCAATGTTGCTAAGTATATTTAATGTCTCTGCGTTTACTTACATTTTTTAAGCAGACTGAACCAGTTCTTTGTTTTGCTTAAATTAATTCAATTATTTTATGTTTGCTTTCTGGTTAAGAACTGTGAATGTGTAGGAAAATTATGAAGTGACAAGTACCGACAATTTTTTGGAAAATCTGGTTGAAAGTTTGTTTTTTGATTGACACGACAATATCATGGACTGCTTTTTTGAAAACTGGGCCCATATATGCTTTAACGATGGCAACAAAACGTAAATCAAGCGCAACAAGCGACGAGCAGGATCGACCAGCAAGCCGACTGTGCAGCCTCAGCCACTGCCAGAGCCCGGCTTCGGGCCGCGGACACTATTGGGCCGGGCCTCTCTGCGCTGAGCATCTCGAGAGTGACAAAGAGCAGTTTAAAAGTCGGTTCGCCAGCATTAAGAATGAAACCGATTCGATACTCGCTGGTGCTTCGCAGCTCACCAACCGCGCTAAAGCTGCTCAATTCGAGCTGACGACTGACCGGGCTGAGACGGCTGACCTGTTTGAGGCTGTCATTGCAAGAGTGAATGAGTGCAGGGAGAAAGTGCTTGGTAGATTAAACTCGAATATTGCAGATATGGAGCAGATCCAGAGGTCTCTCAGCTGTGTAGAGAAACTTTCGGTTGATGTCAAAAGTCAGTCAGCCCACTAGTACTAAAACTTTGTAAATTGTGAAAGTTTTTTAAACTGAGCTACCGAGTTTTAAACTTATTCGATGATAGGGAGTGTCAATACATTTCTAGTTTGATCTCTTGGCTTTGTGTTGAGACAGCCGATATAGCTGATTGGTGGGACAAATAAGATTAATAGGAATTTCTATAGTCCACACAACTTAAGTGTTTCTATACCTTATAAAAACTTGCGTTGTTCATTGGCTATTAGAAATTCATGTTCCTATCAGCTTTTCTGTCAGGACTCTAAGTCCCTCTTGACCTTGGCTACGCTACTGGCTGTGTGCATGAGTATAAACCTTAGATTCCATCTTATTTCAGCATTTCAACCTTTCTGCATAGCTCTTATGCTTTTTTAAATTGAGCCGTCCAATTTAGAACAGAAGTAGACGATTGGTGTTTGAGGTTTTTTAATATTTTTACAATCGTATTTTTGTTTGCTCACTCTAATTTACGATAAATCAGCTAACCTAATGTCCGCTGCCATGTAAGTGTTACCAATGTAAAAACATACTTTTATACTGGCAATGTGGTTTTGGCATTCCTAAAATTTTCCGAAAGTATTCATCAAGACATGCTACAGATTTTTCTACTTTACTACTGTCGGAAACTATTTAATGTTTATGCTATTATTTTTACGTACCCAATTGTTGTTTAGAATTTTTTTCTATTATACGGGCGTATAGATATGCATAAATACGAGTATATAGTTTTGACCTAGAAGTCTCAAAATCCTTTATTATTTTTCTGTAAAAAATTATTGAAATAGTTATTGTCTATTTGAGCACTAAACCCAGAATTCTGAGGCTATATGACGTGTAATTTTTGTCAATTTCATATATCTCTTTCAATAACGATCTGTTAAAGTACTCAAATTAGTGATAGTCATGGGGAAAGTTTCGTTCGATTCTTGAACAATGTGCCGTTGATAGGTAACTGTCTTTTTGTCTGAAGGTTGTTGCTTTCACACACCACAAATTTTCGATTTGTTAAATTGCCTAACCTTAACGACGCCCAAATTTGAGATCGCATAACTTTATATTACCGAAAACTCACTTCCCTAATTTTTTGCAAGCAACACTTTAATCCCGCAACTCTACATAAAGTGCACATATAGATCCTAAAAAATCCTTGCGCGCCAGAAATTTTTATGGGTAAGCAACAGGCTTCTGGCTGTGGATTTCGAAGTTCTATGTTAGTAAAATCTGTTAGCTCGTAATATCTGCAAAATTTGTCATTTCCAGTGCTCAAATTTAGCGCCGATCAAAGTTCGTTTTTTATAGCTGCTATGCTTTCGCAGTCTCGAAGGTTTTTAAGTTTGTTTTTCTAAACCACAATATAAACGGCGGATTGCGTCACAAATAAGTTTCTTATTTTTCAAACGTTTTTATCTCCATTTTTTAGTTATTTGAATATTAGTAAACATAAAGATCTTAAAGATTTAGTATAGGTGGATAGTTTGTATGTAAGCTCATTTTAGGTAGGTACTAGGTAACTCATTTTCACTTTCTGTGATTATTCGCATGATTATACGATATGAAAACTGTCAGGCTAATGACTTTCTAAATTTTTAGATAATTTCAATTTATAAGCATCTGATTTACTAAAACTCTCGCTGAATTTTTGTGAAATACTGAGCCCTTCTCGAGGAGCTTAAGCGTCTCAACACCGAATCAATGCTTTCCATCAAATCATGACTAATTTTTTTTGCTTTCTTAGACTCAAAAATATAGGCAACCTCAATACCAACCGAGGCACTGACCAATGAGAGGTTCCGATGCAGTACAGCATGGTATGGTAGCAAGCTCAAGCCCTTGCATATATAGACAATTCGTTTTTTATCAACAATCACTTCTATTACAGCTTCAGCAGCGATTAGCATTTAGTATTTATATATATATTTTTAGTATTACTCGTATTCTCAGTAGCTAATATTTTCTCTTTTCTGCTATGACAACCGATAGCGTCGATGCAGAATCCGATGCACAGACGTGCACCATGACACATTGCACAGAGCCTTCGTCAGGTCTTGGAATATACTGGAGCGGGCAACTCTGCAAGCGACATCTCGCTAAAGAAAAGAAGATTTTCGCAAAGAAATACGCCGATGTTAAATCAGAGAACACTGAGGTATTATCGAAGACAGATGAACTGTTGAAAGCAAACAGGGGAGCTCTGTTTGATCTGACCAGCGACAGAGCTGAGGCCGCTGACCTGTTTGACGCAATCTTTCAGAGATTGCAGCAGTGCAGAGAAAATGTGATGAGCAGATTGGACTCCAAAATAGACAATGTAGAGCAGAACTTGAGAACTCTCGGCTTCATAGAGAAACTTTCGGTCGATATCGGCGAGGAGGAAGCCAAAGGTGTTTCAACTAAAGGATTCAGGCTGCATCAAGAGGTCCAGATCTCGCTTGAGGATGCCCCGATATCAGAAGAGTTTGTCGATCCGGTAGACAACAGTGTGCACCAGGTACTGAGATTGCAACAGGCTGTTGAGACTATCGCAGATGAGGCTGAGGATCCTGACGGTGAGAAACTAAAAGCTAGACTTGAGTCTGCCGTGCCCACTGTTAAGGTGTCTCCTAATTTGGCCAGCAATGTATTCTATCTTCTTGCTGCTGTTTGTAGCAATACTGCTGGATACTATTTTTCAGCTCAAGCAGTCACGAAGACAAACCAAAACGGATTTCAAGCTCTCCCTAGCGGAAGCACTTTTTGTGTGGCTAATAATTCGCAGTATTGGTTTTTCATGGTCTGTAGATCAGACATGCAAATAATCAGTCAGTGGAACGTTGGTAACAACGGAGTGCAGCTAGCTTCAGGCACACTTGTTGATCATCTTCAGCAGATATTTCTTCTTGGAACCAATCAGTCCCTAATTGTGACTGACCTGACTGGCACCCAGTTGCGAAGTGTCCAGAATGTGCAGTGCCAAGCTCCAATAAGCCTCACTCATGACATGGAGAAGCTGTACATTCTCAGCAACGGTTGCGTGAACTGCCTCTCTCTGGAGTCGCTTGAGCTGCATCAGAGCTTGACGCTGCCCGATCATGTGAAGGACGCTCGCAGTGTAACAGCTTCAGGACGCAGCTTAATTCTGGCTACTCCATCAACTGTGCATCGATTAAACATCGGCACCGGTGGTGTGAAGAAGCTGATAGACAGTCAGAACTTTTGTATCGCTGTTATTGGCTCTATATTTATTGCAGTCTGCGAAACTAATGGAAATGTGGTTTTTGTGAGCAGCTCAGGGCAGCGGTTGAGAAGTTTCACTCTTTCAGACTATGGTTTCAACTACGTGAACTATTGTCAAGCGTGTGGACGGAGTAGATGCAATAATATCATCTGTGACTCTGTCATCTGCTGCGGAGCCTATTTAGATTCCACAAGCTGTTTCGTTCTTCTTATGCACATGTCATGCGGACACCGACTCCTTGGGCGCGTTTCTATTGGTTAATCCAATCGCTGTTGTGCCGTTTTTTAAGAGACTTTTACTTTAATCTAGTAAGGTATCATTTCGAAAAAGCTCACTACTGACGCCGTTTAAAATTAACAAAGACTAGGAGCATGTCTTTACGTTGCTAATTGCAACACCTACAATAAAACCCCATAATTTTTCTTGCAAGGTGATTGTAATATTAAGCGCGTGGTTATAACTTTTCACGAAGAAATAATCAATGAGGAATTAGTTTTCAACTATGTGAACAATTGCCACACTTGTCAACGGACGTTAGTATACTTAGTGGTCCCAGATATCATAGTACCATCTATTATAGCTCGTAATTAGCATCCGCGCTAATAGACAATTGACAAAATCGACAAAAATTTTGTCTAATTTTTTTCAAGCTCTTCTATTGCCATGGTAGAGAGATTTAAGACGTGCCAACCAAGTCTATCCGTCATCCACATGGATGTTAGATTATCAATTGCTTTCGTCGGTTTGTGCTACAAGACTGATGGATACTTTTACTCTGGTCAGTCGCTCTCTAAGACGTGTCAGCCTGGGTTTCAGGCCCTACCAAGCGCTTGTGTATTCGTCTTTTGCAATTCAGGTCCGTATCCTAGATGTGTTTTAGTTTTCAACTCTGATGGTGTTTCTCTCAGTCGATGGAACACTCAGTATGAAGTTGCTTCTGGCGAATTGGTGAATCATCTGCAGCAGTGTTTCCTGCTCAATGGCAGCCAGTCTTTGACAGTGACTGATCTGGCGGGAACTCAGCTTCGCACTATTCAGCATGTGCAGCTTGGAAGTGTACTCGGCATGACTCACGACATGGATAAGCTGTACATTCTCGGACATAGTGGTGTCCAGTTCATGTCCTTGGAAACATGCGAGCTGCAGACGAAGATAAAAATATCGCATGATATTAAAGAGGCTCATAGCATCGTGCATCGAAACCGCAGTTTGATCATCACCACCTCGTCAGCAGTATATCGGATGAGTCTTAGAACTCATCAATTCTCGAAGCTGTATCAGAGCGGTAGCTCGAATATTAGATGTGTAGCTGAACTCTGCTCAGAATTTCTGGCTGTGTGCGATAGTGATGGAAGTGTGAAAATTCTGGATGGCAACGGACGAGAGATTAAGGTAATTGAGTTGGTGTCGTTAGGTGCGAATTATTTCACTCGTTGCCAGAACTGTGGTATAAATTACCGCCTCGAGTCGGTTCGTTGCTGCAGTTTTAGCAGGGAGTCGACGAGCACTTTGCTGTTATTTCTCAGCTTGTCCTGCACCCATCGCGTTTTAGTGCGCCTCTGCATCTCCTAGGTAACGTCATATGACTTTTTAAGCTGATGCGTTTTTCTGTTAGCTTTAATTTTTCAAACGAACAGGACGTGTTTTCAACATATCGAGTTGTCTGTTTTTTAAGAAAGTTTATGCGGCTGATTTTCTATAGACGATGAAGCTCTTATAGTGTTTCTAAAAGTTCAAGTACCACCATTCTAAGAAAATGTTTTTTTTGTTGTTCATTGTCTAATAAAGTCAGGCTCCTATGAGGCTTTCTTTTGACAATTTTGAAAATTAAAGATTCAAAAACTTTAAATGATCAGTACGTGGTCTGGGCTGTCAGTGCCTCTATGGCTGTGGGCATCAGTGTAAATCTTGGATTGCGTATCATTGTTGCTTTTCTTTAGTCGCATAAGGCGTTTGCCTTTTGAGTTTTTTCGAATGAAATAGAGCATAATTAAAAACAAAACAATGAATGTTTCGATCGAACGATGATGAAAGCCGACTGATACAGTTCATGAGAACGAATAGCTACTTTTTGTTTGCAGTTTTCATTCGTAAGTATTTTTTCAATAAACCAGTCTAATTTCCGGTGCCATCTTAGTGTTACCAATGCACAAACGTATTTTTATAGTAGCATTGTGGTGTTGGCGTTATAAATTTTTAGAAAGTATTTATCGAGAAGTGCTACATCTTGTTTCTACTTTTCTACTGTCGAAAACAGCTCAATATGTTTACGTTATTATTTTTTGAATTACATGTACCTAGTTATTTGCTTATACTCGTTTTCAATTAAATTTATTATGAATAAATTATATAGCTTTGGTATGTTTTTTATAATACTTATTGTAATAGTTAATGGCTACTTTGGAGTAGTAAACACAAAGTTTTGAGCCACGCAATTTCTAGCTTTTTATTTTTATCCATCTATAAGTTCTCAAATTAGGGATGAATCATTGGGGAAAGTTTTATTAGGTTCTTTAACAAGCAAATGGTAAGTACCTCTGTGTTTGTCTGAAGGTTGCTGATTTTGCACTCCACCATTTCTTTTAATTTTTAATATTAAGTATCACCTTCATATTTCCCTAATCTCACGTACCTACGTTTGTGCAAGCAAACACTCTAATCCCCGGGCCCCCAACTCTACAGAAAGTGCACATAAAGTGGATTGAATAGTTTTAGTGAATAGAAATTGTTATAGGCAAACAATAACCTTCTAATTGTTGTGTTGTGCAAAAGCTTTCATAGGGATATACGAGTAGAAGTTTGATGTTTTGTAATACTACTCAAAACTAGCGCTGATTAAAGCTATT
Organism: Macrostomum lignano; assembly: GCA_002269645.1. Taxonomy (NCBI): domain Eukaryota; kingdom Metazoa; phylum Platyhelminthes; family Macrostomidae; genus Macrostomum; species Macrostomum lignano. The sequence goes on along the minus strand of NIVC01000293.1, from coordinate 109,934 downwards.
AAAAATTCCATCTTATAACTAGCCATTTTTTCAGGAACTTTAGCGCATTTATTTTAGTTGTTTTTGCTCAATTAAATTTTGTTATGACTTTGCATTCTACATTTCATTAATTACTCACGAAAAATTTAGCCTTTTAATTGTATGCAGCATATCTTTTTGTTAGGTTTTGTTACTTCCTGTACTTAATAACCAACTATACGACTCGAAAAAATGATAAAGTTTTTCATGTGTGTTCTTCTAAAACTCAACATAAACTGGCGGATTACGTCACAAAAAATTGTCTCTTTTAAAACGTTCCTTACTGCTTAGTTCTTAGTTATTTGAATGATTAGTAAACATAAAATACCGGTAGTTTATATATTCGCTCTATATAAACTACTCTGGGTACCTACTAGGCAGCTCAATTTTACCTTTGTATGTTTATTTTTCTCATCATTATAGTCGTTGATGCACCCCATTTCTTGACAGCGACTCTCCACCTCCTTCGATCCAAGGCCATCTTGCTCAGCTGCAGCATCTGTTCACTCCCCAGTCCTTCAGATTGCCTGTCCAGTCACCTTGCGGCTTACCTCTGCCCATCTTTCCCTTAACACCACCATCAACCACTCCATCGCTTTTCGCAACATGCCCGAAGAAGCGGAAATTCCTTCTCTTGATCAGACCTACACAGCCTTCCACCTCCTTTCCCCGAAAATGCTTGGCACGGCATTTTTCTGTAGGTCTTCATCATCATTCGAAGAAGATTTGCCATTACTACCGATCGCATCAATTTTATTTTTCATGTGAATGTTTTCTTGCTCGATACAAATGTTGTCCAGTTTTGCCAGCGGTCTTTTAGCTCTTTCATTTCGTATCCAAATTTCCATGTCTGACTTTCCATTGTCTTCTCTATTCCCGATACAAGGTAGGTAAAGCTTCTCATACACGTGTTCCAAATGTACACGATTAACCTTCACATTCACCAACTAATTCTCCGAGTCCCTCCTCGGACTGCTATCATCTTGCTTTCTTGCTTAGAATTCTCAAGGAGAAGAAGAATCTTCTTCTAAACCCAGCTTGGCCCTCGCTTAGAACTTCTATCTTGGGTGTGATCCTTTTCAAAATTACTTTTATTATCACTTGACGTGTGACTGACAGCTTGATGGTTTTACATGTACTGTTAGTCTTTTGGTATGGTGGTGATGGGAATACTTTCTGCCAACTAATTTAGCGACTCTTGTCTTCAGGTTCTTGTTGCAAAGCTTGTGCAGCACATTCGCTGTGATTTCCCCACCATCTTCAATGAGTTATGTCTTGCTGTTGTCTTCTCCTGGTGCCTCTTTCTGCTTCAGTTCTTTGATGGTAGCTTTAACTTCTGACAATAAGATTTCTAGCTCTTTTTTCTTTTTTATAGGAATCGAACAGACTGAAGTTTTGGCAATCCCTAACTATAATTGATATGTGTAGATAAGCTTCTCTGAAAGTTAGCTACCTATGATAGCACAGTTTATGATATGCACTTTTCTTTAATGCATGCCATGGCAACTAGCAGCACACATAGCGATCTACCGAACGATGAAACCTCTGAGCAGGACAAGCAGTGCAGCCTGAGGAGTTGCTACAGTCAAGCTTCCGGTCATGGGCTCTACTGGGAAGGTCCTCTGTGTGCTGAGCACTTGAAGAAAGATGAGAAACAGTTCCAGCTGCAATTGAGCGCCATCAAAATAGAAACCGATGAGTCATTGGCCAAAGTGTCCCAGCTAATCAAAAACACCAGAGGGGCCCAGTTTGATCTGGAAAGTGACAGGGCTGATGCAGCTGACATCCCAGTGTAAAAGGTTGAGTCCGGCGGACCCTGATCGGACTCGGATTGGTCCCCCATGAGCTGATTTCCAAAAAAAATTTTTTTGTCAATTAAGACTTTAAACCGACTGTTAATGTCTTTTTCGGTGTTTTTCGAGGATATTTTGTTCTATTTTCAGCGTAATTTTGGGGGGTCCGATTTCAGTCCTTTCTGTCCTGACTCATTTTGTGAGTCCGTAACAAGTCCTTTGACATCTGATTTAATTCAAACTAAAAACGGCGAATAAAAATTAAAGCATTCTTGATGTGCTACTGTCAGTAGACCGTTGAGGTAACACCAGTTCCAGTAGGAAAAATTATTTTAACGAGCCCAGACTACTCTTATTAGAGTATAAGAGTAGAGAGATTGAGTATGAGTTCCAGCAGAGGATATTCTGACAGTTCACGCAGCATCGATATCTCAGTCTCACCTTCATGTCTATCTCACAGTCTCACCATCATCTATCTCACAGTCTCACCATCATCTATCTCACAGTCTCACCATCATCTATCTCACAGTCTCACCCTCATCTATCTCACAGTCTCACCCTCATCTATCTCACAGTCTCACCCTCATCTATCTCACAGTCTCACCCTCATCTATCTCACAGTCTCACCCTCATCTATCTCACAGTCTCACCCTCATCTATCTCACAGTCTCACCCTCATCTATCTCACAGTCTCACCCTCATCTATCTCACAGTCTCACCCTCATCTATCTCACAGTCTCACCCTCATCTATCTCACAGTCTCACCCTCATCTATCTCACAGTCTCACCCTCATCTATCTCACAGTCTCACCCTCATCTATCTCACAGTCTCACCCTCATCTATCTCACAGTCTCACCCTCATCTATCTCACAGTCTCACCCTCATCTATCTCACAGTCTCACCATCATCTATCTCACAGTCTCACCCTCATCTATCTCACAATCTCACCCTCATCTATCTCACAGTCTCACCCTCATCTATCTCACAGTCTCACCCTCATCTATCTCACAGTCTCACCCTCATCTATCTCACAGTCTCACCCTCATCTATCTCACAGTCTCACCCTCATCTATCTCACAGTCTCACCCTCATCTATCTCACAGTCTCACCCTCATCTATCTCACAGTCTCACCCTCATCTATCTCACAGTCTCACCCTCATCTATCTCACAGTCTAACCCTCATCTATCTCACAGTCTCACCCTCATCTCTCCCCAAACTTGCGACTAAATTGCGACTCTCGTTCTTTACCACCGGCAATAAAGTTATGTACTGTCATAAATACTGAATAAACAAGCAATAAAAATGATATAAACAATCCTGCTTCCCTTCCGCCTGCCTCATCCAGGTGTTCTTCGAACAATTCAAACATGGCCATTTTTAATTTACAGCCTGGCTGGCCTTGATCTTTATTTGAAGCACAGATCCTTCTTTGTTCACAATACTTTAGAGGGGCATGCCCAAGGGGCACAGACCAAGAAATATAACTAGACTGCGCATCCCGCACTGCCTGCCTGGACTTGCTTTTTTGCAAATAGTGGAAAAATGGTCCCACTGCCCACGGAAAAATAAGACACAATAAACCAAGAAATACTTCGAGACGAGACAAAGCATGGACTCCTAGATATAGTAATACCTAGTATATCTAGGAGTCCATGGACAAAGACAAAAACCCCTATGCAATGCAAAAACCCCTAGACAATCAACCCGTAGTTTGGTTTTACCGGTAAGAGGAAATTGGGGAGCCAAATGGAGGCAAAGAGTTCCGCTAGGCCAGCCCGCTAGGTCGCCTTACATGTAAATACCGTATATAGAATGAGTGAGTGAGTAACTGATTGGATGAGCGAGTTAGAGAGTGACTTGGGTGAGTGAGTGACTGACTGACTGAACGAGCAAAAATAGACTCCTTGAGGCCCGAAAATTTAAGCTAGCTTCATAATGGGGAGAAGTTGCTCCCATGTAATAAAAAAACGAAAAAAATAATTTACAGTCCGGATGCTACTATATGAGTCTATGGAGCAACACACCACACCATCTGCAATATTTAGATCAAAACGAGCAAAAGATTTTCTGTTTATACGAGCTAAAGTGTTACATAACTGTTACATTGTTACATGTAAGAATTGTTACAGAATTGTTACATAAAGCCAGGGCTCCGTTGTTCCCCGCTCTTAAATATCTCTCCCCATGAGCCCTTATCTGCCTGCGAGCAGATAAGGGCTGCGCTGTGAAGGCCTTGTGTGGAAACCCAGTGCTCGTACAAGTGATTTATTGCCCCTGTGACCCAGGCCATAGCATTCTAGATACTCGTTTCAAACTATATCTAGAATTATATGCCCAGGCCGAAAGGCGCCGCAGAACTGGGGCTGGGTTTACTCAAAGAATTCTATATATCAAACTTAATCTAGAATTGATATATAGAATTATTTGGTTTACTGCACCACTGGGCACTGGGTGCAGTTGCTCCTAGGTTGAACCGAAAAGCAGAGCGCTGGGAATTGCAGGGCCAGGTCTTTGCCTCTGCCGCCCCCACGGCCCCACCTGGTGCTTTGGAATCCTTTTCTAAGACCAAACTTCTATACTTTGCAATCTGGACTTGCAACCAAAATTCAGAGTCAGAGATTGAAACTTGGGGCAAACAACCCAGCAAATTGAAACCTGGAGTAATTGTTTGCCCGTCAGTTAAAAAAACTGCCCGTCAGTGAGATAGTGAAGGCGGGAGGTCCCCCAACCTGCCCATTGCGAACCGGCTGGCCGCGGAGAGCCCCAGATACGAGAGGCGGGAACATTGGATTGCAATTTGCATTGTTGCAAGAAGAAAAATAGAAATTTAAACTAACAAACAGGAGAATTTGCTTTTTGACAAGCCGTACACTTGTCTAGAACAATAAAGAGCATACTTCAAAGTATGAAAAGAGCAAGGAATGAAATGGGTCGCCCTGAATAAAATAACTTGGAATTAAATTCACTGCACATTGTTCACTGCCTTTCCTGTCTTCCCCTCTCTTCCCTGCCCCAACTTGGTCTCTGCCCCGCATCTTGTGCACCGAAACCCCAGTGAGGCCCACATGAGGAAATTCTGAGGCTTGCAGTCCAGGTTAGAATAGTCCAGGTAGAATAGCATGGAATTGGTCGTGAAAATAACTAGAAGTATGATTACTTATAAATATTATTACAAATGACTTTTCGCATTAGGTTAGGTGCACCTAAATTACGAATGCGTTTATTTCAATACTTTATGACCTTTACAGCTCACGAGTTTATAACTGCAAGCTTATGTGCACCTAATCTAATTGAGAGTATGGTCAATACGAGCATATGAGAATAATATTCGATGTTCAATTCAAATCCTCTGACACCAGTGGCACAACAAGGCAGCCTATTGGTTGCGGTAGCATTATGCACTTCTTCTTTGGCATTCCGGTAATTGTTTGACGGGAGTCACAGTAGTACCCTATGCGCAGGAGCTCCGATGTGTATGGGTACTCGTACAGGCCACCATTAAATTGGAGAATCACTCCTGTGACTTCTCCATTGCCATGGACTGCTGAAATACGCACTATGTTGTCTCCAATCACGCAGCACTTGTTAGGCGGCTTTGGACTGTAGCGCAGAGATGAAGCTGGGTTCGTGGTCAGCATTTCGCGCACGTTCAGCATTTGTGCCAGCAAATGTGCTGTGGTGAAGCGAGTTACTCGTAGTCGCTTTTTTAGGTGCGACAAATAGTTCTCAAAGGGGAAGGCGCAGAAATTGCTCAAGCTACCAAAGGAACGAACAAATTCCGGAAGGTGCAGCAGCACGTGAGTGTTGTGACTCATGACACTGTTTCCGTACAGCTTATGGGCGTCGCTGACAAACATGGTTAGGGCAGCTGCGGCGTAGCGAAAAATCTCGGGATGAGATAATAACTCTGGCGTCATGAACACATATATTGCAAATTGTAGAAGCAGGAAATTTTTGTACAGGAGGACGGGAAGAAATCGCCGAAAGATAACCGGGCCGAAATACAGAACAAAGTTTTTCAACTCTGACGCCTTAAAATGAGACAACTCCCGATCAATCCGACGAGGTCGTCGTTGGAATTCGGATGGTGTGAACGGAGCGACCTTTTGTACTTCGACTGATAGTGCTGCTATGTCGCTGGGCCGAAGTTTGCAGTGGCGGCCGTCATCCGTAGCAAACAGAAAGTGGAACAGCTTCCGCACTGTTCCTAGGCAGACCAGATGCATATAGTCCGGTGGAATGCACTGCGGAAACTCCAATCCCGGCAGTTGCATCAGGGGACTGGGCCCAGCGCGCTGGTTTGACTCACTGAAATGTTGAGGATTATGTGGAGATAGACGGAAGAAATGTGGAGATTATGGGCGATTCACTTAAAGATATTATGGGCGATTCTCGCAGGGAGATTACTTTTTTATTAACTAGCAAGTAATCTTCCTACCTTCCTGTGCGATAATCTTCAGCCGTGCGCGACTCTCCCGCTGTTGTCGGGTACACAACTCGTCTGTCGACGGTCTTTCCTATACTTCTACAATAGAAACAGCCGGCATGAGAATTGTGCCCCAGTGTCTTGCAGATGAATGAGCGAGCTGGCGCATCGCAGATGAAGTCTAGTTTTCGGATCTTGATGTTCACTCCTTCAATCATCTTGAAGTCCGACATCAGTTCCGCAGCCTCCTTGCAAAATTCGGCTATGTAGTCTTCTAGAGGCGGCTTTCCTGAGATTCAAATAGGATAAAAATTTAAATTTCGAATTTTATTTACATAATTTTAATAAGTGTGAAAATATAATGAGTGTGGGATTTGGTAGGCGTGGGATTTAAATCGGATGTGGGATTTAAAGTGGGAAATATCGCTTAGTTTTTTCGTCACTCACCTATTCCAGCAAACAGCCCGATCGGGACGGGTCTGTCGAATCCAGAGATTAGCGCCAAGATGGGCCAGGCACTATAGTTCGATGCCCTGTAAACTGGCATCCCGTCAATGCCAATTTTGATGTCGACTTCGAACCCTTTAGAACCGTTCGGAAGAGTAGATGCTTGGCCCAATCTCAGTAGATTTTTGCTCAGGAGGTAGCCGATATTCGAGGCAATACCTAAGTATGCAAAGTCGCCTGTCCCCATTGGGTATTTAAGGACTTTCTTTTTCCCATCCTTCGTTGTTAATAAGTAAAGGGATTTGGAAACAGGCAATCCACGACTGTGAAGTGCATTTAAGAGGAACTGCATGGCCCTGTGAGACAGGTTGTGCAGCAAGAAAAGGACGAGCAGCTCGTCGTCTAGAGTGTCCATGCTGGGCTTCGCTGCCTCGTCTTCACTATCTTCATCATCAGAAGCTACTCTGGCTTCGTCATCTTCGTATTCGCTCGGAAGAACCAAAGCATTCATGCACTGTGCGAGGAATCCTGAGTCGAATTCGAAATCGCGATCTGCAGGGTCGGTTTCAGCGCAAGCTGGGAAAATATTTGCATCGGCATGTAGATTTTCAATGGGTAGTGCAGACTTCCGGCTTTCAGATAGGAAGTTTTGAAACTGTCTGCTTGGATTCGTGTCGTCCTCGGTTTTTTTTTCCTTCGGCATATTTGTTTTGCAAATACAACTCAATTTTTTTTCATTTCGAATGATTTTTAATATTTTTCATTTTTCATTTTTTGAAGCTTGATTTAGGATCAAGGCCCGAGTGGGAAGGGGGAGGGAAGAATGGGGAGGAGGTCGAGTAATGGGTGAGGGTTGGTCAATACAGCTATAGCTGCGCTGATTGGATGAGGAATTTGATTTTCCTGCATCCCTTTCCCGCAACTATAGCTATATTCTCATGCCAACCTGCATAGAAGACAGTCAATCCAGTCTTTTTTCCAGTTCCGATTCCCATCTAGATTTGACAGACAGCAATGGAATCTGTCCGATTCATTGTTTATTTTGAGACCGACAAGCAGGTCATTGAGCTCATGTTCAGTGAGGTAGCTCTTGGTGAGTACCAAGAGTATACTGTGGAGGACTGGGAGAAGTTAGGCGCAGAAAATCGCTTTTATAAAAATCCAATTAGAGTAAGGGCCGACTTCGGCAATGAATGGTTTGACGCGTGCATAGTTCAAATTGTACTTGATGAGAACACGGAAACAGACCCGACTATAAAATTTATTCGGGATTTGATCAGCATTAAAAGAAAGAGTCTCGAAGGGATTCTGTGCGCCATTCCCAGGGTGAATGTCGGCCGGCGGAACCGATTCACGAACATGAGGGTAAGTGAAAATATTTTTATTCAATTTCAAATTTAATTATCAATTTTCTCTAACCGTCATTCACTCGCACTTCTCAGCTTCTTTCACCCACTCTCATACCAAAGGACATTAGAACATCCGACGAAGAGAATGAGGCGCAGAGCGAAAACCGGATGAGGGAAAGCCAGGAAGGGGACGTTGCAGCTCTTGCTGCTCAACCAGAGCTGCCTGCCTTCAATCACGCCCTTCTGCCTTCTCAACGGCACCCGCTGAACACACGTACGCCACCGTCGATGTCGGTGCCAGCCACGCCGCCGACAACAGTTCGGCGGGACAGCGTCGCGGCGACGTCGATGTCGGTGCCAGCCACGCCGCCGACAACAGTTCGGCGGGACAGCGTCGCGGCGACGTCGATGTCGGTGCCAGCCACGCCACCGACAACAGTTCGGCGGGACAGCGTCGCGGCGACGTCGATGTCGGTGCCAGCCACGCCACCGACAACAGTTCGGCGGGACAGCGTCGCGGCGACGTCGATGTCGGTGCCAGCCACGCCGCCGACAACAGTTCGGCGGTATGTCGCCGATGACCCAGATTCTGACGCTGGGATCGACCAACTAAATCCAGCAGCGATGCACAACATCAGGCAGTATCTCGCAGCAGAAGGAACAACGGCCGAATCGCTGAACGGAGTCGCCATACTAGCCATGCTGAGCGCACGCCGAAGCTGCGACGCTGTCCGAAGAATTAAGCAGCTGGAGCAAAAAGTGCTGCCGATTCTGGAGGGCATCGCTTCTTCCCTCGCGGACGCACGTCTCGGCTCCGGAACATCAGGACCAGCCCGCGGCAGTCGCCAATACTTTGAGCCCATCGACTCCTGGGAGAAGTATATTGACTTTCTCTCATCAACGCAGCTTCAGTCCAGCCTTGTAAGTATATCCGAAACACTGATAGGAAGAGAATCACAATCACTTAAAAAGAAGACAGCTCATTTTTTAGTTTGTCATCTTTGTGGATAAAGATAACCGAATGTGTAGTGTGGAAATGAAATAAGTGATTATGTATTTCTACTTAAAGTAGAGCGTGACACTTTTTGAGGATTTGTTTTTGAAAATTGAAAATTGAAAGTTTTCACAATTCACCGGATACTTTTTATGTCACAACTCAGATCGCAGGCCTGCGTGGTTGCCGGTGCAGCACCCTGCCGGATACGATCCGTCGAATGATGGACAAGTGTTTGTCGCCGAGGATGCTGTGTCTGGTCAATTGGAGCGGCAAAGGCTGTATTCCGCGCTGCCAAGAGGAATTTCCAGAGTGCGGCATAATCGACTATGAGCAGCTGGGATTCAAGAGAGTCAGAAAGTTGTTTATTGGTGAGTGCTTGTTGGAATTTATTGCTATTCGTTTGCTTCCAGTTCACCACACCCAGAATCACTCGGGGTCGGGGATCACACTTTTTGATTTACAGTAAATCGGGCATATTATGTTGAAGTTTCATTTCTCTTTTTTATTTCCGGTTGTTGCTACTGATAGTAGACATCTACAAGCGTGATCATTACAACATGAACTTGATAATTATTTTTTTCAGATGCCGTTCAGGACCTCTTTCCAAGGGACCCTAAAACGGGGGAACCTGTGCATAGCGACAAGAACATTGAGAATGCTATCAAAGACGTCCTGAAGCACGCATTGGAAAGAGAGGTTGCGAGGCAGAAGCGACTTCAAGCAAAAGCTGCACGGGCCACCAATAATGCTGAAGCTGCCGCTGCTACAGCGACCAGAGGATTGAAGCGGGCTGCCACAGCCGATGATTTATCAGCCAAAAAGCAGTGCAAAAGGGGCAGCCGGCCTACAGTCGTTGACTCAGATTCTGATTAATATTTAATAACTGTCTATTTTAATGTTTGACTGGAAAAAATGTACGGTATGGCTGGGTAATGAAACATTTAGTATAAAGAATTATAATTTGTCATTATAGGTACATTTATCATTGCTAATTAATTTATTGTAATCTATTGTAATAATTATATACAAATAAACTTCAAAAACAAAAAAGTTAAACAACTCATTGCAATGCTTAAAAAGAAATAAAACAATTTTTAATTCTCTATTTAAATCAAGCAAACTTCGCAATCAACACTACTGATAGTAGCCATAAATAGAGAGTCCAATAGCAGTCTTTCCAAAGTCTACAAGTCAGGGTCCGATCAGGGTCCGATCAGATAAGACATGGTCGTACATAACCTATCACTGCGGACTATGACGAATCTGAGTCCGTCGGACTCGACTTTTTACACTGGGATGTTCGATTCAATCATGGAGAGAGTGAAACAATGCAGAGAAAATGTGATCGGTAGACTGGACTCAAAGATCGCCGATTTGGAGCAGAGTCTGAGATCTCTAAGCTCTGTGGAGCAACTGTCGGCTGAAATCAGTGCTGCAGATGCTGAAGGAAACGCATTTGTAGTGAGTCGCTAGTTTAGTTAGGCGCCGCACTAGTCAGCTGTTGCCCTCGCCTTCTCCCCAGGTTTCTGTCTGCCGCTGGGCAGTTGCCTGTCCCTCCCGCCTGTCCCCTGGCCTGTCCTCTGCTCGTTTGTCTGTCTGTCTGTTTGTCCTCGTTTGCCCCCTTTTGTCTCGTTTTCCCTTTTTGCAGTGCCCAGACAGCTTGGTCTGGCCTGCCTCTGTTTCGTTCTCTGTCAGGCATCTCCAAATTTGGAGTGCCTTTCTGTTTTCCGGTCCCACGGTCACGAGTGCCTTCACTTGTGGGCCGTTTCCCCTTGTCATGTGAGTCAGTCACATGACAAGGCCCTCTTCCTTCTTTAGTCCAAAGTGCAATGATTTCATCATTGTACGCTGGGCTCGTGTTTATGGGGAGATCACGTGCGCCCGGACCCCCCTTGCCTCCTCTGAGGCAGGGCCCGCTTGTTTGTTGCTAAAAATAGCAACAGAGTCACTTATGACTCTCAGCGGGGGCCTTTCGTGCTATGGTGCAATCGATCCTCCCTATAAATGCGGCCCCTCTCATGGCTTGGCTCAGACAAGCGTTCCTCGCGTTCCTAGCTTTCCAAGCTTTCCTAGCGTTCCTTCCGTTTCGTTTCTAGCGAACTCTAAGTTGTGTGCCAAGTTTGCGCTTCAAGTGAACTCCAAACTCCCGACTTTGCGCGTGACTGCCTCTGATTGTTCCTGCTATCAATTAGCAGGCCAGCTCAGATCGCCCGAAGCTAGCACTTTCGCTCTCACCCCGCACCAGCCCGGCAGGGACTGCTGACGGTGGGCACCTCTGCGCGAGAACTGCTAAATCTGCACGAAGTGCGAGTCTCTTTCTCTCGTCTTAGTTATTTGCTTCTACGAGCTCAGCACCTCACCGAAGGCTGCGACTCTGCGAAGCTGGTGGCAGCACTACCAACGCTACTAGATCAACCCGGAGACTTCCCAGAGGAGCTCAAGCAACTGTACTTCACCGGGGCAGCGTTCCTATTGAAGGCCTCTAGACAACCACAGGCAAGACACCTGTACTTCACATTGAGCAGTTTTCGATTGAGAAAGGAGTTTAATATGTCAATGGTAGATGCTCCAAACACAAATCAGTGGGCCAATATTGTTGACTGCGGTGTGCAACAGATAGAGAGACTTCAACAGGCGGTAAATACTCGTGCAGCTGAAGCTGAGGAATCTGATGACGATCTGCAGAGCAGATGGAAATCTGCAGTGTGCGTAGCTAAGAGAACGCAGTGTTGTGCGGATTCTGATTGGATTTTCACTGATGTAATCACTAATACGGATGGATTATTTTGCTCTAAACAATCAATATCCACTACACTGCAGGATGGTTTTTATGCCCTTCCTCATTCTTGTATTCTTTCTGTTGCCAATGACTTTAATATCAATGATTGGTGGTTTCGTATCGATAGCATGGACTTGAATGATGTAATCTGCCAATTGCAAATACCAAACAACGGAATCAAATTAATTTCCGGAAGACTTGTAAACCATACTAAGAGGATATTTCTGCTTGGCAAAGATCAAGAAAATCTGTCTATGTCTATAATCATGACTGACCTGACGGGTGCAAAGTTGCAAACTGTCCAGAATGTGCAGTTCGGTGCCAAACAGAGTCTTACGCATGACATGGAGAAGCTGTACATTCTCAGTGACGGCTATGTCAACTGCCGCTCTCTGGAGTCGCTTGAGCTGCAGCAGAGCTTGAAGCTGCCTGATCATGTGAAGGACGCTCGTAGTGTGACAGTCTCAGGACGCAGCTTGATTCTGGCCACCCCATCAGCTGTGCACCGGATGAGTTTAAGCACCAGCGATACTGTGAAGTTAATGGATTGCCCGGATCGGCTTGTTACTGGCATTGGTTTGGATTTTTTTACCGTGTGTAGCTCTGCTGTGGGCTCTGCTGAAGTTTTCAGCAGCATGGGTCGGTGTCTTAGAGAATTCGACTTCAAACAGCTTGATCTCGAGTTGCAATGCGGAGAATGTTGTAGCAGTTCTGATATGAAGTTTATCTGTTGTAGCTCAACATATTTTCAATCATCCAATGTGCTTATTCTTTTAGCAAGGCTTTTTTGCTGCTATAACGATGTTTTTCTTGCTCAAATATCCTTTAAATAGCTTTTTAAGTTCGTGAGGTTTCTGCTTTTGCGTTAGTCTGGTATCACTTTCTGACTAGGCTTTGATATATTTTGAGTTTTTTTAACTCTTAAAAATGTTTGACTTTTCACAGAATGCGCGTGGATTTTCGTCCTGATCCAGTTTAGTTACATGCAACTGCATATACACGTACTAACTTTGAGTCAGTTTTGCAATATAGGACTGGTCGAAGGAAGAAACACAGGAATACAGATGATTGCAGACAGCACGTGAACAACCTCCTGCCAATTATCGGTGGGAATACAAAGAACTAAATTGGGCCAGCGAGAGTTGATTAGACAACGCAAAGCTATAAAACACGGGTATAAAAGTCTCCTGCACAACGCACCAACCACCTCTCCCACGTACAGCAAACCCCTGCCTCGCACCCACTCCTAAACAAGGACCCAAGGCAGGCAGTCATCGGCTGCCACTAACTCCGATTGGCGGACCAATCTATACTTATGCTATTTTTCATTGTTATTACTTGTGTTGTGGGTCCTGTCCTGTTATAGTATATTTTTGGTTGCTCGTTTTTTTTATGTTTCAAACGATTTGCATATTTTTTATAGAAAAGTTTTACGCATAAATTTTTAGGTTAACAAGCAACCTTGGTGAATGTTCTTTGCGTTGCCTTCTATTACAATTCCAACCAGACCACACAATACGATCGTAAAAACTACAAATCCTTAAGCACTGGAGAGGCCAAGTGCTATACTGCCTATCGAAGCAATAAAACAGTTTGCGCTTTCTATGCACCTAAATATTTTATGTTGTACGTGGTTGTGTTTGGGGGGTTATTTGCAACGTGCGGCTGCGCCCTTGCGTGTACAAAACCCAAACCCCACCCCAATCGTCGGCTTATAAAATATATCGATAGTCAGACCCGAGCGCCAAGTCTGATTTCTCACAATCAATCTTTGCTTGCTTTACAAAATTGTTTTTTAGCCTAATTGCTTTTGAGCATCTTGAGTGCGTATTAATATCGGATTTCACGATGACAACGTCAGATAGTCTAGCTAAATGCTGGAGCGGGGGGATAGGGATATGGGATTTTGCGATAGGGGAAATCTATTGTCTTGGGCGCGGAGTCGCGTAGCCTTCCTCAGTGATCTCCGCTGGAATTCCGGTGCTGCGATAGAGATGTGGCTAAAACAAAATTTCTTCTTCAAATGAGTTTGTATGTATTTTGCTGCCGTTAAGAATATATCCCAGGACCCAGGCACAGACTGGCTAGCTGAAGTGTGCGTAGGATCTAGAGGAATTGTCAAAATCTTGAGTAAAGATCTCACAAAAGTAGTAAGATAATGAAATGCCTTAATTTGGCACGGCTGGCAATTAGATGGGTCACTCGGCTCTGGTGCGGATCGAGGCAGTACAGGCTTCGGTTTCTTTGTGAGAGTTTGAGATCTGGGGAATCGACCAGCAACATTAAATTGAAGAGGGCCGGATTAACAGTTTCTATGGAGGAGATCAGAATGAACTTTTGGTCAAGATAAAATAGTGGGGAGCAAATCACGAATTCTAATGGGGTGGAGGGGTACGAGTACCAGTTCTTGACTGATAGGCACGCAATTGCTCGTTTCTATAAAATTCGAATGATTTGTAACAAAAACGACATTGAACTGCCCCTTGACCTGCGCAGCCAAGTGACGGCATCTGCCTCGCTCTGATTGGTTAATGGAATGGGAATCAAAATGGGATGTCACGTGACTTGGAGAAATATATATTACAGGAATGGGATTTCACTGGGTGCGTTTCGCTTAGGTTATTTTGAACGAAAGCAAGGAGGCTGTGGTGGATGGAAGAGTGCGGTGGGCGTCATATGATTCATGGTGGCAAGAGACCTTAATTGATATCCTGGGTTGGATCGGGCAATAGGCGAGCATGAGAAGAATGCGTTATAATGTGTTTAACACGTATAATGTGACAGCAGTCGATGCTTAGCAAAACTTTTATGTGTACTTGACCTGCATTGCACTTGTAATGCTTTTTAAAATCTTTCATGGTTCTTGCAGTAAATTACCGCAGTAATTATCGGATGCATGTATTTTGCTTCAAAAGCTGAAGCCGTTTGCTTTATAATATACATGTGAAATTAGTATCCATTTTTCATAAATATCAAACATCAAAATGACTCGCATTTAAGATGTATTTGTTTGCTGTTAAAATTATTTTGATAATACGAGCCAAGTCCTCAAGCTTTAACAGTTTAATCCTACTCGAAGTAGAAGTATTGGGATATAAGCAGTTCTTTGCGTTCATTTTTGGAGTCAGGCTATTTCTCATTCCAATCGGCGCGTGAAGATTCCTGTCACAAATCCAGGCAGTGGCTATTAATTTCTTACATGTAGTATCGCAATCAAGGGTTTAACATCAGTTGGTAAATTTGTACAAAATTCATTTAAAACAGTTCAAATTATTACTCGTATTAGTTATTATTTGCTCCTCTGGCTTAGCAAGCCAATTTTAGACAGAACTGGCGCAAAATTTCACGGCTTAAACTTCGGTTCTTAACGTGCAGAATACCAGATACACAGTTTTAGACAACGCTTTACATCCTTTCAAAAACATCTTCCTTTTATGTCCCCTATTGTTGAATTGCCCGTTCCAGTCGGCTCCTGTCTGCTGCCTTTGTCTTTAACGGAATTATCTATCATGCTTGACATCAATCTGCGAGTCTTGATCTGCCACGATAAAAAGAGCTTATCACAGCCGTCAGCAAAGGATAATTATGTACATAATAGGTGGCCATAGATTAAAACACGGCATATGCTTTAGGCATGGTAAGCGCTGTTTACCTTCAGTCAGTTTTCTAAAAAGTTTTAAATACTCCTGTCTGAGCAACCCAAGGCTGCCTGCCTTCACTACAGAATTGCACTTTATCCCATGCAACTCAACGTCTTATACCTGCAGTTCGTGCTATAAACTCCTTCCATTGTTTCAAGCATTTTTCCGTCTTCAGTGGCAGCTGCTAATGCATTCTATCCGGCCTTGGCCCAGCTCCGCGTCAGCAGCTCTTTCTCTTCACTCTTCCTAGACTCCCCACCTCTCCTCCTTAACACGCTCGCGAATCCCAGGCCCTTCCCCTTCCCATGCTTGAGCAGCCCGCCCGCGATTCACTCCCTGTCCGCTCATCCAACTCAACCTCTCCCCTCCTCCGCCGCTACCTGCCGTCTGTCTGCATCGTGAGTCTCCTTGACAACCAGCGAGAATTCCACTGGGCTGGCTAATGGCCGCTCTGCAATTTTTTACCGACTGACTGGTTGAGCTGTAGCAGCTATAGGCTGCGATTCATCGGGAGGGAGGGAAGGTGTAGTGGGGAAGGCTGCACTGCGGTGGTCACAATAACCGCCTACATATAAAGCTATAGTCTAGCTGGATTTGCAACTTTGCCATGCTGGGTATCTCCTGATTCTGAGCGCTAAAACTATGGAGATCAACCTCGACGAATTCAAAGACCCTTCCAGCGGTTACACTCTTGAGGAGCTCCGTCAGCTGCAGCTGGACAAAGGTCTTGACCCTGCCTCCAAGCTGCAGCAGACTGACCAGCAGCCGCCGCTGCCTTACCCCAGTAACCGGCGCAAGGAGGCCGTCTTCCAGCCCAGCAGCTTCGCCCATATCGCCGACACTGTGTCAACTTTGTTACCAACTGTTGAAGACGATTGGCAGAGCTTCACAGACAGGCTGATGCGCGAATGCCAGTGTCGAAGCGAGCTGGAGAAAGTTCGAGCCGCTTTCGAGTGGGTGGGCCGAGCCGATCCGATCAAGGTCACGGATGGTGAGGGCGGCGAGGCCGATAGAAGAAAACGGGATTCGCCGTTGGATATTTTGATTCGGTGCCGACAGGAGAAACTGTTCTCGGCTCTGTTTCAGCGGCTTATAGCGTGAGTTCGATGGTCTCTGGGGAACTGGATCGATGTTCATAAAATATTAATCATTAAATTCGGGACCTCTCATAGTTGTTGGTGTAGTTAGTAGCCTTTAAAAGTCCTTGCGTAAACTTAAAGTTTGTTTGAGATGACATTTTTACTTTCCTACTACAGGGTATAGTTAGTTTTTCGATATGGGCCTGAAAAGTTGGTAGAATTTGAGTGTCTTGGAGTGTGCTGAAGTGTTCATTATATGATTTGGAGTCCTGAGCGGATTAAGAGTCTAAGTCGAGTGAAATTCTGAGTGGAGTGAGAGTCTGTGAGTGGAGTGAGAGTCTGCGAGTGGAGTGAGAGTCTGTGAGTGGAGTGAGAGTCTGCGAGTAGAGTGAGAGTCTGTGAGTGGAGTGAGAGTCTGCGAGTGGAGTGAGAGTCTGTGAGTGGAGTGAGAGTCTGTGAGTGGAGTGAGAGTCTGCGAGTAGAGTGAGAGTCTGTGAGTGGAGTGAGAGTCTGTGAGTGAATTTGAGAAACCGTACAAGTGTCTTAGCATATATTTATAAGCACAATAGCATTTCGCTCTATATGTGACAGTGAAATCTGAGAGTCTGTGGATGAAGATGGCTGGCAGTCTGAATTCAAAAGTATTTAATAGGTCAAGAGCCGTGTTTTCGAACCAGATTGCACAGTTATGAAAGAAGCAAAGCCTGAAGCGGACCCTCCGATGACTATGAGTAAAGCGACCATTGTGACTGAGTGGGCTGTATGCCTTCAAAGAAAAGCATAACAATTCCTTTTAAAAATTTTCAACATTGGCCAACAGAATCCAGCTTACTTCTTAATATTAGCAAACTGCTATATAGTGTTAAAAATAGACTCACTGTGCTTACAAAGGCTCTCCGGAAAGTTCTGACACTTTTAATCACTGAGCTGTAAAAGCAACTTTGGTGCAATTTCAAAGCGTTTTTGCTTTCTAATAATTTCTTATTCTCACGAGTATAGAAACTAACTGCTGTCTTTCGACATCCTCATCAGCCTTCAAGACAGCCGTCTCAGCACAGTCTCCACCTGTAGCAACACACAAGGCCGCGGACCTTGTCCTCGAATGATTGTAGCCTGCTGAAAGGTCGGGGGTTCGATTCTCGACGTAATCGGAACAATTTTTGTCCTTTGAGCAAGACATTTAATTCTGCATTGCTTCAGTTCACCCAGCTGTAAAATGGGTGCCAGCTGGGGTAATTGAGGGTGCGTCTGGCAACCCCCTTCCCCAGTCAGCGAAACTTCCTAGACAGACCTCGTATAATAAGACTGAATTGCAAGCATTTCAGAAACCTGCTGCCAATTCTTCCCGTATGAGCCGTACAGTTCATGCATGTACTCAGAAATAGAGTCAGTCTTCATCGACCCAATCACCCTTTATAATCCCACGCCTCTCGATGAGAGCAAGTGCTGGCTATCTTGCAATGGGAACTGTTGTGTTGCATTTCCTTCCCATTTTTCTCTCCTGAAAAAAGTTCTCCTATTAACGCCAAACTGCACGGCCTTAAAATACAAGGAAGCCAATTCTACTCTTCTCTGTCCTTCACAGCAACAGGTCTACTCGTCAACCTTTTTTCGAATTGATCTGCCAAATACTCTGGACTGGTTCAATCAACGCGGAAACCCAGCAAGCATTTGTTGCGAAGAAATTAAGTTAAATTTTCTTAATCAAAAAAATTATTGCTTTTGAAAGCATCGTAAGAGACGAACTAAAATGCCAAAACAAATGACATTATTAGTCTCAATTCTTTAGCTGTTGCTTTGCAATTTCAATTTGAAAAATATCTACCCGTCTGTCTGCCTGTTTGTGTCTTCCTGCCTGCCTGCTTTTCTGTATGTCAGTCTGTCTGTCTGCCTGTTTGTGTCTTCCTGCCTGCCTGCTTTTCTGTATGTCAGTCTGTCTGTCTGTCTGTCTGTCTGTCTGTCTGTCTGTCTGTCTGTCTGTCTGTCTGTCTGTTTGTGTGTCTGTCTGTCTGTCTGTCTGTCTGTCTGTCTGTCTGTCCGTCTTAGTATCTGTTTGTTTGTCTGTCTGTCTTAGAGTCTGTCTGTCTGTCTGTCTGTCTGTCTGTCTGTCTGTCTGTCTGTCTGTCTTAGTATCTGTCTGTCTGTGTGTCTGTCTGTCTAGCTTATTTACCTTTCCATATAATTGATCTCTAATAGCATAATTTCAAATCCATGGAACTTTGCTTTAGCGGAAAGCGTTTTCCCCGAAATTAAATCACGAGTGATCCGAAGCAGAACTGCAGTCCTTGAAGAAGGTCAAAACCGTGTGCTCTACAGTGGAGCACAGTCAATAAGGACAGATCGCGCGTCCTGATGCAAATACGTCTCTCCAATTACCCTTTTAACCACCCGCAGCTACGCAGGAGTTGAGTTCGAGCTCATCCGCGGCTACAAGAAGGGCACCTCCTACCGGATCGGCGAACGCATCGACGAAGCTCGCGACCGCGGCCTCTGGTTCGCCGTGCTGATTGACGGCGAATGGCGACTGGTCGACGCCCACTGGGGCTGCTGCCACGTGGCCGGCGAGAACAGCGGCGAGTGGAACCGGATCTCCGACGACGGCCGGATTCAGAAAGCGACGCCAAGCCGCGGCACCATGGTGTACAACTGCAACGAGACTTACTTCCTCACCGACCCGTGGAAGATGATCTTCAAGCACTATCCGGAGCGGCCCGAGTGGCAGCTGCTCCCAGAAGCGCTGAGCCAACGCCAGTTTGAGCAGCTGCCCTACATGTTCCCCGATCTCATGGAGTCCTTCGGCCTGCGTCTTGTCAGCCACCTGAAGGCTGTGGCCCTCGTGCCCGAGTCTGGCGAGCTCGTGCTGCAGTTCGAAGAGACGGGTCCCATCCTGCGCGAGTACGCGGCCCTGCTGTACATTCACACCGGCAGCCTGGCGACCAACTCCGACACGGTCGATTTCCAACGTCGCAGGATGAAGCTGACAAGATTTGCGGCGCTGAAACGGCAAGGCAAACAGCTGGAGGTGGCGGTGTACCCCCCTAGGACAGGCAAGTACCTGCTGGTGCTGCAGGGCATCAACAGCAGCAACAGCAACGACAACGAAATGGAAGGGACGTCATCGCCCCGAGTGGACTTGGTCCACTACGTGCTGCACTGCGACCGCATCGGCGAGGACGTGGCGCCACTTCCGGAGACTCGCGCCGACGAGTGGGGCCTCGGCGCCCGGGCCGAGAAGATCGGCGTGACCGCCGTCAGCCACCAGGGCGCCGACATCCGGCTCAGCGGCGGCGAGGAGACCCTGCAGTTGAAGGCCAACAGCGAGCTGGACTACCGCTGCGAGTTGCGCAATCGCGAGGACCCGAACCCACTGGCTCACAATGAGCCGCTGGTGTGGCGCGAAGGCGAGCTGGACATGATCCACGTGGTGGCCCCGGAGAGCGGCCAGTTCGGCCTGTCAATCATGGCTAAGCGATGCAGCGACGAGTCGGAGGAGTCGTCCTACCAGTTGGTTGGCGACTTTCTTGTCGAAGCAACGGACGTCGTCAAAGTCGGAGATGTGGAATGCTCGGTTCCGCCTTCCAAGCTTCTTGGAGGCCGGCTTGGAGCGACTGACGCGGAGATGATCGCGGCTGCTGAGCAGCTGAAAGCTCAGCCAGATCTGATGGTTGACGGCAGTAGCAACGAGAGCAGCAGCCTTCGGCCCTACATCAAGACAGACCAGCCGGAACTCAGCCTGTCCTGGAGTCACCCGGAAACAACCCGACTGCGCTGCGAGTTGCTGCACTACTCGCATGGCCAACTGGAAGCCGTACCAAACTTTGCCCTGGCTCAGGCCGGTCAAAACGGCTCCGGTACGGAATTTCGGGTGCGCTTCCGCGACACTGGAAGTCACGTGCTCCGGGTGTTCGGCTCGGGACCGGATAGTCCGGAAGAGCATCAGCTGTTCACCTATTTGATCCGCAGCCGCGGTGCCATGGATTCACAGCAGCTGGCCGTGCCGTTCCCCGCTGTTGGCGATGGCTGGAGGCCGCCGTTCCGTCTGTTCGATGGCCTGCAGGGCTTGCTGACGCACGGTGCGGAGGCAAAGCTTGGCTTGGTAGTTGGCACTGATTCAGCGGTCAAATCCGTGATGCTGCGTAGAACTGATGGAGTCGACAATGCCGCGGAGCCTCTTATGACATTCGACATCGGATCTGACGGGTGTGTATCTGGGCAGTTGCCAACTGACTTACCTGGCGATGAGTACTCTGTCATGTGCTGCTATGCGGATGGCACCGAATGCTGCCTGTTAAAGTACGCCGTCACCACTGCTGAGGTTGTTAGCAGAGACAGAGAAGAAGACGCTGCCAAGCATGAGGATAAAACAGAAAAGCCAGGTTCGAAAGCTTCGCTGCAAGAATCGAGAAAGTCGCCATCGTCGACACCCAGACAGCAGCAGAAGCAGCAGGAGGCGCAACAAGAAAAGCAGAAGAATGAAGAAACAACAACAGGAGACAATCGTCCTGAGTCACGTTGCCGTTCACGGTCCCGCTCTCAATCCCGCTCTCGATCCCGCTCTCGAACACCGCCTCGCTCCAGATCGCGACTAAAATCCCGATCTAAGTCCCGATCTAAGTCACGATCTAAGTCCCGATCTAGGTCCCGATCTAGGTCCCGATCCCGGTCCAATTCTGGCTCTCATCGCGCTTCATCCTCGTCGTCAGCCTCCTCGCGGGCGGCATCCACTTCGGGTCGCGGTCGCAGCAGCGGAGGCGGCACCACAGCTACGGCGTCGTCATCAAAAGCGGAAGAGAAGCAGCGTCGACGAAGGGAGGCCAAAGAGAGGCGTGAGTGCGGGGCCAGTGCGTTCACCACCCCTGGTTCGATTCCGTTCGCTGGTTGTCGTTTAATTTAACACCCAGGAGTGTCAATACCTAAAGGGTTCAAAGGGTTAAAAAGTGTTTGAAAGATAGATAGATTATAATAGAAAGTCCTCCTGCAATAATATATTATTCTATTCTATTCCTTAGGCAGCTGTTAACTCTCTCCTTCTCTATTATTCAAAGGGGCCGTGAAGAGGCACTGTCGGATTCAGATATGCGAGGCGCTTCGTTTGAAACGAGCCAAGCTGATCAAAGCCGCCATGGACGAATGGGTCGATAGTGGACAGTCTCAGGATGACGAGTTGTACATGTTTGCTAAACGATTTCTGAGAATGCTGCAGCTGAAGGATAGTGAGTAACTTTTATCTTTTCAAACTACTTGTGAAATATGTTTTGACAAAGTATAAACCACGGATCGGCAAACGTTTTTACCTCATGGGGTAGAAAAAGAATCCAGCTTATGGCTGTAGACCAGATGCGAGTGAAGAGGATAGGTAATAGAGGTTTAGAGGGGAGAGAGGAGAGAAGGAGAGCAGAGGGGAGAGAGGAGAGAGAGGGGAGAGAAGAAGGGAGAGTGGAGACAGAGGGGGGAGAGAGGGAAGAGGGGAGAGAGAGGGAAGAGGGGAGAGAGAGGGAAGAGGGGAGAGAGGGGGAGAGAACAGGGGAGAGAGGAGAGAAATGGGAGAGACAGGAAAGTGGAGAGAGAGAGGAGAGAGGGGAGAGGAGAGAGTGAGAGAAGATGGGAAAGAGGAAAGAGGGAAGAGAAGAAGGGAGAGAGGGGAGAGAAAAGAGGAGAGAGGAGAGAGCTGGAAAAGAAGGGAGAGAGGAGAGAGGGGAGAGAAGGGAGAGAGGAGAGAGGGGGAAGAGGAGGGAGTGGAGAGAAGTGGGGAGAGAAGAGAGAACTGAAAAGAGCCACTAGCCTATTGCTAAGTTTCAAAGGACCCCGAGGGCCGGATAGAGGGGCATCGCGAGCCGCATATGGCCAGAGTTTGCCAGACAGTATAGACAGACAGATTTTAATCAGTTGTAAACAGGAAAGCTTAATATTGTCTGCATTTGATTACACACTTTTTTACAGAAAGGTAGGCCTTCAAAATTTCCTTTAAAAACTCCCTAGTGATTTTGCTTGGTATTAATGATTTTTTAAGCTTTTGTATAATCATAACTTCATTTTAGAGATTTAAGCTCACTTGTACCAAAACATTCCAGAACTGAACAACAGTATCGAGCAAGCGAAGACCAGCCGTAACAAGGAGAGGATCGCCGAGGTGCTCAGACAAATTGATGACGAATTCTTCTCGGAAGAAATTCTAGTGGAACTCAGCGCCGACATGCGCCGAGCTCTGGACGTCTACAGAAGATTCGACCGGATTGAAAAAATCACCATCAAACCGTTGAATCTGGATGAGAAGTCCAAACTCGAGCTGACCTGCTATGCCAATCCTGACCAGGACATTCACGCTACGGTGATGGCGGTGCTGCTGATTATGGGCTTCTACGAGAAGAGGACTCGGGTGAGTTCTGTAATGAAATTATTTAGGAATTAATTCACTGAGGGTTTATGGATCTGTTGTTCATGACTTCAAGTTCTATGCTCGTACTTGACTATTAGGGTGTCAATTGTTTTAGGTGCTTTAGATTCTTTATTGCTACTTTAAGTAGCACCCAGGCACCACTTCCATCTCTTACCCAGGCACCACTTCCATCTCTTACTCAGACACAACTTCCATCTCTTACCCAGAAACCACTTCCATCTCTTACTCAGACACCACTTCCATCTCTTACTCAGACACCACTTCCATCTCTTACTCAGACACAACTTCCATCTCTTACCCAGAAACCACTTCCATCTCTTACCCAGACACCACTTCCATCTCTTACTCAGACACAACTTCCATCTCTTACCCAGAAACCACTTCCATCTCTTACCCAGGCACCACTTCCATGTCTTACCCAGACACAACTTCCATCTCTTACCCAGACACCACTTCCATCTCTTACCCAGAAACCACTTCCATCTCTTACCCAGACACCACTTCCATCTCTTACCCAGACACCACTTCCATCTCTTACCCAGACACCACTTCCATCTCTTACCCAGACACCACTTCCATCTCTTACCCAGACACCACTTCCATCTCTTACCCAGACACCACTTCCATTAGGGCATCTTTTCAGACTGTTCAGAATTTTTTTCTTTTAACAGAAATGGAAACGCTGTCAGCCCATCGTGAAGACACTTCGCGTTGCCGACTTTAACCGATTGGATCCGACTGATGTACATCCGGCTATTGCAGCTCGCAGCAAAGAGATTGTCGCCAACCTCGACATCCGGGAAGTGGCTCTGAAGAGTGCGGCCGCTGCTGCATTTTTTGACTGGGTGAGCGCTAAGAATTCATTGCACTAAAAATCACAAATTAAGAGGCAGACGGCAGTGCACTGAATGACCTGGATTGCTGATGCATGGTAGAGGGGCTTTTTCGAGTGGTTCCAGTGCCTGCTAGAGTTTAGAATTTGTGGGTATAATTATATGATTTTGTTGTGAATTCACTGGAAGCTTTTGTATGAGATTCTAGGTAAACTGGTGGTAGATTCTGTAGGAGGTTCTAGGTAAACTGGTAGATTATGTAGGAGGTTCTAGGTAAACTGGTAGACTCTGTATGAGGTTCTAGGTAAACTGGTGGATTCTTCATAAGGTTCTAGGTAAACTTGTGGATTCTTCATGAAGTTCTAGTTAAACTTGTAGATTCTGTAGGAGGTTTTAGGTAAACTGGTAGATTCTGTAGGAGGTTCTAGGTAAACTGGTGGATTCTTCATAAGGTTCTAGGTAAACTGGTGGATTCTATAGGAGATTCAAAGTAAACTGGTGGATTCTTCATAAGGTTCTAGGTAAACTTGTAGATTCTGTAGGAGGTTCTAGGTAAACTGGTAGATTCATCAAGCGGTTCTAGGCAAAGTCGTAGACTCTACCACTTACTTAGTAATACTGAGCGAAGAAAATTGCTAGGTTTCTAGTAATTTGCTGGTAGACTCTGCCACTCTGCAAAAGCATGCGTGGGAAGGCTGAAACCATTCGGCCCGTTGTTTGCACTTACAAGAACATTATTTTTGGTCCTCGGAAGTGCAAAATCCATATACATATTAAATTTTCCGTTCCCAATCCCCAGACCCTAAACGTGGTGGCGGCAGTGGGCGAGTTGTCTGGAGACTCAGATGCCCAGCCAGCAAGCATCAGGCAGCAGAAGAAAATTCTGAAAGTGCCGGCTGAAGAGGACGCCGATTTAGACTGGGAGGACAGGGGCAAACGAGTGCAGACCGGCGTCAGAGGACGGAAGACGCCAAAAGCTTGAGAAAATATACTAACTGGATTTTGAATATTGATCAGCTATTTTGTGTCACACACTTTACAAAAAAATCAATCTAGTAATTTACTGTGTAGCAAGCAACCTTGCGTATTCACCTGTGTTTATTTATTATGACTTGAATTACGTCTTCACGTGAGCTTCTTATTATTCAATCAATCATGTACTAGTCTGTTTAGTAAAATGTACTTTTAATTTAGCAATCGACTGGCAGCACGACTTAACATTGATGTCACGCAAGGCCGATTTGAACAGCGTCACATTTCTTCAATTTGTTTAACTATCACATTGAATTATTTATTTGAGCTTGTTATTACCATTCTTCTATACACTGATCTTATTTTGGAAACTTTTTTCTCACGTCACTTTCTCGACAATTCAAAAAATGTATTTATTTTGCGATCGTGTTGTATGAATTTTCTGACAAATATATTTGCAACGGACGAGTTGATTTAATTTGGCCTATTTATTATATATTCGAGAGTCACTTAACATTGAATGCTTCAGATATTCTGTTTCTTTTGAAAACCGTCACTAAAAGTAAAGAATTGTTGCAATATCGTGAACTGTCTCCACAAAATTGAATATGGAATCGTTTTTTTATCAGAATATTTTTATAAACGTGTGCGACTACGAGCTAAAAAACAACGCTAAATTTGGCTCCATTGATTTAAATATCTGTCAACAATTTTGTTTTAGTTTCTGCCATAGAGTTCGCCGTTAAAAAGCCCACGCCAAGAAGTCTCAGCTTCTTTAATTCCCGGTCGGCTAGTGCTGCAGTGAAAGCAGCTCATCAGAAATATCAAAGGCAGCAGTTAGTGAATTGAAAGTCAAATCAGCTGCTTTCGTCAAACAGATGGAGACAGATAGCAACAAGCAGCGGCAGCTTCAGGAGATGCTCGGCCTGCAGCTCCACAGCAGGGAAATGCACACTGCCAAGTCAGTCGTCAACCCGGATGCCAGTTTGCCGGGACAGTACGTAAATCAGACCAGCTATGCTCCTGCCAGGCCAAACAGACAACTTCGGCCACTTGTGGCCAGGCGGGACGACCAGATGATCAACTGTGGACCAGGAAATTACGTCCCAATGTCAGGTGGTGCTGCCACACCAAGCAAGACTGCCTCTACTCTGGTGGCACCTGTTTTAAATAGTAAATATTCGGACACCAAAGTTATAAATCAATCTATGGAAGAATCGTCTAACATTGTCAGAAGCGAGCCTCGAACGTTGCGGCCTGTGCCTCTACAGAATTTTAAACCAAGCAAACCTCAGAATTACATGTATAGCCCCATGGGAAACGAGTTGGAGAGGCTTAAATGCCTATCAAAACAACACAATGATTTATGCAGTCAAGAAAAGCAAGATGGAGCATGGAACAAATTGGTAGTTGAAGGAGTTCAAAGCGAGCAAGCATCGACTCCACAAAATTACGATTTCCGACAAAAACTTCTTGCTGACAAAGAGTTGGAGCTTCAACAGTTGTATCAATCTCAACAGCAGGAGAAGGACCGCAGTCAGATGTTGAAAGCTCAAGTGGAGAAGGACATTGAGCTGCAGCTAACCCAGGCTCGTCAAGAGTTGGAGCTTCAGCGACAACGAAATGCAGAGCTGGAAAAACGTCTGAAGCAACGGCAAGATGCCATCCAGCAGTTGGCTCTGGAACTAAATTTGAACTCGCAACTGGATGAAGAAGAATGCAATCCTAAATTGGACACCGCGCGTTTTCAGGTAGAGACTGGCCAGCAGCTGCGCCCGGTAGAAAAGCAGAGCAGAGTGCATCAGGCGCAGAAGTCTGACCAACAGAGCCGCAATTTTAGCAAGTCTGTTCTAGAAACCGATACGCTGGACCAAATGCTCCACGAAATGCGCAGTAAATCTGCCAAGGGAAAAGACCGGTTGGATAAATTGTTGCTAATTAAAAAACTGGAGTCACTGAAGCAGCAAGCTGACTATGAGCGACTGCGAGTGAGCGACAAGGAAGACAGACTAGTAAGGAGAGAGCAAAAAACGAAAAGGCAATTGGCTCTAATGTCTGAGTCTGAAATTGACAGTGACGTATCTTCACGATCGGAGAATTCATCGCAGCAGCAAAGACAAAAGAGCTGTAGAGGAGCACGGAGCAACTGGCAGGCACGTGAGATCGGTGACGCTTTCAGGAACCAGTCATCCCTGATGCAGCTAGTGGACAATGCAGCTGTTAATCTAACTCTTCAAAACGTACAAAGTCGAGGAGGCTCAGGTGAGACCGACGAATCACCGGTGCAGGAAACGGGACGGCGTCTAAGGAGTCGCGTGGATTATGACAGACCTCAGCAACAGCGAGACACGGGCGATGGCAGCAGACAACTGCAACATCAGAAAGATTGCAGCTATTTGAGTTTTCATGCAAAACACGGCCGACTAAAATTAGCGGCCGAAAATCTCGCTAGAATGCCGGCCGCAAAAAGTCCACTACATGGCCATAGGATCCGGTCCAGATCGTGCGAGCGCATGGATTTCAGACGGAGACATTCGCCCGCTTTGATCATGTCATCCTCCAGCGGTCGCCCGATTGGCATGGGCCTCAGTCGGCTGCTAGAAGAATCGCAGAGGGACTCAGATGACTCATCAAAAGGCTATAACGTGAGAAGCGCTATGGAGGTGGACGTCAGTTTCTCAAGCAGCGAAGAGAGCGGCGGCGAGGAAGAACAGTTGGAAATCAAAAGGCAGAAACGGCTGGCTCAGCAAAGAAAAAGCGAGGGCCCGCCCTCGACATCCCCGTCAGATAAGGACAGATTTGAGCAAACGAATCCTGAGATGCAGAATCGCATTAGCTCCCGACGGTCCTCAGTAATAAACCAAGGCGAAAATAAAAATCCAGGAGTGGACTCGGAAAAACACTTACCCGGTAGCAACAGAGCTGCTCCTGGTAGACGCTCCTTTGGCAACGAGGATGACATGGACTACGCTGACCAGAGCAGACAGAGGAGACAGTCAGAAAAGTCAGTTGAAGGCACCAAGTCCTATCCTAGGCGGTCATTTACAAACGATGTTGAACTGGCGGATGATGATGAGGAAAGCAAGCCACAAGTTTACACTGGAAAGCAAGTCGAAGTTCTCGAGAGAAGGCCTCGATTCAAACCAAGGCATTCAGTTGGAAACGAAGACGAAATGGACTATGCTGACCAAAACAGATCAAAGCGACATTCCGAAAAGCAATCCGAAAACCCCATGGGTTTGCCAAGGTCGAATCCAAGACGTTCAGTTGGAAATGACAGCGAATTGGATAACTATGACCAGAGCAGACCGATGCCGATTAAAAGCAGCAGTTCTCCGTCTGAAGCAGACCGAGGAAACAAATACCTGCCAGAAAGCAGTCGATTCGTTGGCAACAGAGCAGCTGCAAGGCCGACTTCAACAGACAATGGTATGGACTCGATGCCTGAAGAATGGTCAGGGCGGCCTGTACAGGCGCAGTACCCAAGCCCGAGCGATGAGAACACCAACACTGACGAAAACGAGGGGCGAAAAAGTGAGCCAAAGATGTTCAAGCTGCCAGAGGCTCCAAAGCCGGTGGTTCTGGATTCGGACGATGATGAAAACTGGGACGAGGACAGGCGGCGTCGAATTAGACGAAAGCAAAGCCGAAGACCGTCTAAGCTTTCCATAGCATCCCATCTGTCCAGAAATCCGGACAATCATTCTGGCGACGATGAAGACGAGGCTCACGAACCGCCGAGAACACTGAACTCTGGCGCAGATGAGAATCCATCGAGTCGACCTCGCAGACAATCGGAAAAGTCAATCAAGTCTGCAGCTGAGACAAAAGCCGGTGAAAACGAGAATGTTGATTCGAGATTTCAGGATTCGAACAAGGCTGCTGACCCAGCTAAACTGTTAGCGCACGCTGATTCTGACGCAAGTCAGCTCGATGCCGAGACGTCAGACAAAGACATCGAGTCGACGGACGCAACTGAAGCATCGGCGATTCAGCAACAAAATTTACAGTCGAAAAACGTTTTGAGAGACAACACAGATACTGATGTACAGCCGGCACTGAGGGAGAAAAGTCTCAACAAGAGTATGAAGTTGGGCATTGCTGGCGAGCAAACCGGATTACAGCAGCCGCAGGAAGGCGACGAGGGGCCGACAACGGCAGCGCCTACTCAGCGGCACAGCTGGCGCAGCAAACACAACAAGGCGGCGCCAGACTCGTACACGCAGGACTCCGAGCATCGCGGCGTTCTTGACGATACGCGGGACACAGATTCGGACACGCGAAGTACCCAGCCGCCTCAGGGCTCATACGCGCTTCGACCAGAGACGGGCGGCAAAGTGCAACTGCTGGCTCGCAGATTCTTCCAGCATCAGGACCAGATGAAGCAGAAAAAAGCCGAGGCGGAAGCGCCCGACTCGGCGTCGGACCACGCAAAAAAGGAGGCAAGCAAGCCAGGCGCAGCCGCTACCTCAAAATTCAAAGACGAGAAGCCAACCGCTGCAGCGCAGGAAAAGAGGGCGCTGGTAAAGTCGGTCAGCCGACTACCAGCCACCGAGGGCGGCGCTGTGCAGATTAAGCCAGAGGACACTCTGTCAGTGGAGGACATCGAAGCCTGCAAAAGTCGCGCCCAGCGAAAGAACGAAGAGCGCAGAAAGCGACGCGAGAACAAAGAGACTGGCCAGGTCACCCCTGTCGCTCCCGTCTCAGACTTGGACGAAGATGACGACGTGGCGCCCGTGATGCAGCAGGAAAGCCTCGGAGAACAGCTCCGACGGTCGCACAAGGAGCCAGACCACAACGAAGTCGCTCCCATGACAGGCGACGAGCTGCCGAAGCCCGAGGAGAAGCGCCGCGATAGCGAAGGCGTAATGGCGCTGGAGAAGGTGCGTGAGCAGGAGCCTCAGCAGCAGCCCAAGCCACACCTATCGAATAGAGCGTCGAAACCCAAAGAGTCGGTGGCCGCCCGAGCGCCGGTCCCTGCTGTGACTAAACCTCAACAACGTCGACGGAAACGCCGGCGATCGAGCCGGCTGGAACCGGTTGCGAGGTCGATGTCGCTGCCGCCGCAGCCCACCGTCATCTACTGCTGCCCGCCGTGTCCTCCGGCGAATTGCTGCAGGAATCGGTGCGCGATGCCCAATTGCTACAGAGCGGCCGGCTACTGCTGCCGGCGCTGCTAACTCTGTTTTCTGTTTCCTTCCGAACTCCCCCACCCGAGACGGCATCCGTGAATCATTTATTGCTTTTGTTTTCTTTTCAATAACAAAAATTCCAAGACACCGCTGCCATCTTTTTGTCAGCAACAAGTTAACCACCCGACAGACTTGCACTTCTGTATATAAAACTATAAGTTTCGTTTTTGAATCTAAACAGACACCACATTATTAAATGAAGTGTGTTTTTCAAATCTACAATTTTGTTAAAACGCTTTAAAATTAGATCAGGAAATTGGCTTTCGTTAAATACTACAAAATATCGAGCTGCTAAATGACTGACTCCAAAACAAGAACGAAGAAATGGTAACTTTTAGAAAAAAAGCTTCATTTTTGGCCTATCAGAGGCCTATAAACTGGTGTATTTTATTGCTTAAAAACTTATGAAGCTCAACCATCACTATAGTTGATAGACAGAGTATCGTAGAAGCGTGACCAGTCTAAGCAGCCAGAGTTCAATAAATGCTACCATCATGATTAAAAAAGTTTACTTAAATGCCGCGCACACTACTAATACAGATCATTACAGTAGTATGCCAATACATGAGCAAATTGAATTAGAAGGCCATTCTACTAAGTTTTCTATCAACCACGCGATCAGTCCTCGTCGGAGTCAATCACAGCTGGTCGCCGCCGACTCTTACCCTGATCCGTCGGGACTTCTCCGTCCGAGCCGGTCGATTTCTCAGCCTCGTCAACCTCGGCCTCATTATCATCCGAGTCGACTAGTTGAGCTCGGCGACCTCTCTGACTCTGACTCGGATTCTGAGTCGAAGTTGGTTTATCAACCGCTTCCAGTTCCTCTTCCGCATCGCTATCTGCATCCTCAACATTTGATGAGGAATCATCTTTTGCAGTCTTTTTCGGCGACTGAGGCTCCTGCTGCTGCTGCTGATGCTGCAAGTCGAAGGACTCTCCACTGTCGCTGTCAGCAGCTGCCGGCTGATCGCAAGCGGAATCTGCTCGATCATCATCAACGCCTGCCACAGCCGACTCGCTGTCATCCCCAGAGCGATTATCGACAGATTTCTTAGACGGCGGCGCGGCAGCGATCCGAGCCTCATCATCAGCCTCTTCATCGTCCTCAGCCTCTCCTCCGCACAGGCCTGTCTGAGCATTGGGCGGCAGTCCCGCCCGCATTCGCTTCAACGCATTCCTCACCGGCATCTGGCGGCCAAGACGTTCGAGTCGTTCAGCGGCGTCGTCGAAGGCGAATCGCGGATGCAGTCGGTGCAGCCAGAGCTCGTAGACGCGCATAATCGAATTAAGATCGTCGAGTTCGCGGCCGGGCTTACCGGTGACCGGAGCTTTCTGCATGGCCTCGAGCAGGCAGGGCAGGCCGCGGTCCCCTAGCAGGCGATTGGCGTCAAGCCGGAGCTGCGGCTGTTTCGGGCCTTTCCGCTTGGCGGCGCCCTCCTTGGCCAGCTTGTTCAGGCGTTCCAGCATCTCCACGTCTTCGGCTTCGTCTGCCGCGCCACCGACCTGGGTGGAATTGGCCGCGGCAGGGCCTTCCTGGCCTTCAACGTCGTCTTCGCCGGCTTCTTCCAGCAGCTCGTCATCGACGCCATCGTTGCCAGCTGCTACATCCCCGAATAGTGAATCAACGTCAAGGTCAACGAGGTCTGCCATTGCTCAGCGAAAGTTATAATTGGAGTCTTGCTGAGCTGCGGGGATGGCGTGATTAGGGAGATGATGCACGATTCTTCGAAATCCTAATTTCGAAGGGTTAATTAAGCTTAATTAAGGGTCAGGCACTGGAGAATGATGTCAGACACTGGGGAATGGGGTCAGACACTGGGGAATGGGGTCAGGCACTGGGGAATGGGGTCAGGCACTGGGGAATGATGTCAGACACTGGGGAATGGGGTCAGGCACTGGGGAATGATGTCAGACACTGGGGAATGGGGTCAGGCACGGGATTGGGGAATGATGTCAGACACTGGGGAATGGGGTCAGACACTGGGGAATGGGTCAGGCACTGGGGAATGATGTCAGACACTGGGGAATAAGGTCAGACACTGGGGAATGGGTCAGGCACTGGGGAATGGGGTCAGACACTGGGGAATGGGGTCAGACACTGGGGAATGGGGTCAGGCACTGGGGAATGGGGTCAGGCACTGGGGAATGATGTCAGACACTGGGGAATGGGGTCAGGCACTGGGGAATGATGTCAGACACTGGGGAATAAGGTCAGACACTGGGGAATAAGGTCAGACACTGGGGAATGGGTTCAGGCACTGGGGAATGGGGTCAGGCACTGGGGAATGATGTCAGACACTGGAGAATGGGGTCAGACACTGGGGAATGGGTTCAGGCACTGGGGAATGATGTCAGGCACTGGGAAATGGGGTCAGACACTGAAGAATAGGGCTTAGACTAGTTTGTCACATTTATATAGTTTAGACAATTTAGTAAAGCTATCCTCATTTTTCAAGCAATGCAACAGATAAAAAAGACAAATTGCTGACAATTAAAAGTACATCTATCCAGTAAGCATTTTTATTTCAAAGAGCAGATAAAACAGACAGGCCTGCAACTAGCAATCTAACATCAAATAAACGCATTAAAACAATTGTGAATATTTATATCAGACTGTCTATCCTAGAAGCAAATTAAATTACACTTAAGAATTTATAGCATGGCACAAAGTCGACACCAAACAAGTCAAGATTCAAATAAAATTGAACACCAGAAGACTAGCAAGTCAGGTAGATGTTACGAGTATCTGAGTACTGAGTCCACTAAGTTAGACTTGGTACTTAAATTATGATTTATGGCATACATTTTTGAGTTGCATATAATCAGGCACTTAGGATGAGTGGCAGGAGTTAACAGCCGCGATGTGGATGGGTGCGATAAATCAGGTTAAACTCATACATATTCTCACAAAGGGGAGACACGAGAGGGAGTCGGATATGCTATGCATGAAAATATTTAAACTGGATGGAGAGCGATTGGAGACGGGGAATGGAGTGGGAGGGTGAGACAGTAGAGTGTGAAATAGGGGAGAGTGTGAGAGAGGAGAGTAAGACAGAGGAGAGTGTGAGAGAGGAGAGTGTGAGAGAGGAGAGTGTGAGAGAGGAGAGTGTGAGAGAGGAGAGTGTGAGAGAGGGGAGAGTGTGAGAGAGGAGAGTAAGACAGGAGAGTGTGAGAGAGGAGTGTGAGAGAGGAGAGTAAGACAGAGGAGAGTATAAGAGAGAGGAGAGTATGAGAGAGGAGAGTGTGAGAGAGGAGAGTGTGAGAGAGGAGAGTGTGAGAGAGGAGAGTGTGAGAGAGGAGAGTAAGACAGAGGAGAGTATAAGAGAGAGGAGAGTATGAGAGAGGAGAGTGTGAGAGAGGAGAGTGTGAGAGAGGAGAGTGTGAGAGAGGAGAGTAAGACAGAGGAGAGTATAAGAGAGAGGAGAGTATGAGAGAGGAGAGTGTGAGAGAGGATAGTGTGAGAGAGGAGAGTGTGAGAGAGGAGAGTGTGAGAGAGGGGAGAGTGTGAGAGAGGAGAGTAAGACAGAGGAGAGTGTGAGAGAGGAGAGTGAGAGAGGAGAGTGTGAGAGAGGAGAGTGTGAGAGAGGAGAGTGTGAGAGAGGAGAGTGTGAGAGAGGAGAGTAAGACAGAGGAGAGTATAAGAGAGAGGAGAGTATGAGAGAGGAGAGTGTGAGAGAGGAGAGTGTGAGAGAGGAGAGTGTGAGAGAGGAGAGTGTGAGAGAGGAGAGTGTGAGAGAGAGGAGAGTATGAGAGAGGATAGTGTGAGAGAGGAGAGTGTGAGAGAGGAGAGTGTGAGAGAGGGGAGAGTGTGAGAGAGGAGAGTAAGACAGAGGAGAGTGTGAGAGAGGAGAGTGAGAGAGGAGAGTGTGAGAGAGGAGAGTGTGAGAGAGGAGAGTGTGAGAGAGGAGAGTGTGAGAGAGGAGAGTAAGACAGAGGAGAGTATAAGAGAGAGGAGAGTATGAGAGAGGAGAGTGTGAGAGAGGAGAGTGTGAGAGAGGAGAGTGTGAGAGAGGAGAGTAAGACAGAGGAGAGTATAAGAGAGAGGAGAGTATGAGAGAGGAGAGTGTGAGAGAGGATAGTGTGAGAGAGGAGAGTAAGACAGAGGAGAGTATAAGAGAGAGGAGAGTATGAGAGAGGAGAGTGTGAGAGAGGAGAGTGTGAGAGAGGAGAGTGTGAGAGAGGGGAGAGTGTGAGAGAGGAGAGTAAGACAGAGGAGAGTGTGAGAGAGGAGAGTGAGAGAGGAGAGTGTGAGAGAGGAGAGTGTGAGAGAGGAGAGTGTGAGAGAGGAGAGTGTGAGAGAGGAGAGTAAGACAGAGGAGAGTATAAGAGAGAGGAGAGTATGAGAGAGGAGAGTGTGAGAGAGGAGAGTGTGAGAGAGGAGAGTGTGAGAGAGGAGAGTGTGAGAGAGGAGAGTGTGAGAGAGAGGAGAGTATGAGAGAGGAGAGTGTGAGAGAGGATAGTGTGAGAGAGGAGAGTGTGAGAGAGGAGAGTGTGAGAGAGGGGAGAGTGTGAGAGAGGAGAGTAAGACAGAGGAGAGTGTGAGAGAGGAGAGTGAGAGAGGAGAGTGTGAGAGAGGAGAGTGTGAGAGAGGAGAGTGTGAGAGAGGAGAGTGTGAGAGAGGAGAGTAAGACAGAGGAGAGTATAAGAGAGAGGAGAGTATGAGAGAGGAGAGTGTGAGAGAGGAGAGTGTGAGAGAGGAGAGTGTGAGAGAGGAGAGTAAGACAGAGGAGAGTATAAGAGAGAGGAGAGTATGAGAGAGGAGAGTGTGAGAGAGGATAGTGTGAGAGAGGAGAGTGTGAGAGAGGAGAGTGTGAGAGAGGGGAGAGTGTGAGAGAGGAGAGTAAGACAGAGGAGAGTGTGAGAGAGGAGAGTGAGAGAGGAGAGTGTGAGAGAGGAGAGTAAGACAGAGGAGAGTATAAGAGAGAGGAGAGTATGAGAGAGGAGAGTGTGAGAGAGGAGAGTGTGAGAGAGGAGAGTATGAGAGAGGAGAGTGTGAGAGAGGAGAGTGTGAGAGAGGAGAGTGTGAGAGAGGAGAGTGTGAGAGAGGAGAGTATGAGAGAGGAGAGTGTGAGAGAGGAGAGTATGAGAGAGGAGAGTGTGAGAGAGGAGAGTATGAGAGAGGAGAGTGTGAGAGAGGAGAGTGTGAGAGAGGAGAGTGTGAGAGAGGAGAGTGTGAGAGAGGAGAGTGTGAGAGAGGAGAGTGTGAGAGAGGAGAGTGTGAGAGAGGAGTGTGAGAGAGGAGAGTCTGAGAGAGGAGAGTGTGAGAGAGGGGAGAGTCTGAGAGAGGAGAGTATAAGAGAGAGGAGAGTCTGAGAGAGGAGAGTCTGAGAGAGGAGTGTGAGAGAGGAGAGTCTGAGAGAGGAGAGTATGAGAGAGGAGAGTGTGAGAGAGGGGAGAGTGTGAGAGAGGAGAGTCTGAGAGAGGAGAGTATGAGAGAGGAGAGTCTGAGAGAGGAGAGTGTGAGAGAGGAGAGTGTGAGAGAGGAGAGTGTGAGAGAGGAGAGTGTGAGAGAGGAGAGTATGAGAGGAGAGTATGAGAGAGGAGAGTGAGAGAGGAGAGTATGAGAGAGGAGAGTATGAGAGAGGAGAGTGTGAGAGAGGAGAGTGTGAGAGGGGAGTGAGAGGAGAGTATGAGAAGAGAGAATGAGAGGGGAGGCAGAGTGGGAAGAGTATAAAAGACAGGTAAAAAGAAACCAATCAAAGAAATCAAACAATTCCAAAACAACAATATTATTCGCGCACAACACAAAATTGATACCAGAGGACCAATAAAGGGGAACACTTTCCCTACTTTCCCTAACAGCATAATTCTACTTGTAGGTCCACAGGTGTCATTAGAAAAAGCATATGCACACAAACTAAGAGAAAATCACCCGAGTCCAGAAAGACAGGCACACAGCTCTCTCACACACACAATCAGACTGTACAAACTTGCACCATGAGCGAGTCCCTGGTGATCTCCAGATCCGATGGCACTGTGTTTCCCATGCCGGACATGTGTTGGAAGAATGCCTCCTTTTCAATTTGCACTGCGGTGGTGTGGAAACCGGATGTCTTCAAGGCGGCAGTGGCGGCAGTCAGGATTCGCTGCTCTCCAGCGTCCGTAGCAACCACCAGGTGCACGCAGGCGCACAGGGTGTCGTTTGTGTGGCGCCAGAATCTGCAGTTGCGGCATCTGGGAGGTGGGAAAATTGTTGAAAGCCTGACTTGAGCATTCTTATATTATAAGCTGTTGGGAAATGCCATAGATAACAAGGGGATATTGATAAGGGATCAAATATCCCTATGGGATCATTATTATATCCCTATGGGATCTTTATCAAAATAAAAATAATAAACAAATACAATATATCACAAAAAGATTACAATAAAACTTTATGCCATCTATATAAAATCATATTGGGATCCTTCGATAACTGCGTGTGCGATCTTAAAAAATCCCCTATAGGATCGCTGGCACTTCCTTTAATACAAGATCCTAACGGGTTTAAGACATGTCACTACCGAGAACTAAACTATTAATCCCTAAGCCAAACCTCCAAAGAAACCTAAACCACAACCCGTCTAAAATCAAACCTAAACCCAAACCCGAACCTAAACCCAAACCCGAACCTAAACTCAAACCTAAACCTGAACGTAAACCCAAACTTAAACCCAAACCCGGACCTAAACCCTAACCCAAACCCGAACCTAAACCCAAACCCAAACCCGAACCTCTAAACCCAAGCCCAAACCTAAACCCAAACCCGAACCTAAACCCAAACCCGAACCTAAACTCAAACCTAAACCCGAACGTAAACCCAAACTTAAACCCAAACCCAAACCCGAACCTAAACCCAAACC
The DNA here is from genome assembly GCA_002269645.1 of Macrostomum lignano. NCBI lineage: Eukaryota > Metazoa > Platyhelminthes > Macrostomidae > Macrostomum > Macrostomum lignano. The sequence goes on along the minus strand of NIVC01000293.1, from coordinate 73,166 downwards.
CGAACCTAAACCCAAGCCCGAACCCGAACCCAAACCCGAACCTCTAAACCCAAGCCCAAACCTAAACCTAAACCCGAACCTAAACCCAAACCCGAACCTAAAACTCAAACCTAAACCCGAACGTAAACCCAAACTTAAACCCAAACCCGGACCTAAACCCTAACCCAAGCCCGAACCTAAACCCAAACCCGAACCTAAACTCAAACCTAAACCCGAACGTAAACCCAAACTTAAACCCAAACCCGGACCTAAACCCTAACCCAAGCCCGAACCTAAACCCAAGCCCGAACCTAAACCCAAACCCAAACCTAAACCTAAACCCAAACCCAAACCTCTAAACCCAAACCCAAACCTCTAAACCCAAACCTAAACCCGAACCTAAACCCGAGCCCGAACAAAAAGCTACGAGCGTGTGCATAAATAATGAGGCAACAGAAAAATCCCACACAGACCTCATCACCCCGCTAATCGCTAGCAATCGTTGCAGCGCATCTTCAGCCTCAGGCATCGGCGAGCTCAAAGCCAACACGCTGACCGTGTCCTTCAACAGCGGCATCACCGACAGCAGAATGAGCAGAGAGATAAACAGAGAGCACACCGGATCGGCTATGTAGAAACCAAACCAAGACACCAGGAATGAGCTGATTATGACGCCAACACTGCCGAGTGTGTCAGCCATCACATGGAGGAACACGCCTCTCATGTTGGCATCGTTATGAGAGTGAGAGTGAGAGTGAGTGTGAGAGTGAGAATGGGAATGAGAGTGAGACTTAGCATCGGAAGAACAAGTTGAAGCTGAGTCTGGATGATGAGGCTTAGACTTGGTCGCAGAGCCGCCTCCGTGGCTGTGAGCGTGACTGAAGCTTAACAAACCGAACAGGTTAACCAGCAGGCCGCAGATGCTGACAGGGAGGAGTCGCTCCGAGCTGATGGCTGGCGGATGCAGGAGGCGGCTGAGAGCTGAGATGAGCACAAATGCCGCTATGATCATCAGGAACATGGCGTTGACAAAACCCGAAAGAACCTGACAAACAGGGATGAGTTATGTGCAAATAATAAGTTTAAAAGATTTTTAGTGAGGCCGTTTCCGGCTTGACTTTAAACTAACTTAAATTTACCTTTCCAAGAATCTCAAATAGTTGCCATGATGGTGTAATAACCCAAAAAGAATACCAACAATTCTTAATCCCCACTAGAATCTCAATAAGCATTAATCCTCACTAAAATCCCTAAAATCCCTAATCCTCACTAGAATCCCAATAATCCCTAATCCTCACTAGAAGCCCAATAACCGTTAATACTCACTAAAATCCCTAATCCCCACTAGAATCCCAAATAAGCATTAATCCTCACTAAAATCCCTAATCCCCACTAGAATCCCAACAACAAATAATCCTCATTAAAATCTCTAAAATCCCTAATCCTCTCTAGAATCCCAATAATCACTAATCCCCACTAGAATCTCAAATAATCCCTAATCCTCACTAGAATCCCAATAATCCCCAATCCTCACTAGAATCCCAATAAGCATTAATCCTCACTAAAATCCCTAAAATCCTTAATCCTCTCTAGAATCCCAATAATCCCTAATCCCCACTAGAATCTCAATAATCCCTAATCCCCACTAGAATCCCAATAATCCCTAATCCTCATTAAAATCCCTAAAATCCCTAATCTTCTCTAGAATCCCAATAATCCCTAATCCCCACTAGAATCTCAATAATCACTAATCCCCACTAGAATCCCAATAATCACTAATCCTCACTAGAACCCCGAAGCAGTCCCGCCTGCTCACCTCAACCCGATTAAAGCCAAATGGGAAGCTTCTAGTAGGACTCCAGCGTCCCAGCACGGAGGCGCAGAGCCCCATCACCAGAGCAGAGCAGTCGAACAGCATGTGGAACCCGTCAGAGAGCAGTCCTAGTGAGTTAGTCCAGAGCCCGTAAGCCAATTCTACTCCAGTGAAAGCCAGGTTGAGCAGCAGAAAGTAGAATATGGACCTGGAGTTGGGCTCGGCCAGAACCTGAAATTTTGTGTCGGCGTTTTGTATAAGGCTGATGGCTGGCTTTATAAAGCAAGAATGCGATTTTTATTCTGATTCGAGAAGTTCATGAAAAATAAAAGAGGGGATTAGAGCAGCGAGATTAGAGAAGTGGGGATTAAATATGTGGCACTAAAGAGGCGAGATTGGGGGAGAGGGGATTGGGATTAAAGTAGAAATATTAGAGAAGCAAGGATTATGGGAGTGTGATTAGAGGTAAGGGGATTAAAGGAGAGGGGATTAGAGTAGAGGGTATTAGAGTAAGGGGATTAGAGGTAAGGGGATTAGAGGTAAGGGGATTAAAGCAGAGGGGATTAGAGTAGAGGGGATTAGAGTAGAGGGAATTAGAGTAGAGGGGATTAGAGTAGAGGGGATTAGAGGAGAGGGGATTAGAGTAGAGGGGATTAGATTAGAGGGGATTAGAGTAGAGGGAATTAGAGTAGAGGGGATTAGAGTAGAGGGGATTAGAGTAGAGGGGATTAGAGTAGAGGGGATTAGATTAGAGGGGATTAGAGTAGAGGAGATTAGAGTAGAGGGGATTAGAGTAGAGGGGATTAGAGGAGAGGGGATTAGAGGAGAGGGGATTAGAGTAGAGGGGATTAGATTAGAGGGGATTAGAGTAGAGGGAATTAGAGTAGAGGGGATTAGAGTAGAGGGGATTAGATTAGAGGGGATTAGATTAGAGGGGATTAGAGTAGAGGAGATTAGAGTAGAGGGGATTAGAGTAGAGGGGATTAGAGGAGAGGGGATTAAAAGATTGGGATTCGAGCAATGGGATTAGAAGAGAATATTAGAAAGGAAATCAAAGGAAACTAGAGATCAGATACAAAATTTATTACAAAGAGCATTACAGAGGGGATCATAGAAAGGAGATTAGAGAGAAGACGTGTTTTATCCCACAATTGCGGCGCCACCTTTACCTGTCTAAGCCCATCCCTAGCCAATCGCATGGCGTCATGCCTGGCCCTGCTGAGCAGCGCAGCGCTGCCGCCACCGCTGGTGTACAGCGGCAGGCCGCCAGCCGAGTAGCCGATGAAGCTGGCATTCCTAGCCGAAGGTCGCTGAGCACCGGACGCACTAAACACCAGCGCGCAGGCCTGCATGAGCAGGAACGCGGCCAGACAGCCGCCGCTGAGCCTGTGCTCGCTAGGCGGCACTATGCTGCTCAAGCGGCCGGTTGGCCGGCTCCAAACCAAGCTGAGCAGCAGGCCCGAGCTCGACACCAGCAGGAAAGCAACTCGATTGAGACTGGCGGACCCGATCTGGGCTGAGCAGGCGGCGGATACCGATCTGGGGGGGGGGGAGGTTGGTGTGCATGCGGCTATTAACAATCTGATTACTGATTGAGTACTGTTCCCTAGGATAATAGGAAAGATGGGATCTCACAGATTAAAAGATTAGGGGAGCTGGGATCTCAGAGATTTGGAGATTCGGAAAGATAGGATCTCAGAGATTAAAAGATTAGGGAAGCTGGGATCTCACAGATTGAGAGATTAGGGAGGATAGGATCTCAGAGATTAGAAGATTAGGGAAGATGGGATCTCAGAGATTAGAAGATTAGGGAAGATAGGATCTCAGAGATTAGAAAATTAGGGAAGATGGGATCTCAGAGATTTGAAGATTAGGGAAGATGGGATCTCAGAGATTAGAAGATTAGGGAGATAGGATCTCAGAGATTAGAAAAGATAGGATCTCAGAGATTAGAAGATTAGGAAAGATGGGATCTCAGAGATTAGAAGATTAGGGAAGATGGGATCTCAGAGATTAGAAGATTAGGGAAGATAGGATTTCAGAGATTAGAAGATTAGGGAAGCTGGGATCTCAGATATTAGACGATTAGGGAAGATGGGATCTCACAGATTGGGAGATTAGGGAGGATAGGATCTCAGAGATTAGAATATTAGGGAGGATAGGATCTCAGAGATTAGGAGATTGGGGAGGTTAGATAAAAAAAGTTCGGATATTAGGGAAGATGGGATCTTACAGATTTGGAAGAGAATGGGGAAGATGAGATCTCACAGATTAGGAGATTGGGGGAGGTTAGATAAAAAAGTTCGGATATTAGGGAAGATGGGATCCTACAGATTTGGAAGAGAATGGGGAAGATGGGATCTCACGTACAGATTAGAGTGGGGAAGACGGGATCTCATAGATTTCGAGAAAAGGGAAGATGGGATCGTCAAGATTAGAAGATTAGGGAAGATAGAATCTCACTGATTAGGGGAACAGGGTTAAAGTTAAAATACCCACCTGTCCAAAGCGAACACGATGAACACAACAAAGGCCAGAGCAGCCAACACGTGAGACGATGCCGTGTCAGCAGACTCCACAGTCTCAGAGAAGGCAGCCTGCCACAGGGACAGAGGCAGTAGCATAGTCGCCGATGAGCAAGTAGACAATGCCGCAATTGACTTGTCATCAGCGCTGACAGCTGGCGGCTTCAAGCTTGTGAGCAGAGCAGCGCACAGTACAATAATTAATCCCAGTTTATGATCGGCCAATCCCAGCACACTCGCTGGTCCGGCCTGGTCTCCAACTGCGGCTGCGGCGCTGTCGTGATCCAGAAACAGCAGCGCCAGAACGGCGCCAACAAAGAACGCGCCACCCCGACGGGCTGGCAACGAAGCGGAGGAGGCGCCGGCTGACGAAGTCGCAACAGTCGTGGTGGACTTGCAGCACAGACTGCGGACAGCGCTCAGCACCAGTAAGTCCTCATGCTCATAGAGCAGGATGCAGCGAAGGGGGCCGCACAGACTCAAGCCGAGAAGCCACAAGCCGTCCGTCAGGCAGCCAAGAAGACCCCGGGCGAGCACGCGAGAGAAGCGAGTGCGAGACAGGACTCCGGATGACAGCGGCTTGTGCATGACCACTTGGAACAGGCCAGTGCTGAGGATTGGAGTGAGGCATGTTGGGACTTTATATCAGTTCCGAGCTCATTGTCAAGTCTAATCTAATCTCCTGACTCCTGGTGAAATCTAATCTAATCTCACGATGAAGTCTAATCTAATCTCATAATGAAGTATAATTTTATCTCTTGATAAAGTCTAATCTAATCTCATAATGAAGTATAATTTTATCTCTTGATAAAGTCTAATCTAATTTCATGATGAAGTCTAATCTAATCTCTTGATGAAGTCTAATCTAATCTCCCGATGAAGTCTGATCTAATCTCCTGACTCCTGGTGAAATATAATCTATCTCACGATGAATTCTTATCTAATCTCACGATGAAAGCTAATCTAATCTCACGATGAAGTCTGATCTAATCTAATGATAAAGTCTAATCTAATCTCGTGATTAAATCTAATCTGACTACTAGGCTTATATCAAGTATCCAACTGTATCAGATTAAATCCTAACTGTTCTGCAATACAAATTAGACAATAAAATGTGCACACAGCTTACCATAGTTTCAAGAAGAACAATAAGTGAACAATATTCACAAGTTTCAACAAGTCATAGGTCAGAAACAGGCCAACTGCTTTAAGGAACTTTACACCCAGAAGGAGAAATATATATGATGACAAGCTGCAAAAAGTGAATAATTGGATACATATTCTTGACTGAAATATTTGAGCATTTCTATATAATTAGATTAAAAATAGAAACTCACTTGGCATTTGAAAATGAATATTTATCACCGTCAGAATCTTGAATAGCCATCTGAAATTATTATATAAGCATATTTTGAAATTTTTTATCTGCAAGGAGAAAATCATTTAAAAAACAAGAAGGCATTAATTAGCACAGCAAAAGTAATTATATTAAACATGAAAGTATCAAAAACTTCCTTTATTTAACCTTTCAGAAATCTATATACACACATATATAATTAAATACCATATTTCAAGTCTATAGAATTTATTGATTTAAATGGAATTCATAGAAAAATCTAAAATGACAACAAATTTTTGTTTCTAATTCCAAATTAAATTAAATACACAATTTTTGTTTAGCTTTAACAAATAGGGCTTAATAATGACTATATATATCAAGGGTTTCTGGTCTCCTAATACAAAAGTCTAGAAATTAAAAAGGCTTATTAGTTGTCCTTAGCTTTGCAAAAACTTTTTAGGCTATTTGCAGTTTTAATAAACTGAAATTAAAATAGCAAAAATTGCTTATTTGCAAAATAATTAAATTAACTTTAATTATTGTAATTAAATGTAATTTAGCTTCAATTTATACATACCTTTAAAGATAACAGGCCCCTATTTAGAAACATTTTAGTATATCTTTAGTAGGCCTAGTCATATGCTAGACCTATGTAGCATGCATTATAGGTAGCAAAGGCTACCAAGAATTTTTTATATGCCACTACACATTTTCTAAACTAGGTCTACTGTTAGTGCCATAATTACTATGTGTATGATTTATAACTTTTTGGTACATCCATCTAATCATTTCCCTATATAACTATATTATCTAGTATTAGATTCCTTTCTATCTATCTCTTCTTAAATGTAGGCCTATTGACATACAATGTAGATAAAAATTCTTCTCTTTTATAGCATTTAAGGCAAAAAATGTCACATAGCATACTTTATGTCTATAGAAAATACTTGTGCCAATTATGGGGTATTTCTTGACTATCCAATGACAATCAATGTACTAAAAACCTAGAGTTATATATACTTGACTTTAATAAAAAATATTTAAAAAGTCAGTCATTTAGCTCATTAACTTTAAGGTGCTCTGGCTCTGGAGTCTAGGCAATCACTAGGGCCTAGGCCTAACCAGATACAATGTGGGAAACACTGATGCCCATTGATTTTGCTGAACCCAGGATTCCTGGATGTAGACTACATCACACATATTTCAGGTATTTTTTCAATTTTTTAGCAATTAAGAAGGTGAACTGAATTTTTGAAAATTAACAAGTAGGCCTAGGCCTGAGGCAATTATGTCGATTGATGATTTTAGCAGCAGGTGTAATTTATGTCATTATTTTACCATACATGCGCAACAGTCGGCCGAGTCGACTTGGCCGTTGATTTGGCGGCCAACCAAGGTAAGTCGCAAAAATGCCTATCCCAAAAATAGAAGTATTACTAATTAGATGACGAGGGATTTAGCCCTTATAAGACAGTCAATTTACTCCTGTCGTTTACCCAAAATTGCGTTAATTTTGCTTTAGGGTTTCTTTCACAGGTAGCTAAGTGGCATTTTTGGCCAAAAACTACGTCGCATTTTTTGTTGAAACTAAGTCGCACGGCCGACCGAATTTTGGAGGTTGCGCATGTATGTTTTACAGTTTTAGGCTTTTGTCCCACAGCCATATTTGTCACACCCAATTCCAAAATCTGAGCTACGCCTACGGTACTACCCTGTTTATTTACTGTTTACCGCTGCTACTGCTAATATAATCGTTCGTATCGTGTCGTGTCATACGACCGATAGTAAGTCGTAGAAAAATGACATTTTAAATAGTTTTAAGTTTAAAACAAAGTTATTTTGAAAGAATTAAAAATTTTGCATATTTACGTAAAGTATTTCAACGTTTGCTTAAAAAAAACAAGAAACAAAATTTTCCGATATTATAAATTGAATATTATTCTTTTTTACAATTGTGAAGTAAATTACCGCTCAAAAAATAATGCATTTAATAATAAATGCTTTCCCTAGTACATGTACATATTTAGTGTTTTACCATGATTTTCAGAATTTTTTTATAAGTAAAATCATTTACTTTGAATTTATAGTAGCTGGATATATTTATATGGTTTAGAACAATGCTGCTTTTCTCAATTTTCCGTCTGACCATTCATGAGGCTTAATTCGACTTGGGTTTGTGGGGTGGGGGGGGGTTAAATCAGTGAACAGCCGAACAGGTGCGGATCCAGAAAATTTTGTAGTACATGTATATATTACTTGATAATGTGTTTTTTCATATAAAAAATAAAATGTGATCAAATCTCATGGGGCGCGTCCCACTTATACATGTAGCTCTGCGCCTACTGTGTATAGCTCGATCCCCCTAAATCCGCCACCTGCAGTGGGAAGTGTGGCCTTATTGTTGCTAGTTGTTGACTTTTTACATATGTAAGCTTCAAACTATAAAAATGTAAAGTATCAAAGAAGGGCGCAGCAGGACGTACAGGAGGCGTCACTGTGCAGCTGTCTAATAATACCTACGGCCGGTGGGGTCCATCAAGTGTGAGAACATGCAGCGAACCCTGCAGCCCGCTGGAGACGCGAATATGGCTTGAGCAGGGTGCGACCGCGGAGTTTGGAGTCGACTGACTGGATCGCGGTGGTGTCAGGCAAGCTCCCAGCAGGTGTCAGCGGCGGCGTCGAGACAGTTCAAAACATCTGAGAGTCGCATGCATGTACGCTGGCGTGGATTGCAGCCGGAGTGGAAGGAGGTTCGGCAGCAAACAGCGGCAAATAGCGACGACTTAATATTTTTGACGACTATACATTTAAATAAATATATTTAATATATTTAAATATTTTAGGCAGGGAGTTCTGACTGGGGGCTTGTGTGGCGATCATGTCCATGAATTTAAAGTGAACAGAATACGCCAAAAACAAAATTTAACAGCAGAAAGTACGTCGTGCGTGATGACGCAACTTTTTTGCGTTAACATTTCCGAAGGCAGTTTTAAAAGTCAATGTAGTTTTGCTTGCTTTCGAATACTGTTACATGTACAAGGGGTCATTCTTAATTTAAAAAGAATTTAAAATTTCTTCTGTACACTTAGTAATGTGACATGCTACATTAGCCTACTTTTACATATACAGCTTTGTACAATGAATGTATCTGGGAGTGCTTAAGGGACGAACTAAAAATCAAGAATTACATCAACTCTTCCCTCGTCAAACCAGGTTTAGCTAACTAGCAGGAGACATCAAATCTTATTTAAACAAACTCCACAGATCGAGCATGTGATTTTATTGACATTAAAATCATTCTATAAACAAGGGTCGCAGTAAAGTGATTCTCAGTAAAATTTATTGCTGTATTATATTATTGTGCATGTTTTATTGACAAGCAAGCATATATTAAAGACGAATAAAAGATAACAACTTTTAGGAATACACAATCGTTATATCTGTGTAAATATATTTAGCTGTAGTCATCAACGCTAGCACGGTATGAATCAGTATTTATATTGCTGTTAGTTTTCCGTAGTTACGTAACATACACTTCAATGTTGTCAGTGTACTGAAAAAAAATTATTGACCAAATCAGTAAAAAAATACTGAGATTTTTAAAAAGCATTAAAGTTGACTTACCACAGGATTTTTTACTTGAATCGAAGCCTCTTCAGAGACCGAAGGTTCCGGATGAATTTCGTTAGTTTTCGGTGAAGCCTGCGTTGGTGACACAGGTTCCTGATGTACACCTACATGTAGCTTCAGCCCAACCAAGACTGCCGTCAGAATGGAGGCAGCAACAAAAAGTATTGGAACTATTGAAGCGGATGTGCGCAGTATCAGCTCCACTTGTTGTTGGAGACTTTTACTCGTGGGAGAAATGCCAAAAAATCCAACTGAATTTTTATGTAATTAATTTGACAGCTTTTAGCCATGTGGCAAAAAGATAGACGGACAGAAAGACAGACACAGACAGACAGACAGACAGACAGACAGACAGACAGACAGACAGACAGACAGACAGACAGACAGACAGACAGACAGACAGACAGACAGACAGACACACAGACAGACAGACAGACAGACAGACAGACAGACAGACAGACAGACAGACAGACAGACAGACAGACAGACAGACAGACAGACAGACAGACAGACAGACAGACAGACAGACAGACAGACAGACAGACAGACAGACAGAGAGGTATTCCAAATTTTTCTAATTTTTTGCTTACCATTTTGAGGCTCTTTAAACTTATAAACCTCAAAATCGCCTCCAGAAAGCAGACACGCGATTTCGTGACCCTCAACAATCGATGTGTTCGCCGGCAAAGCAAAGCTAGTTTGCAGAGTAGAGAGGTATTGCAAACGTAGGTTGTGTAATTCAGTGTCTGAAACAGATAGTGTTGTACTCGCGTTTATAAGGAGGAGATATATAAGTTAAATAAATTAATCGAATGCATCGTACTCACTAAGCTAACTGACTCGAAAAACTGAGTACTACCGTTGTCGAACCTTAACTGACACTGGTGCCGTGCACTTGAGCACGTGTTGTAGGATGTAGCCGTGAAGTAGATCTCACTCTCTTCTGACCAACTGCTTTCGGTTGTTAAGTCGATCTGAATGGTGCTTGGCAGAACTAAGTTTATTTTTGGGGGGGGGGGGAAATTGTCGTATTGAATAATTTGTGCATGCAAAATTCATATCTACTAGTAGAGCCTTTATATTAGACACGGCACAACTCTAACCTGTTTGAGGTACCACCGATTCAATTCGGTGCCAACCGTTCGGTGCGGTGAAGTTGCAGATGATTCTGGACACGCAGTCATCTGACCCCATCAACTGGTTTGAGAGAAATATCGATGATTCGGCCGAAATTTCGCTCGATAACTGCTTAAGGAAGGAAGTTATACGTAATATCGAAACAACAAAAAGATATACTAGAACTCCAAGCTATCAGTAGATATTCTTACAATTATTTCAACAAAATCATTGTTCCCTTCAGCAGGCGCATCGCACTCTGGTTCCCTGACCAGGCTGCAATAGGCAGTATCGACTCCGATTCCCGGCTCTAGTGAGACGCTGAACGATCCCGTTGAAGTTTTTCCAGTCCAATTACGGAAGTTCCACGTTAATGTTTGTTCTAAATAGTTTTGAAGGTTGTATTGGGCGTAAAGAAACTCTAATGCCCAAGAGATTGTTAACGCGTTACAGAGAAGCTTAGCTACCGTTAAAGACAACTGGTTTGACAGCGTATTTGCCATTGGATAGACGGCAAGCAATAACGGATGTGGGATCCTGACTAGGGTTGATTCTGAACTGAAAATGAGTCCTGGTGGAACAAGTCCCTGAGACAGGGGTAACCATCTGAAAAGCAATGTCGCTTGATTGTAAGAAGCTGTGCAAGACAAAAAATGCTCATTCTGCTAATTGCCTACCAAGTTGATTTTTCGAACGTAAATTGAATTTCCACTGGTTGTTCTCAGCAAACAACGATGTCTCACATTTGGACAAGCCGGTTGAGATGTAGCCACAAATTTGGTTACTTCTGCTTTAGCAGACTCTGAGCTGAGCTGTCGAATGCTGACTGACTGTGGATCAGCTGAGAGATGGAAAATGCTGGTCTTAGTTTTTTTATAAAATAAAAATACATTTCGAAAAACGGACAGAACTACATACATTCAGAATTAGAAAAGGCTCGGTTCAATTGTAAACTTTCTCCTGAAGACAATTTGACTGTACATGCAACAGAACTGATGCAGTAATTTCCAGAAACTTCTTTAGCAGCTGACAGGTCAAATAGAAAGTATTTAATGTTTGAGGCAACCCAAGATATTTTTGCCTGAAATTTTAAGTTTCTTTCTTAGTTTACTAGTGAAATCAATTTCAGGATTCCAGAAAAACATAAGTACGATGTCGATCACTTTTGGTACTTACCTTTACGCCAATTCGTACATAGTGCGCGCAAGCATTCTGCAGGTTGCAGGTAGCAGTAGCATTTGTGTATGCTGGTCGCAGCTGCAGAGTGAATGCTGCTCCAGACGCGAAACCATTCCAACGATTGAGCACTATGCTTAAGCCATCTGTCGCTGTGAATTCGGTAGGGTTAAGCTCAATGACTATATAGTCAATTAGAAAGACGAAGAAATTTTTTTTTTCGAAAAAATACACCAAAGAGATAGAAACTTTTTATTTTTTAGCTCATAAGCTGTTATTTTTTTCGATAGTAGGTAGACTCAATGATCATTTTTTGATATTTTGTGCCTTTGATATTCTATTGGTAGCTCTATTAATATTCAAAAAGCTTTTCATCCAGAAAATTAGGATTCTATGTTTATTTTTTATTCTATGTACAACTGTACATTCGTACATGCCATGTGCTTAAATACATTAAAATGGCACGGCTCGGCTCGGCTCGGTTTTATGAATCTATTTATTAGCTATTCTTATCTGACTGTGTGACAGTATGTGTAACAGAGATGATAAAATAGATTCCTAATGTACATAGAATAAAAAAATATAAAAAACCTCTCAAAGAAAAATATTTTCAGGAACATACGCTTTCGTTGAACACTGAAGGAAAATTTGAACCCTTTTCTTCTGCCCGATCGGTCAGTTGCGAACTCGAGAGTGACACTGTGTGGAAAGTTTAGAACTGGCAGACTGCTAAGTTGTCCCGATAATGACAAAAGTGTGGCCGCATTAGTTTGCTGGAAATCACCGTAACTAATCTTTAAAACATCTTTGTCTTCTTCTGTATCAAACTCCGAAAAATGAATTCTGACGAAATATCCATATTGGCAATAAATGCTTTTAGCCACTTTGAAGTTGTTGGGATACTGGACTCCCCCACCGAAATTCGGATGGCTAGTCCTCCATCCGCTACTCTGTTTGATTAGCTCGGTCGAGGCTGAATTTTTTTTGCAAAAGATCTGGCTGTTTAGAAGTTTAACTTGTCTTTGAAGAAAAAATTAGCACCGAACAGCATCAACCAGTGCACGGGTTACTACGAGTTCGTACGAGACCCTACTACTACTACTACTACTACTACTACTACTACTACTACTACTACTACTACTACTACTAATACTACTACTACTAGTACTACTACTACTACTACTACTACTACTACTACTACTAGTACTACTACTACTACTACTAGTACTACTACTACTAATACTACTACTACTAATACTACTACTACTAGTACTACTACTACTACTACTACTACTACTACTACTACTAATACTCTCACCGGATATGGAGCTGATATATGACCTTCTAGAGTAATGTAACTTGATTCCGGAATAGGTGTACGATCCATCGCTGGTAAAGTGAGCGAAGACAGGCCCTGTCAGAAAGTACTCTGAGTACAGAACATCTGAACCTGATCCTGACAAACGAAATGATTCCCGGTTTGAGTAAAAAAAATGCGTCGACCTCTCGTATATCGAAACTTTGTCATGATACGACTGAGTGCTAAACCTGCTGAATGTAATACTAACTACGCCTTGAACTTGAATAATCCATTTAACATTTTCGTAGTTCGAATACGTGCTCCACCAAGCCGGGCATTCCATTGAGCCATAGGATGAATACTCGTGCTCGTCTGAACAGCCTGTAAGAATAAGAGTACGAGTATTTGTCAAAATAAGCAGAAGACGACGTAGTTTGATTTAAATGGCCCGTTTATGCTGGCGTCGCTAATCTGAGTTTTTTTACATACCGGCTATTTGATCTAGGTAGCTGACCATTAGAAGAAACGAAATGATGGTTGCTTTTTTCAATCCAGTTCTAAAGCACATTGCTTCTATTGGGACAGACTGTTGCACACGTATTATATTTCTGCTTTGTTCCAATTTTCCTACCTTTGCACCACAGTGAAATATGCAGATTTGTATGTCTCCAGCATTTATCAAGGAGCTGGGACGGAAGTCTGTCCGAATTTTCATGCTTATCGATTTCCTATATTTATGAATTTCTACTGCATGTATGCCTCGCAGCTATAGGAAACTCTCAATATTACTAGGTAACTAAATTAAAGAGCGACAATTTAAAAGTTACCCAGGAAATAAATATTCATAAAGTGTCTATTTGTATTCTGAATAAATATAGTAACAGAATGGCGCTTTGTTTAATACGAAAGCCGTCAGATTGTGAGTGAATAACGCTCTTTAAGGTGAGTTTGGTACATCTGCTCTGCAGCGCACTGCAGGCTATTGTATATACGTTTTGACCTTAAATAAAATGTACTCGAAAATTTCTTTGTAAATTAGACTTGATACCGCTATATTTTTCCGAGAATATTATTTTCTAGAAAAATTAAACAGTAAATTATGAGAGGAATTGTGAGAGATTATGACAGTTGTTATACGGAAATGCGTAATAAGATTACTGAAAAACAGTTGTTTAATTAATTACATAGCTAATACACCGTGTATGAACAGTGAATTACAATGAGCGCATCAATTTTTTTAGATTCTTGATATGAAAAACTCGCCTAAGAATATACTGTAGGAAGGCCTATAAAACTTATAGGGAAGTTTTCCTAAATATTGGTTAATTTGGTATTTATAATTAATCTCCTTTCCTCCTGCATCAGCGAGCAGGCAGTTGACGAAAAGCCAAGTAGCCTCGTCGCTAGAACTGTGCTCGTAACTGCAGCAACAGCATCAGCCCCTACTGCACCGCCTGTAGGCAGTAGGACTGAAAGATCTCTTTTTCTATTGTAATATTACGTACATATCAAATACTTGTACTTGTTATTGATGGGTTTCGACCTTTGGGCCCCCTTGTGGGGAAGCCTTCGGGCCTCAGGTCTCAGAAATAAATCAATTAGAGTCCTGGCCCCCCACTAATGTCAGATGGTCAGCCCCATGGTAGCTTGATCGTGTGGCGAGCAGTCTAGGTCCTATAGCTAAGAGAGGGACAGCGAGAGACAAGCAGGGAGAATTTTGAAGGTAGAAATTAGCGCTAATCCGTAGATTAACTAACCCGCTGCCACCAGCCCGTGCGCCCTGGCTCACCACACCGGGACTCTCGAAATCGGGCTTCCGACTAGAAGGAGCCTTGTACTTACCTGCCAACTAGTGTCTTTTTGCTGTCAATCTCGAAGTCATAGCCGATGATAAGGGACACTGCTGGGACTTGGTCGCATTTGCCATGCAGGTACAGAGGTGACTTGTGTAGGGGATTCTTGCAGTGGCGAGACTATGGGGTAGCTACATGTACTATTACATTGCTAAATACGAAGATATGTACTTTTGGCCTTCAACGCGCCAACCAGCCTCTCCTAGCGCTGATGATAGGCTAACTCGAACATCGGAGACCGCATGGTTCATTACCCGAGCCGCTTGGCTAACCTAGAGTGCACAGAGTACATCTCTGGCGCCGATTCTGCACTATTGGCAATTTCGCTAACTGATTTGATAGATTGATCGACTGAGAACTGCCTTGCCATTGGTCCACTGTGACCGGCGCCTACTAGCTTAGCTACTCATCTGAGCCATCGGCGAACAAAGAAATAAAACCGATAAAAATAACTGTCATATTTAACCTTCTCCTTAGATCACTTCACACTTCAGATTGAATTGGAGTTTCAGACTACTATTAGTAAGTGATTTTGAAGTGTTTGTTGTCTTGCCTGTTGTTGTCTAGAGGCGTTCCATCCCACCGCTGCCACCAGTGAAGTACAGGCTTCTGCGATGTCGACTGGAGAGGGCCTGGAAGGTCTCCTGGCGCAGGGCGGTGACCTCTAGCTGCCGGTTTCTTAGAAACTAGTTCTCGTAGCGTAGGTAGTGCTGCCACCAGCTTCGCAGAGTCGCAGCCTTCGGTGAGGTGCTGAGTTCGTAGAAGCAAATAACTAAGACGAGAGAAAGAGACTCGCACTTCGTGCAGATTTAGCAGTTCTCGCGCAGAGGTGCCCACCGTCAGCAGTCCCTGCCGGGCTGGTGCGGGGTGAGAGCGAAAGGGCACAGAAAGGCTTGTCTGAGCCAAGCCATGAGAGGGGCTGCATTTATAGGGAGGATCGATTGCACCATAGCACGAAAGACCCCCACTGAGAGTCATAACTGACTCTGTTGCTATTTTTAGCAACAAACAAGCGGGCCATGCCTCAGAGGAGGCAAGGGGGTCCGGGCGCACGTGATCTCCCCATAAACACGAGCCCAGCGTACAATGATGAAATCATTGCACTTTGGACTAAAGAAGGAAGAAGGCCTTGTCATGTGACTGGCTCACATGACAAGGGGAAAAGGCCCACAAGTGAAGGCACTCGTGACCGTGGGACCGGAAAAACAGGACAGCACTCCAAATTTGGAGATGCCAAACAAGGAATGAAACAGAGGCAGGCCAGACCAAGCTGTCTGGGCACTGCGAAACAAGAACACGAGGCAAACGGGGGCAAACGAGGACAAACAAGCAGACAGGCAAACGGGCGAGGGACAGGCCAGAGGACAGGCGGGAGGGACAGGCAACTGCCCAGCGGCAGACAGAAGCCCGGGGCGAGGGCGAGGGCAACAGCTGACTAGTGCGGCGCCTAACTAAACTAGCGACTCACTACAATTTCTACCTCAGTAACAGCACTACTGAACAAAATGAGCAAAAGTGTGCGCCTAATCCAGCTACTGAAACAGGGGACAGATAAGGGATCACCCAATCAAGCAAGTCTATGTAGCCTCTCACCCAACCAATCAGAAACTCAACAGCCGGAGACCAGGTAATCCACAGTGACCGAATCGGCTTGATACTCTGCAGCTGTAGACTCGGGATGATGCTGATGTTTCAACCTTCGCAGATAGCTAGCAGGTGATGCCATGTGACTAAGTTGCTAAGTGAACGTCAAATAATCTTTGACGTTCACTGCTGATGACCGGGGGAATTCGTACTTGATGATGACGGGGGGGAAGTCGCAATCCGGAGATCAAGAAACGACGCTCAGGCCAGAGAGAGAGCAAGTTCCTGGCCGGTGGAGCCAAGTGTCACCCAGTTGCAGTTCGAGCGGGCCAAAAACACCGGTTTAAATATAGCCGCCAACTGGACCGCAGTTTGTTATAATGGAACACGTCGATTCTGATTGGCTGAGCCGATTTGTTTTAACGCACGTCGAATTTTCTGATTGGCTGAGCTTGTTGCTACCCAAAGTTACGTGACCGGGAGATCCTATCAGTTCCCTCAAAGCCATAAAAACATAACGGGTGCGGCCATAAATTACTCAAAATAGCTACATAATGATTTATGACTTTTCGCGTAGGAATGACAAAAATTAATGAAAAAATATACATTAGAAAGCTCTTATTAAGTAGAAAGTGATGACAATGAAATGAAATTGCTAATTGCTAATCCTAAAGTACTTTTAGAGGTAAAACGCATAGCTGTCAAAGCTGTCACACGCTTGAGTGAATCCGAACAATAGGCCCTGACCTCATAAATCTGATGGCCTGTCAAAAATGATGAGAAAAAAAGTTATCATGCGCATCCCCTCAGACCATCCGGCGCCAGCCTCAGCACTGAGTGAGGCTCAGGTGGCTGTCAGACCAGCTTCACAAGCGATGATTTATGACCCAAAAAGCCGCGCCTATGTTATTATGACTGCTAGTATGGCAAAATCATATATCTAGTATGAATTCTATGATAATTCGCATAAACAGGAGAAAAAATGCCCATAGCCTGCTGTTAGTAGGCTAGTTAGTTTGGAACCCATGTGCGAGCGTGGAATTCGGGAAAAAGTGCGTCCTCATCAATATTTTTGTTAAGTTTTGCTAATTTAACATACATTCTGATCTTCTAAAAGATGATAAATCCCAAAATAGCAAACACACGCAAATATTTGACTTCAATAGAATTACGTAATTCGGCTTTGATTATTACTACACTGTGGCGATTTTGCTAAGTTGATAAGTTTTGTAGCAGTCTATTATTATTTATTAGACCCCCGTAAATCTAGCCGCATGCCATCCTCATAAAAAATTTAAATATTTGCGAAAGCTAAAAACCTAGGTATTTTGCAAAGACTTAGACACTTTATTTATGCAACAGAAGGTTCAAAGCATTCCAAGCACTTGGCTTGTCTGTGGGGGGGGGCGTTAAAAATTAGTTACGTGCGGATAGCATTTAAATTTTTATTGACGATGGCATGCGGCTAGATTTACGGGAGTAGTATTAGGTAGTATAGACAGTAAGCTTAGGCGAATTACTGGAAGCGGTAGAAATACTGTTGAAAACAACTGCGAATTATTTAATATGTATGTATTTACATGCATTTACTGTATCAGAGCCAGCACAAAGCCGAGAGCGACGAGCGACAAACCAGACATCTTGGAGGGAGATTAAAAACGTTTTTATTGTCGTTTAAAACTTGAATATTAAGTAAGATTAAGATTAAGATCGTATCAAGATTAAAACTAAATAGTGGGAAACTTTATCTGTTTAACAGGTCAATAAGTACGTGCAGCTATACTTATAAGTAGAAGAATTAATTACCAAAAATGACAAGTATTTCGCTAAGACTTTCGCAACGACGAAAAACTAAACGATGTACAAGAACTTAAGCTGCCACAACAGATTTATTTCGAATGCGCTGTTTGAAGCTGCGTTGAGAAAGCAGTAAAGTGAACTGGCAGAATGCTACGAGTAACAATTAACTACAGTCATCAACCTTAAATAAAATATTTCATACAGAAAAGATACATTGTAAAGCATGAGAAGTTTTATATATAAAACAAAAATCGCAGTTTTAAGTTACAGAATGGAGTATTTGGATAATTAATTTGGATAATTAGATAATTGAATAATTTATAACGGATTTTCATTTATAGGTATAGATAATTAGAAAATTTGCAAAAATCTTGGTTATGATGAAGAATCAGAGTAGCTACAATGTACGAGTATGTAAAGCCATCTGAATGCATCAAAGCTATAATTATACATGTAGCTCGTAGCCATCGTTCATCATCATCTGGAATTGACTGTGGGGTCGTACTATAAAGCTGTCGTAGCGTAAGTTCGATCGTACGTCGGAACTTTTACACTGCAGAGATAGGAGCTGTGACGTTGCTAGTTTAAGTGGTCCCGCAAAAGGGCCGTTGGACTATAGTTTCCCTCGCAATTTCTCATATTAATTTCTCCAATAGTTTATTTTAACGTTTACTTATAGTAGCGTGCAAATAATTTGTATCAATTGCTAATTCACTGTGTATTTGGTAGGCCTTGCGCTCGTCTGTGAATTTTGGCACGATCGATAATTTCAAATTCTCTCGCCAGCCAATGAAAACTCTCCGTGTTTTATGCTACCCCCTTTTGCGCTCTTTATTAACCCTCGCCTGGCGAGCTGGGGGCTTCACTCGGCTTCTCTCGTCTTGTCTCGTCTTGTCTCGTCTTGTCTCGTCTTGTCTCGTCTTGTCCAGCCTTGTCTAGCCTTGTTTTCCTTCTCTCTGTCTGGCTGCCTCGAGCCTCCTTATCTCACGCCACGGCTGACGACAAACTCGCCACTGCTACTCACCGCCTCCACTGTGCTCATTGCCATTGCTCATCACGTTACGTCGCCATTGCATCATTCGTCTGTCACTTGACTTCATATCCAATTTATCTTCAAAAAAACCATTGTTGCAGCCGCCAGTGCCCAGAAAGCTATAGTTTGTGTATTGACAGTAATAACCAAGCCTAATATTGATACTACCAATAAAACCAACTACGGCAGTTCCTGCCTTCATCGCCAAGTGCTCCGCTACAAAATCCGCTTTACAAGAGTTGACTTCAACTTATTTTGGGACTACGACTCACTACAACTCTCGTCAAAACGGCCCTTTTAAGGGTCATAGCCATAGTTAGCCGCTACGCCAACATCGTGACAGGAGCTAAGAATGATTTTATCTTACGATGGCTTTATAGAACGGGCCCTGTATCCTGAAAATGACTGGTAGCTCGTCGATGGTAGCTGATTTAGGTGACGTACACGCTGGCAACGTGGGAATCCTGTAAGGCAGATGTGCCCTAGGTAGGCCGTATTTTAAATCTGTCATTTAGTTTTTTAACTTACTGAGTTTTCGTAATCCTCGGTAACGTAGCGACTAAACCTGAATTTTGAAGCCGGTTGTCTCATCGCAGTTTGAGCTGGAGTATTTCTGCGTCGTCTGCAGCATAGCGCGGTGATCGAAATCAGCAAAGCGATTATAATGATGACGAGGACACCAACTATTTTTGTAAATAATACCTTGGGCCTCTCCAAAATTTTCTTCCGCTCTGCTTCTGTAAATTGATGTTTATCGAGTCTGATCAGACAGTGAAGTGCAATTTAATGCTTTTAGTGATATGCACTTTGCACTCACCATGGTACGATTTCAGGATAAAACTTTCGGAGAGGCTTTCGTTTAACAAACGACAGCTAATAGCTGACACTGAGATAATTGATGGTTTAATAAACACGGACAACAGAGACGTTACCGTTCCAATACACCGAGGAGCAACTGTGTTCGTTATTTCCTATATAATATAACTTTAAAAAATGACGTCTAAACTGGTAATTATATCAACAGTTTTATTCAAAAAAGAATGCCAACCTTTTTTATTAGCATTGCGGGAATAATGGTACCATTAGACGTCCTCAGCTCACATCGATGTGTTACACTAGGGCAGGAGTTCTCGGACACGGCACGAAATTGAATTATTCCAAATGACAGCAGTCTAGGTTGAACTAATTCGAGTTTCACATTCTCTGGGTTGGCTGGAATAAAACACATCTAAGATTAATTCATTTTTAAGATCAGATTATATGAGATTAAAAACTTTCTCTCACGTGATGGTAATACTGTCTCCTGCTCGACCTTTCGTGGGAGTCCAATGGCCCATGTGACAGTGCAAGAGATTCTGCGAATGCAGAAATTTCCAATGGATTGAATTGCTGAAGAGTCGATTATAAATTCAGATTCGACTACGTTTTGGTACATAGTCCTTAGCTGCAAGGCATAAATATGACACAACATCGGCACATGTAATAAGCAAAGCACATCCGCAAACAATATAAAATTAACACAACAAATATGTTAAATATTACTTTAAAAGTAACAGGTTGCTCTGAGCACATAGAAAATATTGTGCAGCTGGTCTGAGCATCTGCAGTGGATGAATGAACGAGTACTCTGAGAGAGCTAAGACTTTCGGTTGAACCTGACCAGGTGTCAATGAGCGGCTTCACATTGCGACCTGAAATAAAATGAAGACCGGAAACGAATCTGAGTAGCCATTCAAATTTGGATTGCTTAGTATGTACTGTACGAGGGCTTTTCCTCTACGTTTGTAAATCCCACCAAGTGTTCTAAGGCTAATTTGTTTATACACTATATCCTAACGCTGCCACCAAGTTTTTGTAGGCCCTACTTCTAGCTATTCGATCCAGATTTTACTACCAGTTAAGACTCCTTGCACAATGAAGTATTCGTGGTAGCAGTGTCAAGCGGCAAACACTAGCTCGTAATCTAAATTTTTTAGCTTTCTAAATTCCTACTCTCGTTTTTTCGAGTCCTGAATTAGGCTATCCTGGGATGGAGTTGCCCGACTGGCCGAAAGCTTTCTGTCCTCTTACGGTTTCTCTCTCTTTCCTTCTTGTGTCAATTCAGCTTCCCAGAGTACCAAGTCAGAGGGCGCTGCTTCAACAAGGTCAAAATTTCCTAACGTCGAAAATTAAATTATTTCACAAGGTCGAAACTTCACAAGGTTGAAATTTCACATCGAAAACTCTAGCAAGAGATTTCATAAGGTCGAAGTTTCATAACATGAAACTTCGGTTATGAAATTTCGACCTTGTGAAAGAAGGTGCTTTCGACGTTGTGAAATTTCGAGTTTGTGAACCCCCCACCCCCAAGTCAGAACGCTTTGCTTTCTTAAACCGAATTAAAGAAACGGGAAACGGCGGGCAAAACTCCGCGTCTAAAATCGCTTTTTATTTATAGTATGCAGAGGGAGATTGGGGTACGTGGGATGTGAAGAAACAAAATTTATGTATCATTTTAACAAAAATAATTTTTCCGACTATAACGAAATTATTTCACTAAAGCAAATGCTTCATTTAAAAATATACGTAGCTAGACATAACAGACGGAAATTTGAAATAAGTTCTTTCAAAGGTGAATAAGGAGAATATTAAAATAGGGCCTGCCTCAGTACTTTTGCTAAAGAATTGTCGGAAACTTGCTTGCTAGGCGCGTTATTATTTTATAAAATACCAATATGGAATACTTATAAGCCTTTCAAGCCTACTGCAAGAAGTTATAAATGGCTTCGGATCTATGCAAAATATGAAACGTAGCCGTACTCACCAACGCTAAACTCCATTATAAAGCTCGATTGAATGCCGATGCGGTAAAGAAAAAACATTATCTCTACATTTTCGAACACGACGTACTCCAAGACTTTGTTCGATGTCATGCTCATGTAAATTCGGTTTTACTAGTTTTGTAAAACCAGAAATTACAAGTAAGGTAGACAAATCAAAGTCTTCAGAAAATTTGCTCAGCCGTAAATTCACCACTTGGTTATTCATAGCTTCTATCTTCCATATTTGAAGCATATTTTTGTATCCAAATGAGCCGTAAGCGGGTGGGCTTTTTCGAATCCCCTGTTGGGATCTAATAAGCTCTCTCGAAGTTCCAATACCTGAAAATTGATACAGAATAAGCGTTAAAATTTACCTAAACCTGTTTAAACTTAACATACTTCTTTTCATCGGGTCCATTGCGGCAAAGATTTTTAATTGGAAATTTAATTTTACAAACTATATTACCTGGAATATTGTTGACACCGAGGAAGCCAGCTGAAGTCGAATTAAACATTCTATACATGAAGGCTAGAGTTTTCCCGCCGGACTTTCTTGAACTGGCTTTCAATCGCAACAATACTGTTCCGGTAAGCCAGAACTCAGACAGGGTAGCACTGCTTTTCGTGTTACCGTAAATGTAAACGGCGTCACTAGAAGACAAAAAATTTAGCTCCTGAAAATAAATTTTCACGGACAGAAGGGTATTTAGTACCCAGCAATGATCCCATTGGTCAGAGTTCATTGAGATGGCTCCCTTCGTGTTGCTTTCGCTGCTCACAGTGCCTTCTGTTTGAATCAAATCAATTTTCTGCGAGCAGGCATCTAAAAATATAAAGCGAATGCCATAACTCATAGCTTATGAGGTCATAGAAAAAATATTTCTTACATCATTGCTTCATTGCTTCATTAATATATACTAATTGATTTGTTACTGAAGCCAAGTTCAAACCCACAGTTTTCTTTTTTCTCATTCGAATAATAGATAAAAAGATGGCAGTTCTACATTTTTTAATAATTATTAACCGATCTACCATCATTTATAATTTTTTTATAAATAATTAAAATAAAACTATTTCTCACTTTCTTCAGTAATGAAAAACTTAAAGTGGAATCCGATGCTGGTTATCCAGCTGTTAGTCGAGAATACCAGCGTGACACTGTGACGAAACTGGCGCACTTGAATACTTCGATCACCCGAGAACTTCACCAAGATGCGGCTTCCTGCGTCTGGAAGCATACCTTCATAGATTTTCAGGCAGTCATGGGCTAACTCCGTTTAAAATAATACGAAACTTATCTTTATAACGTATCCGGGCTGAACATAAAAGCTCCAAGCCGTATTAAAATTGTTTGGGTACATGGTTTTTCCGAAGGTTGGATGACTTGATCGAATTCCGCTTCGATGCTTGATTATCTCTGTTGCGGCTGATTGGTGAGTAGAATTTGGAAAAGCGGTTATAATTTTGTGTTATGATTTTAGTTAAAAATTCAAGCAACTCACCCGAAAGTAAAACCTGTTGTTTTAACTCAAATATAAATTGAATGCCTTTCTTTTGCACTGAACCGTCAGTTGTGAATCGAATAAGAGTTGTTCCAGTCACCCAAAACTCGGACATTACGTCGGCTCTGTGAGTCAGTCTAAATCTTTCATAATCAGTATCGTTGGTGTCGGTGCCGACGAATATTTGTATTTTGTCGCAGCATTTTTCTAGATCCAGTTTCGAAAAGCGAATAACTTTAGTTCCCGAGGTTCGGATTACCCAGCGTACATCCAAGTTGCTCGCGTAAAGACTGCTGGAGTTTGCACTGTCAAGACAGGCAATAGCTCCTGTTGAAGTATAGAAGTCTGCGTTCGGGCAGGAATCTGAAATAACATCGGACATAGAATTTTGAGTAAATACGAGCGTATGCAATATGCATGCACAATAATTTTTATGTTCATCAACATAGTTGCTACACATTTCAGTATTACTCAAATTACTTCGATGCCATATTTCACGATACAACATATTTCATTGTTACTGTTCGCAGTAGGTTTGTTTTTACGCTCGTATTTCCGTTTTTCAGTTAGTAAACGAAAATTGGTCTACATGTAAATACACTATAGTACACGTAGATATATTGGGTCGCCTTCACAAGCGCTAATTTTCATAACCGCTAGCAACATTGACTTTCACATGCGCTAAATTTCACAAGCGCTAAACTTCACAAACGCTAAACTTCACAAACGCTAAACTTCACAAGCGCTAAACTTCACAAACGCTAAACTTCACAAACGCTAAACTTCACAAACGCTAAACTTCACAAGCGCTAAACTTCACAAACGCTAAACTTCACAAGCGCAAAACTTCACAAGCGCTAAACTTCACAAACGCTAACCTTTACAATCCAAAAGTTTAGTACAAGTTAAGCGCTTGTGAAAGTAGCCGACATTCGTATTTTAGCGGTTTTTAACGTAAACAAAACTTCTCGAAAGTGAATTCGCTAATTCTAGACGTACAGTTAGTGGGAAAAGTATTACAAAACTTACAGCAATGTATTCGGCATTTCATGCTTTCTTACCTGCCACTGTAATCCAATATCTGATTATTAAAGTTAGTACTACGATATTCATCTGTCAGGATTTTAGATTCTTATTAGCAATTTCAATTTAAGATGATAATCAATCGAATCTCGAATGGTAGAGCAAAGATAGTTTGGCGATATTAGTGGCTTTATATTTAGTGGCTTAATTATTTATTCATATCGCATATACATCCTCCGTAAACATTTATTAGCGTTTTGTTAGATAACAGTTCGAAATCTAACTTCTAAACTACGAGCTCTTAACTATAAATTACACGTGAACCTGTTATTTCTGACTCTCTGAAATACAAAATTGGTTCTGAAATCTATATCCTTTTCTAATAATTGTAGCATTAATTGATACTGTTTATTGTATTTATGGAAACTTTACAAACGAATGTATCAAAATGATTTGAATTTCAACTTAAGTACACGTTAGTTCGCGATTGCGATTGTACCGCCACCCGCAGGGTCGGTCAGAAATAAGGTATACATTATTGTGAAAGATTGCAATAAAAGGACCACACAGAATATAAAGGATCGGCTCTGGCTTATATTTTTAAATTGAAGTAGAGAGCCACCCAAAAAATTACCTAGTCTTTCAGTTCAGAGAAATCAAGAGTGCCGCGGGGAAAGTACTTTCAAATAAGATCATAAAGAGCATTTCAATAAAGTTGCATGTAGTTATTAACATTTTGCATAAATGTAGCTCCTTGCTCGTCGGTGCGCGCAGCTCGTTGAAAGCCTTGGTCTGGGATGAAAAACTCTATCTGGATCTTCCGCAGCTCGCACTTGTCCTTGCTGGCGGTGAGGCCGGCGTCCTCCAGTCGCTTCAGAAGAGCTCGCAGTCTCGAGTCGTGTTCGGTCTCAGTTGCTCCGAAGACGATGAAGGAATCCAAGATGTGCTCCACTACGGGCAGATGGGGTCACCAGGTCGTCCAGCATCTTCTGGAAAGCCGCCGGAGCAGGCGCTAGACCAAACGGCACGCGGCAGTAACGGTATGAGCACTGGTGCGTAATGAAGGTCGTTATGCCACCTGATGACTCGTGTAGCTGCATCTGCTTGTAGCCCGCCTTGAGGTCGATCTTGGAGAACATGCGGCTGCCGGCCGCCTTGATCTTTGCGAAGATCTCGTCCAGCTGCGGCATCGAATGTCGGTCGCTGATCAGTGACTTATTTGGTTCGCGCACGTCGACCAGATTGGAAATCCATGAGCTCGAGTTGACCCGCTCGATGATGCCTGCTGCCTCCAGACAGTCGAGCTCCTCGCCTACCTGTTCCTGCTTGACGAGTGGCAGGCTGCGCAGCGGCTGCTAAACCGAAGGCACGGCCGTGTTAATTCTTGGTTGGCTGCAGAGAAAGAGACCTCGCTGGCGACGTCCAATCCAGATGTTGCAATCGTGCGGCTGGAGTTGCACTTGGATAACTAGTTTCTGCATCAAATCGCGGGCCTACGATATTTTTGCCCGATCTAGTGACGTGAAAGTCGTGTTGCAGTTCTTGGCCGCGGTACTTAACGCCGATCTCCTTCCCGCCATAAGCTCGTAGATGCACTGCCGATGTCTTTAGATCGATGTCGCTCAGACTTTTCACCGTAGCCTCGTTGACAGAGAAACTTTGGCGCCGCAGTCGACTATCAGGCTGAAAGTCTTCGAGCAGCCGCCCAGCTGCAGTTTGACTCTGATCTCGTCGCCGCCAAGGACCGCGTAGATCGTGACAGTCTCGTCTGCGCTGACTTGGATTGCCTTGCTGCGGCAGCATTAACTGAAGTGGTTCAATTTCCCGCAACTGTTGCATTTCTTGCCGTGCGTGGGACACTTTGCCTTGACCTCGCGGCTCCGTCCGCATCGGATGCGTTGCCGGGGCCCTGTTGCCTCGCTGCCTGCCGCCGCGTCCTCGATCGTTGTCTCGATGACAACTACTTGCTCTAGTGTCAGTCTGGCGGCGTCCTCCGTCAGAAGACGCTCGCGAATCCGAGTGCTGCTGGTCTTATGGGCAAGCTGGTCGCGGATCATTTCGTCTGCCAGAGTTCCGTCGCTACACGTGGCTGATAGCTCTCGTAGCGCTGCGACCAACGTGACACTGTCTTCGCCCGGCAGCTGCTGTCGCTCCCTGAATCGATGACGCACCAACATCACATTTGGTCGGTCGCCAAATACCGTCGCCAGCTGATCGCGAGTTTGCTAGAAGGTATGACCATCGACAATCGCATTTCGGGCGATCCGCTGCCCCTCGAAGCCGAGAAGGTGCAGTAGATGGTTCCTGCACACCGTCGCCAGTCGCCTAGCCTTAACTGTCGGGGCTTCTTCACCCGCCGGTCGGGGTGTCCAGATTTGGGCTCTTGGCAATAGAAGTCGAATGCGTCCAGCCATCTGTTCCATGAGACCGCCGGTGATCCGCTTGCTGGCAGAAATGGTGCAGGTGGGCTAACATTGAGAGCCATCTTCGTCAATCCTCGTCGCCAGTTGTTGTGTAGCCAAGACTTGAGGAGCCTTGAGTTGCAAAGTAAAGGCCAGGTGCGCACAGTTGCTTTATTTATATTGGTCACCTTAGAAAAACTTCACGATCTGTATTCTATCCACACTAGAAATACCAGCATGCTTATAGTAGAAATATATTAGCGTAACAATATTATCATTAAGTTGACAGGACAAGTTACACGACACAACAGTAATAATAGATAGTGCTGTCGGAGGAAAACGAGGAAGAAATATCAGAACTCGGAACGCATCATGCATTCGAATAGTTTACAGAACTGTTTATTCTTTTATATTGCAAAACAGTTTATTCTCCCTAAATTTTTGACTAAATTTTGCGACGTTTTAAATTACAGACTTACATCTTTAGCGGCTTTTGTTAGAATTTCATGTCATTTTTTCTATATTTAAAGCTTCTAGTACTACGGCTCAAAACACATGCGGACTCGATAGTAGAAGAATAATTTAAATTAAAAGATATGAGACTCAGTATAGATTTCTTGAAGCATGATAAAAATAAGATGATTCGGACAATGATTTCGGTCGTCTCGGACAATCAATTCCAGCAATTTCACATATTAATAGGTCCAGGCCTACTCTTGCAAAATGAGACACTGATTTCATATCTTGAAATTTTGCGTTCAGTACGACAGTGAATGAGCATACTTGTCAGGTATTTCTATGTTCAGTTCTTCTTTCGAAATCGTGCAAAAGCTCTCCTTCGTGTTTTAAGCTTTTGAATTTTGACAAATTTAGTGATGCTCCATTTATCCGACTGGTTAAGAGCAATTTTATTTTCTGAACAATTGGAGGTTTGGCCTTAGGCGAAGTTATAAAAACGGAAACAAAGCAAATGTGGAGGACAGCAAGTATAAAGCAACGAGCAGGGGATCACCGTACGATAAATTATATATTTGGCATGAAGTGGTTAAAAGCTACGAGGAATACACAAAATACGAGAATACAATTAAAAACGAATTGAACAGGTCAAGGATACCATAGCTGACTGACAGAACACAGGCTAAGCCGCCAACCCAGCCTCCTATGGCCGACGACTTCACCGATAGCCGCTCACAAAGCACACAAAACTATTACCACTAGTTAGGCATCAAAATAATTTAATGGTTATTTTAGAATATTTAATAAACAAGTAAAGAAAATTGTACAAAACAATGACGACAGAACATAAAAAATGGACACTCCGACAATACATTGTTGCTATTGTTACAATCCGATGTTCAACATTTTTTATGTTTCGCTGCTGGGTGCAATTTTCTTGTTAACACTTACTAGCGCGAAATGAAAACGAATATTAAAAATTGAATTAATTTTTGGTGATTGAGCTCAGATTAGTCGATTTTAATGATAAATATGAGTGACAACAGTCTCGTGGCTCACGCTTTACAAGCGTAATAATAGTTCTAAAATTCTGGATTAGAAATTTCTAAATTAAGAATGACAACTGCTAATTTAAGCATTTATGAATATTTACTTCGGTTTAACACTCAAAATAGTACGCTGGAATCAACAGAATTTTTATAGATTTCAAATCCATGCGCTGGCTGCTGAACAAGCTGACTAAAAAACTGCATAGATTGCTGTTTAATCGCCCCAGAAGTTCTCATCTCAGGTGACATAAACACCTGTAAGACTGATGCCCTGAAAATTTAAACAGTTTTTAGCATGATTCTATTGATATTTTGTCATTATCATGTTAAAATAAGCAGGGTAATGTACAGGCCCCATAATGTATCTAGTCTCTTGCCGTCAAGAGTTTTTTTAAACCATTCTCTTCTTGAAGAAGTCTTTCAAGTTGCAGTTGATTGTAAGGTAACCTATCTTTGCTCCCATTAGTAGAGCTATACAGACATTGCATAATCTCCCTTATGATTTGAATTATGTCACATACACACAGGACTCTGGCAGGAATCTCTAATTCATCTTTCAGGGCGAGCTTGCGGGTTCCTGCCAAAGCTAGAACGTATCGCTGTCGACTCTAATTTAGCTCGTAAGCTCAGTCTACTCCAGGGACCGTACTGGCTGATCGTTGTCTTAGCTAGCTGGGTACTATAACAGTTCGGTATACATCGACAGTATCAACACCTTCATCAAACCCGCAGAAATAGCTTCACTCCAACGCCAACTTCTGTCTCTGCTAGTCTATCTCCCAATTTGGACACTATATCATAAATAATCCTGAAAAACCGCAGATTACATACCGAGTTTTCATATTCCCCAGTTTGATAATGACTGAACCTCGATGCTGAAACCGTGCTTCTGTTCACAGTCCTATGAGACCTATATTTCTTTCGCCTGAAAAGCAGCGCAAGCGAGAGAGCTGACAAAGCAATGATGACGATGACTGCTACTGTGGATGAAGCTACAAGAGCCCATCTCTTCCAGAGTCCTGGAAGCTTAGCTGATTTTGGTGTCAAAGCAGCAGTTTGAATTTCGCCACATAGGTGCGACACAGAACGCTCCAAAAAGTTTCCTTTAAAGAGGCGACACTTAATGATTGATCCTTTGATGACTGCTTGATGAGCGAACGCTGAGAACTGTGACGTCACTGTGCTGCGAAACTCTGGTAGAACTGGGTCTGACACGGTCTGTGAAAAGAAATGTGCGATTGAGATTAAATGATGAAGTGAAATTGTTTGTGAAGTCATTTGTTTGGATGCGAACCTTTTTGATCAGTATAGCGGGAATATTGCTTCCATTGGCCGTTTTCAGCCCACACCGGTGTATCACTCTTGGGCAGGAGTTCTCCGAAATCACACGGAACTGAAGGATGCCGAAGGACAACAACTTGGGTTGAACTAACGTGACTGTTGCATTTTCTGGATCAGCTGAAGAGACGCATTCGATTTTAGGATTTATGACTAAATAAATCACGCAACTAATTGGCTAATTTTTCTCTCACCTGGGAGTAGAGCAACAATCTGTTCAACCTTCCTAGGCAAACCAACCGCCCAGGTAGCTATGCAAGTCACTCGATGGATGCAGACATTGTGGATGCTTTGAATAGCTGAGGAGCCGATAACAAACTCTGATTCGACAACGTTTGGTTCCACCTGAGTTAGCTGAAAGTATGAGTCGTATCTAGAATCTTTAGCTTTTTTGGCGGGACTTTTACGTTTAATTTTGCTAACAAAAAGAGCTGCCATACCTGTACGAAGACATCTTCCTGGGAAAACTTCGGCTGAAATTTACAGTAGACCTGAATATCGGCTGTTGCGGATCTCACGAGCAATCTTAATGAGGATAAACTTAAAGCAGTTCCTGACCAAACTGGCACAACGGGCAATAGTGTTCTTCCTGCAGAATTTAGGTGGTACGGTTTGTGTAATTTTACGCTTAGTATAGTGATTAGCCTTAGAAGCCAAGCATTTTTCCTATATCTCTTGTTGAACAAGATACTAAAGAACCATCGTATGCTTCAATACATGCATAGACTGTTAAAATTAGGAAATGATTACAGCATTTTACTTATGATACCTGTGGTTTATTGGTACAAAATTTTTGCCTCGCAACCTTAAAGCCCCACAATAACTCTTATCATTCCGCTTTTTTTAGATATTAGTACTAGATAAATTGAATTCGAAAACGCACCGACACTAAACTCAAACACGAAGCTCGATAGTAGTGCAATACGGTTGATAACAAAGACAATATTGACAGCTTCCGGGAAGACAAACTCAATAGTATGATTCGTTGCTGAATGTTGTTCAGTGCTGAGCTCAAAAACTGGAGACGATTCAGAGTGTACATGCAGATCATGCTCATCGAATTGTCTTGAAAAATTGCTAATTCGAACATTAACAACTTGATTTTGCGTCGCTTCAATATTCCAAATTTGAATCATTTGATCAAATCCAAATGTTCCAAATGCAGCCGGACTCTTTCTGAAGCCTCTACGCGATTTTATATATTCCCTGGATTCACCTCTATTACCTAAAATAAAGGATTGGTAGAAAAATACTAGAAAATTAGTTAAAATAACAGAAAAGTAAACAATTTTAATAAAAAATATTTCGTATTTAACCTAGCAATGATGTAGTCTTTAAAAGGCCTTTATTCAACACCGAAAAGTTCATTGTTTCTACTTTTGCCAAAATGGAAGGAAAATTAATGAAATCTAATAAATTACACACACACCTATGTCAGCATGTTAGCACACAATAATGTTTAATATTTTTACAGCCAGTGCTTCATGTTCTAACTTGCAATCAACTTTTAAAAATATTTTTTTCGAGTCAGTTTCTGTGATAAAAATGCTAAATAAATAAATATACATCTCTATAGATATGTTTATGTTGTTATATCGTGACATTATAATAACGTGGAGCAGACCTAATCAAAACAAATTGTTCAACTTCGCTCCTGTACTTACCATTCAGAAACAATATTCTTCTTATGCTTTGCCTTCTGAATGAAAACTCAAGCGAAGCTTTCTTGTATCCAGTTGCGTTTGCTTTGAATCGGATAAGCGTCGCACTATGGAGCTGAAACTCAGACTCTGCAGCGTTACTTGCACTTGTAAGTCGATACAGCATCCTGTCTTCCAATGGAACATCTGTGTTCCCATAAATGTAAATGAAACCGCAGTATGGCTCCAAGACCAGACTATGGAAGTGAATGATTGCAATTTCGCTCAGACTGGAATTAATTAACCAGCACCGGTCTATTTTTAGATTGTCGGTTTGGTTTATTACTGATAATGATTTATTATTATTTTCAGTACTGCCACTGATCACGGTACCTTCTTGATCGGATAATAGCAGTTTTTCAGAACACGAGTCTGAAAATTTCAGGAGCTGGGCGCTGTGTCGAGTAGAATACAATTGTACGAGTATATTTTCAAGCACCTACTTGGTTGAAAAAAATAAATTAAATATTTTTATGGTTCTATTGTTGTCTCACCTATAGAGCGACTGCTGTTTAAAACTATTTTCTATATTCTAAGTTTTGATTTTATATGTAGAGATATTTTATTCTATATTTCTATATTCTATATTTCTATGTTTATGCGTTCTATATTTTATTTTCTAAAGATGTGCAAATGAAAATCCATATTCCCGTATAAATGTGAGGCTATAAATTTTTCGTAGGCACAAAGCTTTCTAAATACCATGCAAAAAATTCAGACTAATACGAGCGTATTTCTACCAAGGCTGTTTAGTAGAAATATTCTTATAGAAGCCTGCATTTATGTGGAAGAATTAATTGATTTTTTTGCTAATACACCTACTGCATAAACAAAGAATCAAATGCTCACTTTCTTCGATGACAGTAAACTCAAAAATAAATCCTGTGCTAGTTGACCAGCTGTTAGTCGTAAAGACGAGAGTTACGCTGTGCCGAAGCTTTAGTGTTTTGATTGTTCGATTTCCCGAAAATTCGTTCAAAACATAGCTTGATACGTTTGGTACAGTGCCAGAATACAATCTGAGATAGTCGTAGCTGGATTGGGTTTCAAATTTAAGGAACTTTAACGTCAAATAATATCCACTTGGAATGTTGATACTCCAACTTAGTTTAAAGTCATTTGGATATAACTGTGCCCCAAAGCTTGTATGGCTTTTCCGATATCCACTCCGTTGCTTAATGAGCTCTGTAGCAGCTGGCAAATCGAGTAATAATATAAAACGGGGATTAGGGGTGATATTAAATTGATGTTATCAACTTAGCTAGCATGTTGCATGTACATGTATATATCATTAGCACAGTGAGAAGAGCCAACTAGGTATGAAATACAATCTATTTATTAAGGGTTAATGTGTCCAACCTCTTAGCTTTGAACTCTCTAGAAGCGTCGTATCGAACTGAAGTCGAAAGCCAGTCCTCACAATCGATCTGTCAGATGTAAAGCGAATAATAGTTGTCCCTGTCACCCAGAACTCCGAGCTAGCGTCAGCTCTGTGTGAAAGCCTGAACCGTTCATAGTCTGTTATATTAATGTCGGTACCATCATATATACGAATTTTGTCGCAGCATTCTTCTAGGTCTAATTTTAAAAAGCGAAAAACCTTAATTCCAGGTGTTCGTATCACCCAGCGAGCGTCCAGGTTGCTCGAGTACAGACTACTGGAGTTCGCGCTGTCTGGGCAGGCTACAACCCCGGTTGATGAAAATAATTCTCTGCTCGGACAGGTACCTGAAGGGAATTCAAAGGTATTTTTTCTGTCACAAAAAGTTAAAAGATTAAGCAAGGAGAAACATCAAATATGGATGTGATTAGTATTGTGGTAATCTTAATAAATAATTAAATCTATAAATTAAAAATTCTTTAGTCCGCTATATGATTTTCGTGATGTGTACAGTTACTACAAAACTATGAGGCCCGTTTAATAGCTAGCCTAGCTATAAACTAAACAATAAGTTCAATATTAATTTGCTTTTCTGACTGAACTAGAAGCTCATGACGCTGTTAAATATGTGGCACAAATAAATTAGTATCCCGGTAGCTCAAATATTTTCGCAAATGTCGATTTAATTATATGAATCAATCTACAATAATAGTATAGTAATCGAGCTTTATTTAATTGTTGAGCATAGCCTACTATTCAATTAAAATTATTAGAGTTTAACTTAAAGTCAAAGAGTCGCAAATGCTAAAAAAGTACGCATAGACGATATGTTTTATGACAACTTACCAGTGACCCGGACAGTTTTGGAGAAAAGGATAGCAATTACCGACACTATCTTAGTGACGATTTGAAAGTTCATGCTGTAGCGCGCTTTAGAAAATGTTCTGCCACACTTCCCGTGGTGAAGCAGAGGCAACTTCGTGCAAATATAGGCGCAAATTTTTGGTAAACAACGTACCAGTTAGTTCAGTTTCAAGAAAATAATTTCTGTATTAGAACTTCGAGGTTCATGAAACAGTTAAAATAAAGTTTACTATTCATATTAGCTCGTATTTTATAGTAAATTAATAATATTATTATTATCATTACTTATAAACTATAGGTGTTCAATAGGTATTAGAGGACCCGCAGCCTAAATATACTTTCTGTGCCGCCTAGAATATTAATCAGAAATTGATGTAAAAACTTTGCTGTATGTTAGTCGATACTTGACGAATTCGATACCGGAATTTTTTTTAATTAGCCACTCAAAAGTCAATACTGAGCTAGAATTTACTGCGCACTCTCAAAGGTGGCGACTTTTTTAATGTTGTTGAGTATGTACAACGTTTCTAGAAACAAATTTTCCAGAATTTTGTAAACTATTGAGAGAGGCAAGTAGTTTTGAATTTTTGCCAGAACCCTTAGGAAACGAAATTATCAAGACTTTGGTTTGAATGCGCCCGATCCCCCAACCCCATTTTTGCCATAAATACAAGCCGTTTTGCGCCCTAGTGGCCCACCGAATTTTGGTTCAAACCCACTTTTCTGATAAAGAAACTGAATAAGCAGAGTTTGTTTAAGTCTTTCCTTATTTGCCAGAAGCTAAGAGCGAATGCTCATTGGACAGGAAGAGAGAAAGCCAAGAGCACGAGACGATTAGTCTAAGAGCCAATAGCGTAAGAGCAAAGAGTAAAGGCGTAATTGGCCAAGCTAAGAGGGAGAAATATCCCAATAGAAACATTCGAATTGAAACAGCCGTAATTGACACATTGGAAGTCGTAATTGACACAAACCAATCCGTAAGAGGAAAGAGAATTCACCAAAAATACGCTCGTAAAAATCCATATAGTAAAAATAGTTTGTCGGTAGGCAGGCATGTGTGTGATAGCTTTCAGAAAAACAGCTCAACCGATTTTCTTCGAACTTGCACCATTCGATCAGAATAACTACTGAAAAATGAGGACAATCTACTACGTGTGTGCGTGATCTTTAAGACAAAGAACCGGACTAAACTATATTAAATTAAATGACTATTAGTCGAAGCTACTTCCTTTAAATTCCAGCCAAAATAATGACAAAAGCCAATTTTTTAAACGCTCTGTAAGGCTACCTGCCCGAACGGCAATTCACTTATTTTACTACCCTGTCGCCTCCAATTCCTGAAGCGGGGTTTCCACTGGATCGAGTTTGTCCAGTTGTTTCCATCGCCTTATTTACTTTTTCAGGATTGGCTCATAGCTATGTCAATTTAGGACTCGTCATTTAAAATTCAATTGTGAAAGAAATGTTATAATATTTTTCCTATTGGTAAATATAGCACCAATTCTTCTCCCACAATTGGTTCCTTAGACTATTCGTCTGCAAGCTGGTTCCTTCGGCCCTCCAATATATGCGCATTAGTTTTGCAATTCTGGCAAATGTGAAAGAACCTCTGAATACGTGCGACAGTAATTTGAATTTAATGTGACGAACCTGATAGTTTCTTACGTTCGAGCTTATTTATTTGACAATTTAGATCATACCAAAGACCAGGTTTTATTAGAGCTATCTAACATAGCATGTCCGAATCTAATCTTCCAACTGCTCGAAGACGTACGAGCGTATATTTGATTGTATCTATGACGAGAAATAACTTAGTTTGGCACTAGCAATCTACGTCCCCCGTTGGGGAGCAAAAAAAAGAATGTAATAATTTTAATAATGATGTAATGTAGCAAGCGATCCCCCAGATAGCAAGCGATGCCCCAGACAGCAAGCATCCCCCAGACAGCAAGCGATGCCCCAGACAGCAAGCGATGCCCCAGACAGCAAGCATCCCCCAGACAGCAAGCATTCCCCAGACAGCAAGCATCCCCCAGACAGCAAGCATCCCCCCAGACAGCAAGCATCCCCCAAACAGCAAGCATCCCCCAGACAGCAAGCATCCCCCAGACAGCAAGCATCCCCCCAGACAGCAAGCAATCCCCCAAACAGCAAGCATCCCATAGATAGCAAGCAATCCCCCAGATCTAGACAGCAAGCAATCCCCCAGATCTAGACAGCAAGCAATCCCCCAGATCTAGACAGCAAGCAATCCCCCAGATCTAGACAGCAAGCAATCCCCCAGATCTAGACAGCAAGCAATCCCCCAGATCTAGACAGCAAGCATCCCTCGACAGCAAGCATCCCCCAGACAGCAAGCATCCCCCCAACAGCACGCAGCCACTGAGCATTTCTCTCTCCTTTGCATATACTGTACTATAAAGTGGCGCAATACTTCAATACTTTTAAAGTGCACTGGCTGATATCGCTCCCTTGTGCAAAAGGGCATGTTTTCGAATATTTAATTATTTATAGCTCGTAGCATCAGCTCAAGAAATTAAAGTTTAGTCTATGGCCATAGACATATTGAGCTCTCACTGCGAGAAAAATACACTAATTAGATAGGGAAAGTACAGTTTTTCGAATATTTAATCCCCCTAGCAATGAGCTAGAGCTTAATACGTAAAAATACATGTACCGTCCCGGGCACATTTGAAATCTTTTGGGCTCAGAAGCCCTTCTCTTTTCTGAAGGGTTTCTCCAACGCATCCGTCGGGCTTCAGTGTCTTCGTCAGACTCCTTGGCCAGACGCTCAGCTTCGCGCTGGCGACCAGCTTGCAGCCGGGCCTCGCGCTGGACTTCCGTTTCGCTTTGACGTTTTTGCTTAGCTACACGGCTCCTTTTTAGATTGCTAGCACCTCCACGACGGGCCATGGTTTTGATAGTTTCGATAGATAGACAGAGTGAGGATTAAGCAATGTGACCTCTGGTTAGGACTGCTCTCTCTTCCCTACTCTGGACTTGAGTATCAGCAGAAGCAGAAAAATTGGCCAGACATAAAATTGAAGTTTGAGCTCTGACTGCCAGAAAAATACACTATTTAGATAGTAAAAATACAGTCTTTTTTTAATTTAACTGTACTTGGAAATGACGTAGACACTAATAATTTTAACCATACCGATTGCTGACAATTTGTGATCAAATGGCGCAAATCGGTTGAGCCGTTTTTTTAAAAAATTCATCACACAGACAGACAGAGACATCTCACAACTAGTATATAGATGTACTAACTTAATCTTCGCAGAATCGAAGTATCCAAGGGATTGTCTTTTCGGCGGACACAGGACAATGCCAGAGCACGCACGCACCCAGAGAAGCGCAAAGAGACCAGAGGAGCATGTAGTAACGCTTCAACTAAATGATTTCAAATTTTTGTTAATGAGATACATGTAAAACAAATGTTACTATAACTGCAAGTATTGATTAGGTTGGATTAGATTAATTAGATTGGAAAATACAATTAACAAAATTCGATTGCAAATTATACCTAAACTATATACGAGTATAAAGAAAAATTCGACTCCGTCACGCTTTTATATCAGCCTGAAAGACTGGGTGGTTTACCAATCGTCTGATTTCTTTGGCGTCAGACTTCCATATACTCGTATATAGCTCATATTTATGGTAAAAAATAGGGTACTGGGCCTATCCGTATTTACGTGAAAAAGTCCGGTCAATCTTAAAATAATAATTAGACTCCAGAGCAAAGGTCGTATTACTATAGAAATATTGGATAGAAGCTGAGAACCTGGGACATCGTCGATTGAAAAGATACATATATACATGTGAGGTGTAAAAAGATGCATTTCATATGGATACTAATATGCACAGGTTTTAAGAATATTTTAATCAGTGCATTTTCAAAAGGCGTGTGAACCAGAAGCAAAATGAAAAAAGCACATAGTCAATCAATATCGGAACAATTAAGTAGGACTTTAGAAAACTTAATTTCTATTTGCTTACAGCTGAGTGCAATTCACAAATTTTTAGAGAATATCAGTGTAGATTCAGGTACTCAATACTCAGTTTTTATACTCAGGAACTAACTACTCAGTATTGAGTAGTGTCTGGTAGATTATTGATTGACAAAATCAAAGGTAGACAAGGATAAAAATGGAATAAAAATCGGCATTGAAAGTCAAGTACTACATTAGTTCAAATAGACTTCACTGGCGGGCTGAAAGCGTAAAACGAAAGTGCAAGGCTGAATTAGATTGCGGTTTGAAAGATACGAGTACATACCCACTTAGTCTAGGCTTACTTACATGCTTTTTATAAGGATTTGGCTTTGGCTGTGGACGAATATTCATTTCAATTGATTTTGATCGTTTGGCTTTCAAACTTTTGAATAGAAAGTAGCTAACAGCTGAGAGTGCGATTAGGGAGATGACAGCTATTGTTGATGAAGAAATGAGCAGCGGCAGCTCCCAGACTCCTTGCAACCGTACATCTGCAAAGATCAAGCAACTCTTTACCATTAAACACAATCAGTTGGATTTTTCTTGCGGCACCACAACGCGCAGCTCAGAGTTAGTGCACATAAAGTTTTGGAGGCTGTCTCTGCAAATAACGCTTCTAAAAATCAAATTCTCAGGTTTATGAGCTCTCTAAACCAATTCCACCCTTGCTAATGTGAACAAAACTATATGAATTTTTATAAAAAGGTTTAGCACTACTAGAGCATTTTTATAAGTCTCAAATATAAGCACCGAGGAAATAACAGCTTATTTGGTTTTATCTAACCATCACTGCAAAGTCTAATTATCACTGCAAAGCGCACTCTAACATGACGTAGTATATTTTCTCACAATAAGCATGATTTGGAAGTAAGTGCCACACTTTCTACTAGGAAATAGACAATCTCTAAAATTCCATCTCGCAAATACAAACATTGGTACCTAGCCTCATATCCATGGTCTGGGTATGCTCAGAGATAAACAAATTAGGGAAAACTGCTTGCTCCTCGCTTGCTGCGGGTTCATTGACGCCGCGATGTGCGGCAGTACCAAAATTTAAATTTAAAGAAAATTAGCGAATAAGTACTTACTAGTGGTCTGTTGTGGCAGCTTGAGACGCTCAAAGCTACCATCAAACAGGCGGCACCTGATGACGGCGCCTGTGATGACAGATGGTTGAGCAACCGCTACAAACTGCGACGTCACCAAGCTGAGGCACTGCGGCTCTGTTGGCTCTGTGATATTCTAGAAAATAGCAGTTGCACAGGAATTTTTTAGGAATCTGCTGACAAATATTTTCTAAATAAATTACGTCTTTACCTTTTTAATTAGTTGAGCAGTGATAGATTTGCCATCGGTTGTCTGCAGCTCGCACCGATGCTTCACACTGGGACAGGCAAGTCTGGATATCGCCCGAAACTGCACCGCTCCAGTCACTGAGGCGAACTGTGGCTGCTTCAGATCGATGATTACTGATTCCGGGTCAGCTGCAAAGTTATTAATGCATTCTAATCATAGCTTAACTAACTAACTAACTAACTAACTAACTAACTAACTAACTAACTAACTAACTAACTAACTAACTAACTAACTAAATAACTAACTAACTAACTAACTAACTAACTAACTAACTAACTAACTAACTAACTAACTAACTAACTAACTAACTAACTAACTAACTAACTAACTAACTAACTAACTAACTAACTAAACAACTAACTAACTCACTAAATAACTAACTAGCTAACTAAATAACTAACTAACTAAATAACTAACTAACTAACTAAATAACTAACTAACTAACTAAATAACTAGCTAACTAATTAACCAACTAACGGTCTAGTTTCGACGCTTACGTTCTAGGAATTTAGCTTCGTGCTTCAACTCTTCCGTAGTCACTCCAAATGGCCGAATGAATCCGCACTGTGCATCCCTTGCGCAAAACTCGAAAGAAGGAAGGTTCGACGAATAAACAGAATACACAGCCCTTAAAAATTGCTCATTGGAGTGGATCATCTGAAGATTGTTAAGGCATTTGCGTTAATGCTTGCTTAAAACTATCCATACTAGACAGTGATATGAATTT
This sequence comes from Macrostomum lignano, assembly GCA_002269645.1. Classification (NCBI taxonomy): domain Eukaryota; kingdom Metazoa; phylum Platyhelminthes; family Macrostomidae; genus Macrostomum; species Macrostomum lignano. The sequence goes on along the minus strand of NIVC01000293.1, from coordinate 33,421 downwards.
TCCTTGATTTACAGTGACATCGAATGATCGATTCCCGCACGCAGGCCTGAGACGGCAGTGAATTGAATAATTCGCAACTGAAGATTGAACAATTAGTTTTGTAGAGCTATTTCGAGATACTTTCCCAGACCAATGCTCAAATATTGGGTAGATCCTATGACCTAAAATTGAATGAAATCGAAAAATGTGTTTTTGATGTCGATTACAATTGCATTCAAGGCCACGAATACTAAATGGACTGCTTCCATCTGTCTAGATAGAGCGAAAGAAATACGACGTATAGGTAGTATTTACTCAACAAAATAGTCACCCCGGCTGCAACATCCTGCCAACGTGTTACAAAGATCGACCACCCTTGGACAAAAAATCCCAGGATCCCTTTTTGAACTTCTCTTGTTGGCTAACTTTTTGTGGGAGAAAAATCGTTAAGGGATAAAAATAAAATATTGTATATTCGCAATGGAAATAAGCTGCATGTGGCAATACGTCCAGCCCAGCTGCAGTATAGCTGCTGAACTGCCGAATTTAAATTTATAGAGCAAAAAAGCAGAAATTTTGAATTCTTGTGGGTTGACTTTTACAGCTGGTGAATATAGCTAAAATATGAATTCAAATGTGCAATATAATACATTCATATTTATAAATATTGAAGCACAGCCAAATTTATTAGCTGAAAAATAACTTTCGGGATAATTTTGGGATGGTGTGGGCTATAAGAACTATCGTAGTCTTATAAATGAGAAAAAAGGAATTCTTACCTATATTGAATTCAAAGTCGAATCCAGAATGCTTGGCCGAAACGTCTGAGCTGTACACAATCACTGCTCCACCAAGAAGTTGGTATTCCACTTCCTTTTTCGAACTGGCCAACACATTCCGCCTGGTGCTGCCGTACATTGTTTCGTACGGGCCAGCAAATACCTGCAACTGGCCTTGGTTAAACTTGGTTGACAGATTGCCGAATCTGATCGTCACAGTTTCCGTCAGCTTTGCATTAATTACCCATATTTGGGTAAAGAACTTTGAGAAGTCATAATGTGCGTTGAGCAGTCCGTACGATCGGTACCCGTACGATCGGTACCCAGAAATGCTGCTTCTTGAGCCACTTTCTGAGTTTATTTTTTCCATGACCAACACGTACGGCAGTATTCCTAAAATGATTATGTCATGGGAACTAGCTACCGCTTAAAGTTGCAGGATGCATGCACTTATGCAGAAAACATTTCTATAATTACCACGATGGCGCCTGGTTATAAGCAGGGGATTCATTGATCTCTGCTGCGTACTATTGGTCCTGTACGAAAACTCAACTGTCGGTATTTTAGTTGCTCTGAGCCTGATGAGAACTGACCAGGATGTGGCCAGCCAGAATTCCGACGTCAATGCATCGGAATTGGAAAGCTGAAGCACCTCCTTCTCCTTGTTGGGCACATCGGTGTTGACATAGATAAACACTTTGCCGCTTGAGTCCAGTGAGTCCAAGTCCAGTCTGTGGAAATTGATCCCAATGAACTCTCTAGCAGTGAAGAGCCAACAGATTTCTTTTTTACCTTGACTAACTTCGTTATCGAAGGTAGGACTGCGGACTCTTCCATTACTAGCTTTTAAAACTATCGTCCGCAAGCAAGCGGCTGAAACAATACGTTGGTAATACAGAACTTTTGAAACACGTGAGAGAGTTTGTCCGGAATAGAAATTATTGATTTCACTCACACGCCTCTATAATACTAAATGAAAATTCAAATCCATCGGTTAAATTAGTAGAATAACCACCAGTTGTAAATAGCAACGTTACACTTTCATTGAATTCCATCTCCGAGATAGCACTCTTCCCCGAAAACTCATACAGTGCTTCGCTTCCGATATTAGGCACTGTGCCCCGATAAATCCTCAGAAAGTCACGACCGGCCTGCGTCTTGAAGGTGATCAATCTAATAGTCAATAAATGACTAGCTGGAACTTGGATGCTCCAGGCCAGCTTCATGTCGCTCGGGTAGCGGCTACTTCCAAACCCAGGGTGACTGTACCGGTTGCCACTTCGCTGTCTGATTACTTCTGTGGCAGCTATGTTAGAAAGGCAAATTACTGTTTTAACTTAAGAAATAATGAACAGTGCAAATCATATAAACTTCTTCTTACCTGGTATGCTAATGTTGCTTTTGCATTCAAAGGTAAACTTAAAGCCAGTCCGAAAAATGCTTCCGTCAGTGCTAAAGCGCACCAGAGTTGTGCCAGAGAGCCAGAACTCGGAGCTGACTGCATCTGCATCATTAATTCTGAATCTCATTTGGTCAGGATCGTTGGCGCCTGTATTCTCAAACAGGAGAATATTGTCTAACTTTGGTTCTACGTCCACTTTAATAAATCTGATAATTTTTACACCTGTAGTATTGATGATCCATCGACTGTCTAAACCAGATCCATATCTGCTGCCCGACTCCTGATCGGGAGGACACGAGACCGCACCGCTATCGGCGGTTAGAATTTCACTTTTGCACGCCTCTTAAAAGGTAGTTTAAAAAAATAAATAAATATCTAGTGTATAATATCCTAAATGAAAAATGTCAAGTTGAGCTCCGGAATCAAGCCTCTGGATCAAGTCGGCTACAATCGATAATATGCCAGACTAATCGACTTGAAGCGCGCCTTCTTGAAAATGCGGTTACAACGAGAAATAGTTTTTGACACAAAATATTCTCTATGCAAAAACTTTAGGAATACAGAATGGAGGGGCTGGGACACTTAGCACCAACAATGGTGAAAGTATAGATAATTAATTTTTTGGCCAAGTCTGGCATTCCTATTTCCAAGATTAGTTTCTGTTGTGGCCTTAGAATGCACATCGGTCAAGCCAAACTTAAAAAACCAATTTTACGAGCTATTAGCAACGAAGCGAGGCAACGTTTCTTAGAGACAGGGAAGGCTAGAAGGAGAGGACCTTAGAAGCAACTATTCAACTAACACGTAAGTTCCTGTGACTAACACAGCGAGTGGAGTTGAAGACACGGGGGGCTTAATCATAGACAAACTCGAACATGACTTCTCAAACTATAACAGTTTCTAAGAATGACAATGGTAGTAGCCTAGTGGTTAGAGCGTCAGACTCACGGCTTAAAGGTTGGGGGTTCGATTCCCGATCCCACTGGAACAATTTGTGCCCTTGAGCAAGACACTTAACTCTGTATTGCTTCAGTTCACCCAGCTGTAAAATCAGCACCAGCATCAGCTGATGTAATTAAGAGTGTAAGTGGCGACCTCCAGCCCATGGACTAAACAGCCGTGCGCAGCCTTCAGATGCGCTGCACAATAGCTGCGGCTGAGCTGTCGGTTGCACATATGTACATATGCAACCGGTGTAATGACAAAGGCAAGCAACCATTTCTTAAGCGATGTTTGCCTAATTTTCTAAGAAATTCAGCTAAAATTTGGTTGCATTCTATAGTCTTGATAGATAAAATATTTCTGTGGTTCTAGTCGAACTTTCTGGCAAGTTATCCATTACAGTTGGTTTGGTTTTTCGTTGATTTTTGAGCTCCATTTCAGAGATTTGAAAAACTGACATTAACTTTGTAACCCGTGAAAACAGCAAATCGCAACTTGCTCACCAACTGGTTGCAGTGCTGAGCGTGACAAAATTAGCAGCGCGACGCCAAGTAGCAAGCCGTTGATTGATCTGCAGCCCATCTGTTGCAGAAAATGATTTAATATGAGCATACTTTCAACAAACTGCAAGTTGCAATGAATAGTTCAAAGTTTAATAAATCAGCAAGTTTCTAAGTTTGGACTGCCGCTAATGCGCTTCAGTGACGCGTTTTAAATAAACAAGGACGGGTGCAAGTGAAAATCACCAGACAGCAGCCAACTGCAGCCTTTAAGACGCTAACATTTTTCAGCCTTCCCCGAATGTGCTGGAGGTTGCACTACGAATATGTGCGGATAGAAGCGGCAAGTAAACGTTTTTCATTCCAGCATGATTTTAATTTACTGCTCTCGTTGATAAACTTTCAATCTGGACCTAAAGCGTTTAAAAAGTTTATTCATATAATGAAGCTTTTATACATGTACTATAAGAGTAAATTTTTTTTGGACTCTGACATTTTGGTCAGAGCAAGAAGAAATTTTCTCTTAGAGATTAAATCTGTTAAAACACTTTCATTGCTTGCTTTTCTAGCAAAGTTTTAATTATACAAGACTTTCATCACATGACCAAACTGTAAAAATAGCAGTAACTACGATAACAACGAGCTTGGGCGAAGTCTTTAACATTGATACAGATCTTTTGGCAAAAGAAAGCTGATGGCTACGGAAACACTACTAGGTAAATGTAGTCGTGGTTTAAGGTTAAATATTTAGCAGATGTTTCTTTGCGATTTCTATTTACTTGTAGCACTTTCATGTAGGTAGCTTTGGTTAGCAGTAAAAAACTTCGAACCTAATTGTGTAAATCCATGTAAGTTCTCATGGTGACATCAATACAGCAGCATGTTCTCATGGCTTACGCTCTTAAAGGAAATTAATAAGAGTATGCACGACCATTGTGTATTTTTTATTCAACAACCTTTTAATATTTTCAATAGAATCTGTATTTGGCGATGCCTCTCAGCAAATGGTCATCTCCAGAATTAGACTTGATCTTCAATAAACATTTAATCTTTTGAGTTGCATTTACAAAAACATTGCAGATATTATCAATAGAAGCTATACTAGGAACAAATTTGCTGTTGTTACTAACATTTTTAAATTAACACAGCCAAGTGATAATATGAAGTGAAATAATTGCTTGAGTTTTCACGGGTCATTTGCAATTTTCGGACCAGTTTGTAAACTTTATTAAACCTTAGCAATTTCAAGTTGAACTTTCTTTACATTTATATATTTAGACCTTAAATTCCAAAAATATTAAGCTGAAGTTACGCGTAAGAAATAATACATCTGCATGTATTTAAAATAAGAACGGCCTTTCAATCTATGCCAGCGTCCATCAAGTGTTTCCCGAACGGAAACCATAAACAAGATAACTACTCTCGTAGAGCGAACTTCACCGGTAGACGAATCACAAGGATTAGCAGGAATGTAAATATTGAAGGCTTCTGCAAGCGAATATAATTGGTTATTACTCGTAAGTTTTCCGATTCAATAGATGTATATAAACACTGAATCGGAGAACTTCAATTCTAACCATATGTAACTTTAAATGAACCTGCCATTTTCCTTACTTAGTCGGGGCACGGGCAACTAAAGCAGAAGGAACCTACACTCAAGATTTCAAGATTTAAGTTTTTTAGCACAACATCCACCGCAGTCTCGCACCTTCTGGAACTCATATTGAAAATCGCGAGTGTCTCATACTGTATTTTGTAGCGAAAATTTATTTCCAGAAATCGGCCTCGCGATTTGCCAGTATAGCGTTTGTCTTCTTTGTCCATGAGTACGTAGAACGTACACAAAGCCAGTGCGCATAAATGAAATCATTTTAGCATTATTGAATAGATGGATTGAGCTCTCAGTAAAACCAAATCAACCGACACATCGACTATCCAATACACAACATAGCTGCAAGGCTTCCTGGAGTATACTGGGTGCAGATGGGAGGTGTTGCCGCCCATTCCACAGACCCATGGCAATCACGGGCAGCTGGTGCTACGATGTCGCGCAGGAAGATCCGGTGGTGCCGTCGTTCGCAGTTCTGTCCCTCTCTAGAAAGTGGGTGATCGGTCGCCCGGTAGCCCATAGGCATGGATGAGGTGGCAGAAATTCCCGTGCTTAAAAATATCGGAGAGATCTGGGTTAAAGGAGACATTTAAACATTAAATGCTTCCTTGAACTGACTAGCCATGACTTGAGATTAGCCGTGGCCACCGCCTTGATGCCCATACGGTTGAGTCCTGCGGAGGGCGGGGGAGAGGAACAGAGTACGGCAGAGCTGAAATACCAGTCATCCTTACCTCTCCCTGAGCTGCGTTGCCACCCAGTGGTTAATCAAGACTGGTAGCGACAGCAGTATGATAGAGGCCACGTGCAGGGGGTCAAAGAATATAAAGTGTTGCACATCATCTCGAAATAAAGATAATGAATTTCGCAAAAATCAGTATTTTATGGTATCTTGTGTTGATAATTTTGGTCAAATTCGTTCATCCTTAGAAGAAATGAAGTTTTTTCACAGTTTTTTCAGAAGTATGTGAAATTGCACAAAATAAAGAACAAGTACTGTAAACAACTAATCAGATCGAAGGCTAAAATGATTGCGCGGTGGGTCTGACAATTCGACGACAAAGCTACGATCGTACTTCATTTTATCCGGGCTTAGGCTGAATAGCTTGAGTATGCTTAGCTCGTATTCTTAGCCAGGTTTTTTCTCAGCCCGTATCTTCAGCGTGCCAAAAGCTACTGCCAATGAGTGTTTCTGCTGCCATTGGAGCACTTTTTCATTTGAAGGGTTGTCGTATACTTAACCTTCTGGCTACACATCTGGTTGCAATGTAACTTGGACGCTTGCATGCAGGATTTCAGATATCTACGGGTATGCCCTGATAAGGGAGCTGTCTCGCTGTCGTTTCTGATTTTTGTAGTACGCTCGTACAAATGGTATGCGAACAGATATCAGCTACTAATAAGTAGTGAAGAGTTTATGAGTAGTGATCAGTCACTTAAAAACTCCCACTTCTAGACACTGGGGAACAAGTGCCTAGGTATTTGCAAATTCAAATAACTCTTACTGGAGCGGCTCCTCTTGTGGTTGCAGACGTCTGGGTCTTGCGGTGTGTGACTCTGTCTAACTTGGCTGAGCGGTAGTGACGGCCGATTTCGGTGATCAACTGTAGTCTTCTGGAGTCTTTGAATTTTTATCTGTGGGTCGACCAAAACGAGAGCAAATCAGAATTCTTGTGACGGTCCTCGAGCTCGAAATTAACAATAAAACGTGCGCCCTAATGAACAATTGAAGTCTTCAAGTTTTGTGATAGGTCCTCCTTAAGGGCGTCTTCTTCGTTACGTCCGAAACGTAATGGATAACTCAATCAAAATCCTCTAGTAATATATCCTAGGAAACAAGGAGGCCTTTCTCAAATGTATCGACAATGAACTGCTCTCGTATAACTCAATTAATCAACTTATTAACGCTAACAATCAAAGAACTGAATCCGGTAAACGCTTACCAATTAGACAAGTGTGGTCCCTCAGAGATTGGTCTCCTTCTTTGTTCCTTCAGATTCTTCTTAGAGACCGCTCTGAGTCTGAATTTTTGACTCAAATTTTCACTTATATTTATAGCAAAATTTTGGAGAAAAACCGGTTTGGGATTGGGTATTTACTTAGGTCATTCATGTTTGATTAAGCGGTCATGCATGTTTGAGCATTACCATATATGGAGTTAAATAAATACAGCTGTTGGAATCCGGTTCCTTGATCAAACAATGTTAATCCCACGCAGGGTTCTAAATCACTCTGTTTGCGCGTGATTCCTAAAGTAGATATGACTCATTCTAGAATAAATTGACTTTCTTAGAATATTACTTTAAGTAGAGCATTACGGTATGGTTTAATAACTCTCTACAGTAGTAGGAAAGGAATATGAAAAAAACTCTTATCACATGTGCAATACGAGTGAGGTAAAAGTTATAGCTTCATCACACAACCAGCGAGACATTACTGCCCATTCCCACGACTCCCCTGAGCATTACACAATCATAAGCACAGGCACTCTCACGTACAGAAGTGTACAGCTGCCTTAAATTTATTTATTTATCGTTCCGAATGTACACTTCACTGTGCCTTGGGGTTGACCCTCAAGGCCTTTAATTGCATGAGCAGAGCCAAGCTGAGATTCCAATTTAGCCTTAAATAAATGTGACTGCACTTGGATTCGAGCCTTGACCACAGACACTACCTCGCTAGATCACTAGGCTACGGTCCCGGGGTAATAATTTTTTTATTGCATGAGCCTTCAAGCGAAATTAGAATGCCTTGTTTTAGGTACGGGCGTACATTTTCCTGTTTATATTTGCAGTTTATAAGCGCTGCCTGAAGTTCCTTGCACTGCGGCTTTTCTTTCACATGATAAATTGCTTGCGATTAAATTGCAAAATCTAAGCGTTTTAGAAGGCCGTATTATCATTATCATGGATTATCATATTATCATGGAAAGCCATGCTAGTTGATAGACTAGCAATCTAGTGCCCTCCTTCGGGGCCCAATAAGCAAGGAGCAAAAATTATTCATGGAAAAAATTAAAATTCACATTTTCTCAGGACCTAACTCCTTTTTCTTTAGTTTTAAAAGTCACATTAATCAAGTAAAATTGTCACGGACAAAGATGTTTCCTATGAATCTCTTTTTTCTAAAATTGACAAAGATGACATATTAAAGCTTTCACAAAGATAACAGACATTCCCCCTAAATAGAAAGCATCCCCAAGAAAGCAAGCATCCACCCAGATAGCAAGCATCCCCCAGATAGCAAGCATCCCCCAGATAGCAAGCATCTCCCAGATAGCAAGCATCTCCCAGATAGCACAAGCATCCACCCAGATAGCAAGCATCCCCCAGATAGCAAGCATCCCCCAGATAGCAAGCATCCCCCAGATAGCAAGCATCCCCCAGATAGCAAGCATCCCCCAGATAGCATCTCCCAGATGGCAAGCATCATGTAGTGTGTTATATCTCCTACGCAAAGTATAAATCGTAGAATACTACTATAAGTAAGCTAGTGCATGCATGCGCACTTAAGGATGATTCATGTTACTATTTTTAGCAGATGAATCATGTTACTATTTATAGCAGCAGAATGAATCATGTTACTATTTTTAACGCAACACGCGAGTTATGTTGCTATTTTTTGCTGGCAAAAATGTCTATAAATACAAGCGGTCCAAAGCGGACCCGGAGCCAACTTCCGGCGATAGGAGAGCTCCGAAGAGGAAGCCTTAAGAGGACTTCCTAATCACCTAGTCAATCGAGACTTGGTCGAGTTGTTGCGGTAAGCCTTGCTCATTGCGCCAGTTGTTGTTGAGTCGACTCCCTATTTTGATAGTGTTAGAGTCTGTTGAGACTCTTGAGTCCATTTGAGACTCCATTGGCTGTAGTCGCCCGAAGGACTACCCTAATAGTTCTTAGAGGATCTATTAGAGATTACCGGAGCAATACCTAGAGTGCAGTGAGGCACTACTAGAAAGAGAAGGCTTAAGTGAAACCGCAGTTCGGCGCAGGATACCCATTGTTGATACGAGGCCTCTGATTGGTCCTGACTGCAGATACCGGCCGGAACAACTTCATCGGAAGTAGAAGAAGAAGCTGGACCCGAACAACAGATTCAAGTTGTTAATTCTTCCGGAAGACAAGGAGAGATCTACACGAGATCTACATGAGACGTACCGCGAGAACAACAGATGAGATATCTCACACTAAGTCAAGGTAAGCAGTACCTTTAATTGATAACTGGGTTACCTAGCAAAGAGCTAGAAGTGATTGTTCCTTGATTACACAGAAAGTCTGGTAATAAGGAACACATCAATCCCAGCAAGCATCCCTTGATAGAAATAATCCCATACGTGAATGAATAAACTTCGTCACTAAACTCAAGCCAAGGCTGACCCCGAATCGTTTTCTTATAGTGCTACTGTAGAATTTAATGTAAATTAAAGAAAGGGAAAGAGCTAGGCGGTGGTTCTTATTTTATGTGGTTAAGAGACAGCGGAGTAAGAAGTAAGGAGAAGTAAAGATTATCCGCGGTTGGCACCGTTTATTTATAGCCATCAGGAGCATCGCCGGAAACTTCTAGAATATTCTGAGCATTATAACAAAACAAATATGAATCATTGATTCCTATTAGATTTGCATTAATTGTAGTACTGCCTTACTGTAATAAATTATACATTGAATATTTATAAATGCGAGTATTAGAATTAGTTACTGTGAGAAGAAATTTCGAGAATTTAATTTGTACTCTACGGGGAAATTTCTAGAAATAAATAATTCATAATTAATGCATCGAACGTTCGCGAAGGTCACTACACTACTACTAGTAAGCTTTTACGGCTGCAGGGACAAAAAACTGCTACTATAAAAAAACTGGCAATAGGAAACTGAAAAAGCTTTAAAGACTTCGTTATTGATGAAATTTAAAAACTTTTTTTGAAATCAGAATTTTACTTCAATTAATCGCACGAAAACTTCAAACTCAAAAAAATAAAAACCCGACGGAAGACTTCAGTGGAAATTAATTGACATTCTGATACTCCTTATTAAATATCCGAGACTGTTCCTAAGTCTACATGCTCAAAAATTGTTGCTTCACAAGTTCAAATTGTCAAGGTACTAAACAGAATTCATTTAATAATTTTATCCATTAGATTTCGAAGTAATTCAATTATGATAAATTTTGTTTTATTAAGCACTACCATACCACCTTGAGTAAATTACAAAAACAGTGGTTATAGTTTAAACTGTATATATAAAGCCTCAGGACCATCAGGAATACAGGAGAACCTAAAACGTAGGGTTTATATATCAGATACATATAAAGCTAATGTTGGAAGTAATTACTGACTTTAAAACGAAGTAAAACTGTAGTAGGAATGGAGATGAGTTTTTCAAAGCTTTTTAGAAAAAAGTACTTGCCTTATATTTATAAGTGCATTACGGTCGTTATCTTTCGTCTACTCGAGAAAGAAGTTAATCATACTCTGGGCTCTTTCACGTGACGTAAACTCCGGTTGAGTCATCAGGCTGAAAGTCGGATGCAAGCATGATTAATAATTTGAAATTGCTGAAAATATGATGAAGTCTGGTGCCTCAAATCACATTAAAGCTGCTTACAATGCCTGCTGATTCGCCATAGTATTGGTTACTGACTGTCATTTGCATCTTCATTGACTCATTCACTACTGACGCATCCGGCGATTCTTTCCAAGGTGGCCGCCGACCAGATCTCATCAGCACAAAGCAGGCCACCACTGCTACCAGTGCAATGATGGCGAGAACAGCCGTAGTTGATGAAGCTGCTAGCAGTGGCCGCTCCCAGACTCCCGCCAGCCTCGTCTCTCCTGTTGATGGAGGCAATATGCCAATATTTAAAGCACGGCTGCTTCCTCGTGTATAACATCTGAAATCAGCTGCGAAACTCACCAAAACCCAGTTCGGGATGCATGAGAAGCGCAGAGCTGCCGTTGAGCAGGCGGCATCTCACAGTGGAACCCGCTACGTCTGATGGCTGAGCGAACGCCAAGAACTGCGACATCACCGAGCTGAAGCACTGAGGTCCGGTGGGCTTCGAGACATCCTGAAGTTAAGCAAAGCATACTATCTTGCACAAATAGCTAGCTACAAAAAAGGCTGACAACAGACAAAAACAACCTTCTTTATCAGTGTCGCAGGAATCGAATAATTAGTGGCCGTCCTCAGCTCACAGCGATGCCTCACACTGGGACAGGCGAGTTCGGAAACCGCACGGAACTGAATCGCTCCATTGAGTAGCCAAAGCTCAGGATCAATCAACTCAAGCTGTAAGTCATTTGGTTCAACTGAAATCAATTAAAAAACGCAGAAACGGGCTTTGATTACATAGTTTGTTTTAAATGAATCAAGGGCCTTGCTTTTTATGCGCTGTTATGAAGGAAACTATTAGCCAGAGAGTTCAAAAGCGATACCTGGAGGTAATTCGCTGAATTCAATCGAATCGAGCATTCCTGGCACAGAGAATATGCAAGACACATTGCGGCTGCACACTTGACGCTGCCATCTTCCAAAGAAGTGGAATACTTTGCCCAAAGACGTCGAGACGATTCGATCCTGTGGTAGCAGGTAAAGCGACGATTGAGCTTAATAATTGATGGTGTGAATAACGTGAGCAATATGACTAGTACAAGAATAGTGTACGAAATAGTATCAACCTTAATAGGCTTTCATCTGATGCAAACTAATGTTTAGCCTAAATATATATTTCTATTTGCCTGCGTTGGGTGTCAAATACTTTGATTTTTCATCTTACAACACGCATTGGGATTTCGATGGTTCCAGTCCCACACTCCTGGTGCAGCCGACATTTCGCTGACAGGCCTCGGATGCTTGCAGCTGTTGTAAACAAAATGCGCACTGCAGCACCCGCAGTGATTCCAGCAGAATCTGGGAATCTCCATTGAATTTCTCGAACAGCTGGGATAAGAGAATGATCATTGCAAGGAGCTGAGAATCTTTTCTTTTATTTTCAATTTTTAGCATGGAATAAATCAGCTGTACATAGGACACATTTTTCACCTGATTAGAACTCTCAAAATTGCCGCCAATTTCACATGTTTATTTGAAAACAGAGTCAGAAACGCCTAATATTCGAATAAAGTATTTCTTATTTTAGAATCAACTTTACGATGAATAAAGTAATAGTAATAGCATGTTAGATTGCTTTTTTCGTTCAATTTCGATTCAAGTGACGTTATGCGAATATATATACTTCTTGTTCTAATGAAGTTCTATATACTAAATTCCTATTATTTGTATTCATCTATGCATTGATTTCATAATCTTAACTCAACTCACGCAGTTTCATAACCGGCAGAGAATAGTTGACTGTTCCGGCTTGCTTGTAACAAACTACCGTGGAATTGACTGTGTCGATGAGCTCAGCCACCACAGCAAAGTCTGTCTGAACTCTGCTCACACACTGAGAAGTACGTGGCTGTGATGCTTGCTGAAGTTTTTATGCCGCAATTGTATCAGAATGAAAATACGCTAGCTGGGTATTGTAAATTGAAGGAAAATACAATTGCGTATATCTGCATATCAGTACGGGCCTACAGTACATCGTTTAGTTGTACACGCCTATCATAGCAATTACTCTAAGTATATTATATTTTGCTAAATATTTAAACTACGCATTATTACATTATTCTTACCCGCTTCACTTGCGCAGCAGTGACTGCGCTTCCATTGAAAAGCCTCAGCTCGCAGCGATGCCTCACTCGCCGACACTCGGCTTGAGACACAGCTCGAAACCGAATCAAACCATCTGAGAGACTCCACAGCTCAGGCTTAATCAGGCTAATTCCAAGCGAGACTGGGTCAACTGAAAATCAGATTCATACTTGTAAAAGGAATTAGGGCATGATAATCACTAATCTGATACAGTTATTGTATGGCTTTGCTAATTATCGAATTCAGACACTTTCACCTATTCAAATTTTTTTGCAGATCTACAGTCTCAGAAAATGATTAAATACGTTTTACCATCAGGTGCTGGAATCGATTCAATCAGTTCATTCATACTGCTGCCACGGAGTCTGCACGTGATGTTTCGAATGCAGACAGCAGTATCTGAGACGATTCCAGAAAATCAGTACAATTTTTGAGCTGATCTTCGCTGTGAGTAGATCGTCTGAGGGAATGGCAAACAATTCAAATAATTTAAGACCTCCGTAAATTTGGTTTTAATTTCACATTAAAACATTAAAAGGTCGAAAAAGATTACATTCGCTATGCAAGATTATAAGAAAAACTTAAACCAGTAAATATATGCAACTTTTTTCGAAAATTTAATGCAGAAAAATGCACGGCTTACGGAATTCATTGCCATCTCCGAAGTTCGGCTTCCACATTCAAGATCTAAGTAACACCTTGCTGATACATTTTGATCCATTGAAATCAGTGAAACACTGAATTTTGAGCCACATGTGGCCATTCCGGTCCATTTTGAAAAGATCGCCTTTAATTCAGGATAATCTGTAAATATAGTATCATGCTGAGTTAATGCAGCGCTGTAAACGTTTTTGTGTAAGTCAAAACTTTTATGTAGTTGAAAGGAAATTTCTGTAAGTTCCTTTTCATTGCTTAGAAGCGATAATTCATTATACAATGTTCGATAATCCTATGGCGCATAATCCGGAGTAGAAATATTCTTATCTGCCCGTATTTGGCCAAAAAATACATTTTAAACAAAAATACATAAACTTAGTCTAGATTTTCTGCACAGGACAATTAGTGACCTAACTAGCAATCTTCGCCCCCCGATGGGGGACATCTGGATAGAACTTCTGTTCTCTACAAGTAAAAAAACCGTCAAATAGAGTCTTCACAAAGACAACAGAAAAACTGCTCAAATGAAGCGCAATGCAAAAAGAAAACATCCCAAGACAGCAAGCATCCCCCCTCCTCCCAGATAGCAAGCACCCCCAGATAGCAAGCACCCTCAGATAGCAAGCATCCCTCAGATAGCAAGCACCCCAGATAGAAAGAACCCCCAGATAGCAAGCATCCAATTGATAGCAAGTATCTATCTTTAAATAGCAAGCATCCACCAGACAAAAAGTATAGAGTGCAACATTTCCTTTTAGCTTTCTAGGGGCTCCTTTATGATTGGCATGACGCTTCTTATTACATTTGAAAATGTCTCTCCTGTGTTTGAAATGGTGGCTATTTTATGTTTGACATGGTGGCTCTTTAATGTTTGACATCGTGCCAGTTTTATGTTTGTCATGGTGGCTCCTTAATGTTGGAAACGGTGGCTCTTTAATGTTTGACATGGAGTCACATATATGTTTCACATGGTGGCTCTTCTATGTCTAACTTGGTAGCTCTTTTCTGTTTGAGATCATGGCTCGTTAATGTTCGACATGGTGGCTCTTTAATGCTTGACATTGTGGCACTTTAATGTTCGACATGGTGGCTCTTTAATGTTCTACATTGTGGCTCTTTACTGTTTGACATGGTGGTTCTTTAATGTTCAAAATGCTGGCTCTTTATTGTTTGATATGGTGGCTTTTCAATGTTTGACATGGTGTCTCTTTAATGCTCGACATTGTGGCTCTTTAATGTTCTACATTGTGGCTCTTTAATATTTGACATGGTGGCTCCTTAATTTTCAATATGATGGCTCTTTATTGTTTGACATGATGGCTCTTTAATGTTCGACATGGTGGCTCTTTACTGTTAGACATGGTGGCTCTTTATTGTTTGACATGGTGGCTCTTTAATGTTTAACCTGGTGGCTCTTTTATGTTTGACACGGCGGCTCTCTAATGTTTGACAAAGTGGCTATTTAATGTTCGAAATAGTGGCTCTTTAAAGTTTGACATAAAGTCACATATATGTTTGACATGGTGGCTTCTGAATTTTTGACATGGTGGCTCTTAAATGTTTGACTTGGTGGCTCTTAAATGTTTGACATAGTGGCTCTTTTATGTTTGACATGGTGGCTCTTTTATGTTTGACATGGTGGCTCTTTTATGTTTGACATGGTGGCTCTTTAATGTTTGACATGGTGGCTCTTTAATGTTAGACAAAGTGGCTTTTTATTGTTTGACATGGTGGCTCTTTTATGTTTGACATGGTGGCTCTTTAATGTTTGAAATGGTGGCTCTTTAATGTTAGACAAAGTGGTTTTTTAATGTTTGACATGGTCGCTCTTTTATGTTTGACATGGTGGCTCTTTACTGTTTGAAATGGTGGCTCTTTAATGTTCGACATGGTGGCTCCTTTATGTTTAACATGGTGCTCTTAAATGTTCGACATCGTGGCTCTTTAATGTTTGACATGGTGGCTCTTTAGTGTTTAACATGGAGTCACGTATCTCTTTTCAATTGGAGTACATGAATTGTGGCCCTTATAATTCAATTCTTACAGCAAGTCAATTAAAGTAAAAAGTTATGACATAATCAATTTCTCAGTCAGCCAGTATCAGTCTCAGTTCAAGTTAGCAATATTGGTTACGCAATTTAAATCAAGTCGTGTGTGCATTTCTTCGGCACTGTTTTCAACTTGTTGTGATGCAATCTTTATCAGAATTGAAATTCAGTCAGACAGTTTTTTCTCTAGCATTCTTACAATGCATTTCAGGTCGAAAGAGCTGCTTGACCTTTGCAAAAAAGCATGTTTTTCGAATATTTAATCCCTTTAACATTGAGCAATTTCTTAGCCAAGATGCATGTACCGTCCCAGGAAAATTTCTGATCGAATGGTGCAAGTTTGAAGAAAATCGGTTGAGCCAATTTTTCTGAAATCATTGCCATCTCCGAAGTTCGGCTTCCACATTCAAGATCTAAGTAACACCTTGCTGATACATTTTGATCCGGGGAAATCAGTGAAACACTGAATTTTGAGCCACCTGTGGCCATTCCGGTCCATTTTGGAAAGATGGCCTTTAATTCAGGATAATCTGTAAATATAGTATCATGCTGAGTTAATGCAGCGCTGTAAACGTTTTTGTGTAAGTCTATTTTTTATGTAATTGAAAGGAAATTTCTGTAAGTTCCTTTTCATTGCTTAGAAGCGGTAATTCATTATACAATGTTCGATAATCCTATGGCGCATCTACGGAGTAGAAATATTCTTCTCTGCCCGTATTTGGCCAAAAGA
This sequence comes from Macrostomum lignano, assembly GCA_002269645.1. Taxonomy (NCBI): domain Eukaryota; kingdom Metazoa; phylum Platyhelminthes; family Macrostomidae; genus Macrostomum; species Macrostomum lignano. Next base: position 17,084 of record NIVC01000293.1, on the reverse strand, counting down.
ATACATTTTAAACAAAAATACATAAACTTAGTCTAGATTTTCTGCACAGGACAATTAGTGACCTAACTTCTGAACTTTCTACATAAACTAATCCAAAAAATAAAAACTGAAAAAACTGAAAGATAATTTAGACTAATTGTAACACTCACAGACACCGAACTTAAATTCGAACCCTTCACGGACAGAGGAGCCGTCAGTAGTAAAAACGAAGGTAACACTATGCGAAAACGTGTATGACAGATAAAGACTTGTATTTCTGCCAGAAATTGCTCGCAGAGCCGTGTGCTGATATCCCGGAACAATTCCTGCATATATCCTAAGATAGTCGCAGCCAGATTCCGTGTCGAACTTTGTGAATCGAATGAAAACACTGAAATTTCTGGGCACGTTAATACTCCAAGCCTTTTTGTAGTTATTGCTGTAGGACCCGACATCTGGATGGCTCCGTCTGACACCGCTTCTCTGCCGAATAACCTCAGTAGCAGCTGAAATTCCATTTTCATCCGAGATAAAAATCAATCAGCAAAAGTCAACCAGAGTGTTAGCTGTTATAAACGTAAGGCATAAAATTCACCTGGAATCGATACCCACTGGCGTTCGTAAGAAAGCCGAAATCCCGATCTCGTGTGAAACCCGTCACTTCGGAACCGCACAACAAAGGGCGAATTCACCCAGAACTCAGACTCAGTCGCGTTTGCATGCACAAGTCGAAACCTCTCTGAGCTGTTTGAGGCTGAGGTTGCGTTTTGATAAATGAGCACTTTGTCGCAGCATGGCTCCACATCCAGCTTGCTGAATCGGATTCGGCTGACACCACGTGATCGAATAGTCCAGGAAACATCCAAATTGTTTGAATACTGGCCTCCGTAGGAGGGGCACGCGATCGTTCCAGATGACGAGTAAAGCGTCCCACCGGAACAGCACTCTGCGTTTTTATTAACCCACGTTTTAGCAAGAGCAAACTGGTTTTTTCTGACTCTAATCAAAACAGAATAAACGTACCGGATGAAGAAAACCAACATAACAAGCCAAACACAATGAGTTGAAAGTAACAAAAAAATCTGGTGCCTGCTTTCATCGCAGTCTGGTTCAGCTGCAGGGCGCTGCGGGCATGGCATACGAGCTAGTAAGCGGAAAACTGCTGTTTCAATGTGCCTGTTCGTATTTATGCGCGTTAATCTTCTTTCCACTAAATTAAATCAACTTCCAGTAAACAGGCCGAACATCAAATTTAGACAGCTTTTAATTTAAGTATATGAAACCAAATCTGGCAATATCTAGGCAACTTTTCCACAAATGTCTATAGGCTAATTTTGACACAAGACTTCCAATTTTCGCTGATTTTGGTTTCGAGTTTATCCGTATCGAACGTAATAAATCATAAATATTGTGATACAGAATGCCTTGAAGGTAAAAGTGTGCCGTATCTCAACACTTCATTTCAGAAATCACCCCCTGAAGTATTTCTGGTGTTTTGGTCATATCAATATGAGAATCGATATCATATCTTCATAACTTGCTATCAAAGCATAGCGAAGTTTAGTACATTTTAATTAACTCGTTGGTCTTGCAAGAAATCCCAGGTGCAAATTAAAACTGTTGACTGGGTTGGATGGTTGAAATCAGGACTGGGTTGAAAACACATCACATGTCTTCCAACTGCCAAACAGCTTACTCGTTGTTACTCGTATATAAGTGTCTTCACAGAAACTCTCCGTTTAAAAAAAGTTGGGATGGAAATTTATGCATGCCTGACACATGACAGCATCGTCTGTTTATTCTTCTCGTCTACCTTTTTATTCCATTTTCGTTGCCTTCAAACTTCAGCCTGTACACTCAGCAATCAAGGTGATAGCGTAAAAAATTCAAATAATTTTCAGCCTAACCCTAACCCTAACCTACCTACCTACCTACCTAGCTACCTACCTACCTACCTACCTACCTACCTACCTACCTAGCTACCTACCTACCTACCTACCTACCTAGCTACCTACCTACCTACCTACCTACCCATTGTACCAGCCTGCTTCTCGTATCTTGCAGATGCTCCAGTCTATAAATCATTTCCTACTTTAAAACTGTCCCTAATAAGTCATGTAATTAGACTATTCCGGCTTCATTGGGAACAAGCTTACTTCGTAAAAGCAAAAGTAAACAATTTTACAGTTTTGTTGAAAACTGCGGCAGTATTTTTATTATAAACGAGTTAATATAATTACAGGTATGACATCTCTAAGCTAATAATATTTTTTTGCGTAATCTACTCTTTGCAACATTGTTAGACGCTGACCCGAAATCGGGCCATTCCCGTCGGGAACGGGTGTGCTGAGATGATGGTTGATTTGCTATAGACTTTTGCAAACGCGCGGCCGTTCGCTTCGGGGCTGGCGGGATGACCCGAAATCGGGCCATCTATGTAGCTCGTTCTTCAAAGACAGTGCAGATCGGTGAGCGCGTCCACACCATCTCCAGCTCCCGGTCATGGGTCCGAGCTCAGCAGCCGCTCTCAAATTGCGCCCCGTGGCTGCGCCCCGACATCACTGGCAGCTGAATCAAATTTTCGATACGTTTCAGAGCTTTCCCGTATTCTTAGTTCGTCAGAGCGGCCATTTTGGTGGCCCTCCGACTCAGTGGAGGTTCGCCACCGCCTGCAGCGTTTGTTTCGCAAGACCGGAATGGAAACTTCCAGCTTCTCTGCGCACTCGCTCCGACGTGGTGGAGCGACGTTTGCTTTCAATGCTGGGAGATTGGCGCAGCTCGGCGATTTCGCGGGTACATCTCTGCTGGCAGTGCCAGTAACCTAGCGAAGGTCAGAACCTAGCGGCTCTTCGGTCTATGTCTGCTGGCCTTTACTCGTACCGTTCTTCTCTTGCTCCTTCTTTCCTTTGAGTCGCCTGCTTTTCAGAGTCTGGGTTGCTTCCTGCTCATTAATTTATACATGTATTCTCCGTCATCCACGTTCTGCTGTTTCTGTCTTCATCAAAGTGCCTAAACCCATAGAAAACTTTTTAGCAATTGGCATAAACTTCTACGATTCGGTGTCAGCCCTTAATGATGAGTCTAGTGAATGAGGCTTATTAATTCATTAACGAATAGAAACGCTGTAATAGTTATACAGATTATACTGATTGTTATACAGACATAATGATTTTTTTACCAAAGTATATCAACTGATTGGCTCAACTGATAATATGGCTTTTTAAAACGTTCAGATTCTGCATTTTTGTCAAACAAAACTTTGGCCAATCTTTATCATGAGAAAGAAAAGCTGCAATGCAAGTGAACTCCAGGGCTTCTAACCTTCAAATATAAGCAGGAAAATGTACCTGACACCCAACATTCGAATTCGCTTAAAGGCTAAAGCGATAAAACATTTACTGCACCGGAAGTGGTAGCCCAGTGGTCTAGCGCGGCGCTCCGATGTGCCGCGGCCAAGCGACTGCACCTGGAATCGAGCCTGGGCCGCTGACCAGTAGGCTACGGCCCTCTTCGCGATGCATGAGCTCAGCAGCCGCTTTCTAATTGTGCCTTGTTGCTGCGCTCGGACATCTCTGGCAGCTGAATCGCCTTCTCGATGCGTCTCAGAGCTTCCACTTATTCTCAGTTTTGTCAGAGCCGCAATGTTGGTGGCCCCCCGACTCAGCAGCGTGTCTGACACCGTCTAAATCGCCTGTTTTTCAAGACCGTACTGGAAGCTTTCTGGGAGATTGGCACAACTCGGCGGTTTCGTGGGTACATCTCTGAGTGGCAGTGCCGGTAACCTAGCAGCTAGCTCTTTGCTTTTACTCGTACTGTTTTCCCTTTCCTTTTTGCGCGCCGGTTTTTTTTAGTTTGTGTTGCTTCCCTACTCGTTCATTTATACTCGCTGTCTTTCACGTTATGCTATAATATCAGTCTTCGTCACTTCGCCTAACCCTAAATAACTTCTACTATTCGAAGTCAGCGTTTAAGATGAGTCTAGTAAATTGAGTTTATAAATTTCGTTCACGAATAGATACACTGTAACAGTTATTTAGATTGATATACAGAAATCGCGTAATATTATTTTCTTAGTGAAATGCATCAGCTGATTAGTTTAACCGACGATACATGTATGGCCTTTTAAAAACTTCAGGTTCTGCAGCTAAAACTGCCCATTCCGCCGACTCCCCTGAGCAGGCATACAAGCGCGCGGATACGTACGCAGGCACACACTCACACAGGAGTGTACAGCGGCCCTAACTTTATTTTATCGTTAGGCATGTACACTTCACTGCGCCTTGGGGGGTTGGCCCTCAAGGCCGTTAATTGCACGAGCAGAGCCAAGCCGAGATTCCAATTCAGCCCCAAATTAATGTGACTGCACTTGGAATCGAGCCTGGGTTGCTGGCACACCAGAGCCTGCGCTGCCGCTGGGCTACGGCCCCTAACATCACGGCTTATAAACTTCGATTATAAACAGGAAAATTTACCTGAAAACTAATTTTTCGAATTTTATAAAGAAACAAATAAAGTCAAAGCCGCTGTACACTCCTGTGTGAGGGTTGCTCGTGTGTATGCCTGCTCAGGGGAGTCGCTTAAGTGACAATGTCGCTTAAACGCCTAAAGTGCGCCAGGGTTGGATGCACGCAGCCTTTAAATAACCGTATGGTAAATCGTTGCTTCTAGACGACAGAAAACTATGCGTGTGCACGTATCGTGCAGTTTTGTATTAACATGCAAAGGAAGTAAAACGGACATTTCATTTTATCGCAAGCTTTTCGACGGTACCTGTTGTTCCGTTGGCAACGGAATTAAAATGTAAAAACAAACTGTTGCAACACAGAGCTGCTGCATTAGGAAATTACGTTGTCATTCGTAACTTTTCGCAAGTACAAATATCCAGTATGAAATATGGTATTCTAGCGTACAGTCACCGAGAGTCAAGGCTGAAAATTATTTGACTTTTTTTACGCTATCACCTTGATTGCTGAGTGTACAGGCTGAAGTTTGAAGGCAACGAAAATGGAATAAAAAGGTAGACGAGAAGAATAAACAGACGATGCTGTCATGTGTCAGGCATGCATAAATTTCCATCCCAACTTTTTTTAAACGGAGCGTTTCTGTGAAGACACTTATATACGAGTAACAATACAACAGCTTCAGCTTATTTGCAGGCTGTCACCAAACATCAAACTTCATCTGCATTCGCACATTCAGGTGACCTCCTGGCGTGTAAATTTGTCGACTGGAAGCTAAGCAGCATCAAGACTCTGCATTTGCTGGACACGGCGGGCAAGGCAGAATGCGTTCAGGTTCGCGGTGGTGCAATGCAGGTGGTGCAAAAGCCTGCCAGCGTGCTTGCCTACTCTTCCAGCATGGCCGGGATTGACCATTTGGACGCCTCAATGCACCCGTATCTCGCGAACCGAAAGAGCATGCGCTGGTTCCACACGCTGGGATTTCATCTTCTTGCGATGCTTGTGCGGAAATCGTGGGTGATCTACCGACAGTCCGGTGGCACAAAGACCTTTCTGCATTTTGAGGCTGGCAATAAAGAGTCTGGTGAAGGACACTGGGACCAGTGGGACAACTAAGTGGGGCGTACAGTGGGCGGTGTGCGCCCTCGCAGCCGCCTGTGAGGGCAGTCGGTAAATATTTTTATTTACACTTTACAATGAAATATGATCTGATTTTTCAATGAGAAATGGTGATTTTTTACTCGTAATACTTTATATAGCCTTAATATGGACGATTTTTTTAATCCTAATCGAAGCCGCCCGGTGATCGCCCGGCGGCCTATGAGACGGCAACCTAAATTTGGCGTGTTTCATGTTCAAGGCAGCTTTATTTAATAGCACTGCCCTTTCAGCCTAGCGGGAGAACCGTTTTTTTATCACAAAAATAGGTGGCTACTCTTTACAATAAACGTTAGGGCTATATTTGCTGTTGCCTAGTGCCAACATTGTGAAATAATTTTTTTCGGAAAGATGTGTGAAGTTTCATAAAATTTAAATGCGCATCAGACTACTTTTAGTAGCGTAGAGCTAAGAGCCCCCGAGAACAAATTTTTGTTTGCAGTCGAAAGAAAATTAAAAGCATCAAATTGACGATAAATTTATACATGTAAATATTTGCGCTTTTAGAAAGCGGGCTTTTAGAAAAGAAGTAGGGAGAGGAGAGAGGGTAGAGAGGAGAGAGGGTAGAGAGGAGAGAGGGTAGAGAGGAGAGAGGGTAGAGAGGAGAGAGGGTAGAGAGGAGAGAGGGTAGAGAGGAGAGAGGGTAGAGAGGATATAGGGTAGAGAGGAGAGAGGGTAGAGAGGATATAGGGTAGAGAGGAGAGAGGGTAGAGAGGATATAGGGTAGAGAGGAGAGAGGGTAGAGAGGAGAGAGGGTAGAGAGGAGAGAGGGTAGAGAGGAAAGAGGGTAGAGAGGAGAGAGGGTAGAGAGGAGAGAGGGTAGAGGGGAGAGAGGGTAGAGAGGAGAGAGGGTAGAGAGGAGAGAGGGTAGAGGGGAGAGAGGGTAGAGAGGAGTGGAGCAATGCTATGTGGGATTGAGTGAAAAACTGTCTTAGTTTTTTGCTTTTTGGGTTCGAAGATTTGAAATTCGGAAATTTGAGGTAGCTTAAAGCCACCTTAGTGAATTTTGGGGGAAGGGGGTTACTAGGCCGAAACTTCACATTGCCGAGTATGCTCTTCCATAAGGTTCGGCCTAGTGAAAGAGAGTGCTTTTCGGCAAAGTGAAATTTTTGCCTAATGAAAGCGCCCCGTGAATTTGTTTAGGTTGTAAATTTTTTGGAGTTTGTAATATTTGTACGTTTGTAACTCAAACTGTAATGTGATTGTGAAAGTATATATTTGCTAAAAATACAAACCCTTTCGTTTCAGATGACACACAAATCTCGTATTATAGATAGTTACAAGCAGATACTGTTGTTCATTGTAGTAAATGTAAGACAGGACAAGTATGCAAAACAGATTGGGCGTCGTTGTTGAAAGGCTAAACTTTGTAATTAAAATGTAAAAAATATAGTAACTGTAACATTCACATGGGTAATAACGGCTTAATAAGCCTTAAAAGAGTTAGTAACCAGTTAATGAAACACGTTGATAAAAATTTAGTTCAATTATTCGAACATATAGTTCTCAACACTCAAATTTGATCAATTTAACTGTCGTTAATGCTGAAATTATTGACACACCCAACTCAATGCCAAGAAATGAACGAACTTTATTTTCAGAAGAAAGCTCTCTTGGGGGTTCGGATCTGTGGTGTCTTTTGGGAATTTAGCTGGCCTCTATTCAGTGGTGTTAGCGCAGAAAAAGGGTGACAGGGGATACAGAAAATGCAAGGGAATGGGGAATCCTATATTTTCGATATTGTACAGGCCCACTCCCTCCACTCCCCAAGGGATTCAAATTTCTGGCTGGGCCAAATATGTTCCTTTTCGAAGCCATTCATTGAAGGGGGGTTTCACAAACTCGAAATTTCACAACGTCGAAAGCACCTTCTTTCACACAATCGAAATTTCACATGGTCGAAATTTCATAACATCGAAAACTCAAATAGCAGCCACTTTCACAAGGTCGAAACTTCACAAGGTCGAAATTTCACAACATCGAATTCGAAAACTTTAGCAAGAGACTTCACCAACTACTTTTAGCAAAAAGCGGGCAGTGTGTTGGTGGGGAAGTATGTATCAGTTTATTTCGAACTGTATTGCGAGAGAGATATTATAGCGTTTGTCTTCTTTGTCCATGAGTACGGGCTTGTAAAAACGATTGATTTATCAACTGCGAGCTTTTGTATGACGGACACTGCATACTTGCCACTAGAATTAGCTGCAAGGCTTCCCGGAATATGGGTGCAGAAGGGAGGTGTTGCCGTCCATTCCGCAGACCCCTGGCGATCACGGGCAGCTGGTGCTACTGTGTCGCGCAGGGAGATCCCGTGGTGCCGGTGTTCTCAGTTCTGTCCCCCTCCAGGAGGTGAGTGATCGGTCGCCCGGTAGCCCCTGGACGAGGTGGCAGAAATTCCCGTGCTTGAAACTGTCGAAAAAATCCAGATTTGCGCCGCGGTGAGCCTGTCCTAAATAAAGAGGAGGCATTCTAAAATTAAATGCTTCCTTGAACTGACCAGCCATGACCTGAGATAGCCGTGGTCACCGCCTTGGTGCCAGACTGCGGTTGATTCCAAGCAAGGCCTGCGGAGGGCAGGAGGAAGAGGGGATCCTGCCGGCAGAGCTGAACTATCGGCGGTTATCTCTCCTTGTGCTTCGTTGCACCCCCACAAGTGGTTACAATAGCAGTGGGATGGAGGCCACAGGCAGGGGGTCAAAGAAAGGGCTAATTGGTGATTGGTCATCTCGTTGTTGGGTTGATCCGAGTGCCCGGGGATCCGTTGTTGGCAAAGTAAATCATGTTGATCAAACGCTCCCCGAATAAGTTCAGTTCGCTTTGTCATCAGAAGGCCTATTTTGAGTGGCTCTTAATGATCCTGCTTTCAAAAGAACAACCGTTCTTGATCGAGTTAAGTTTATTGACAGTTTAATTTATTTTTGCGAGCAATTTACCTAGAAACCATAATTGACAATCTGTATGTATCTAAGGATGAATAGAAACTTAAATAGGAGAATTCAGAATGATAAATTTGAATTTCTGTTGGAATTTCACAGACTCATACAATTTTGTTAATATGCAATAAAAAGCTTTGCACATCAACTCGAAATTGAGATAATTAATTTTGCAAAAATCAATATTTTATGGTATTTTGTGTTGACAATTTGTTCATATTCGTTCATTCATTAACTGATGACTTTTGAGGTTGATTGTTCTGCAAACAGAAAAACTTGATTTCTTCTATGCATGAACGAAGATCTATGGATGGATGAATATCAGTTAAAACCGCGCTGTTAGTCAAGGAACTTTAGTGTCTTTTTAGATTTAAATTTTAGAGACTAGATTACGATCAACAATAAGCGCGTGGGTATGTTCAAATTTCATTATCGTAAAAAATGTATTCATTCGCGGAGTAATTTTAATGTTTGTTAAAACTCACGAAGTTGCCTTGAAAATCGGGGTAGGTTCAATTTCATTGCGTCAGCTGCCTTGGCTTCCCACCGCTTCATCGATCTGATCGTCCTGACGAGAACGCATTTAAAAACTATGGGGTCGTACTCTAAAGCTGTCGTAGCGTAAGTTTGATCGTACGTAGGAACTTTTACACTGTGGAGATAGGAGTTAAAAACGATCTTATCGTATATATCGGGCCCTATATACTCAGTAACACCGAAAAGTCTCCATCACCGAAGATTCCTTCGAGGTCGTCACTTTTGAGAGTGCAGGTAAAGTCTCTGAATCTTTGCGAGTGACGCAACTTAGCTACGCCACGACAGACTTGAGTTGATGAATGAAGTGGGGGAGCGGTGTGCGAGGGTTGGAAGGATTAAAGCTACCCGATCAGTTTTCTAGTATTTTTTTCAGAATTACTAGAAGTTCAAGAGAAATTGCTCATTGGAGCAAAGAGTGGCGACTTTTCAATGTTGCTGAGTGCAAATAGCATTGCGAACTTATGGGTTCGGAGACCGAGGGAAGTTGATTGCAAGTTTATAAGACAATAGAGCGTGCCCTTTAGCTGAAGTGCATACGACTAGAGAGTAGCGTGCACAGCCATTATACGGGTTGGTGCGTGACCAAGAAAATGAATTACCTAATGAGTCAAAAAACGTTTAAGAGTGAAATTGCACAAACTAAAGAACAAGTAACTGTAAAAAAACTAATTTGATCGAAAGATAAAATAATCTCGCGGTGGATCTGACAATCCGACGACACATCTACGATCGTACTTCATTTTATCAAGGCTTTAGGCTTGATAGCTTGAGTATGCTTTATTCTTAGCCAAGTTTTTTACTCGGCCTGTGTCTTCAGCGTGCCAAAATCTACTGCCAATGAGAGTTTTTGCCACCATTGGAGAACTTTTTCATTTGAATGGTCGTCGTATACATAACCTCCCATGGTTGCAATTTAACTTGGACGCTTACAGGATCTGAGATATCTGCAGGTATGCCCTGATAAGCAAGCTGTCTCGCTGTCGTTTCTGTTTTTTTTATAGTAAGCTCGTACAAATGGTATGCTAACAGAGATCAGCTACTAATACATGTGTGCAATACGGGTAAGATAAAAAAAATAAGAAAAAAAGTTTCGTCACAAAACCAGCGAGAGACATTACTGCCCATTCCCACGACTCCCCTGAGCACAATCGCACGGACACGTACGCAGTCACACACACAGGCATACTCTCACACAGGAGTGTACAGCAGCCCCAACTTTATTTAATTATCGTCTGGAATGTACACTTCACTGCGCCTTGTGATTGGCCCTCAAGGCTGCTAATTGCATGAGCAGAGCCAAGCTGAGATTCCAATTAGGACTTCAATAAATGTGACTGCACTTTGACTCGAGCCTGGGCCGCAGACACTACCTCACTATAGATCACTGGGCTACGGCCCCGGTGTAATTAAATTTTTATTGCTTGAGCCATCAAGCGAAATGCGAATGCCTAGTGTCAGGTACGAGCGTACATTACATTTTCCGGTTTATATTTGAAGTTTATAAGCCCTTGCACCCCTTGCACTGCGGCAAGGAAGAATTTAATGTTTCACATGATAAAAATTGGCCAAAATTCTGTTGGCAAAAATGGGATGCGCAGCATTTTTATGCATAAGCTTTGGTGTTCATGTACAGCTAGACTGTTTGCGAATAAACTGCAGAGCCTAAACGTTTTAGAAAGCCATATTATCAGTAAATTAATCGGTTGATGTATTTCAGTAAATAACTTTAACAGCTTGTAGTATAACTCTTATAGTACGGTCTGTATAATTGTTACAGCGTTTCTATTCGTTATTGAATACATTAATAAACTTCGTCACTAGACTCCACCCAAACGCTGACACCGAATCTTAGAATTTCATGCGGTTTTAATGAATACCCGAGTCCAAGCGAACTAAGACTAATAATTTTTCTAAGCTAGAGCAACTATACTATCTTTTAGTAGGCTGTCACTTCTGTAAGGATAAGAAACATCTATAAATAAAATAACTTATAATAGCAAACGGATATACATGTTGCTAAAGACTTGATGCTAAAGATTGATGAAATTTACAGACTTATTAATTTGAAATCTAAATTTCAATTGCAATAATCTCGCAATAACTTTAAACACCAAACCAAAACAGACGAAAAACTTCAGTAGAAATAAATTGGCGTGATTATACTTCTTATCAAATATTTTAAAACCGTCGATTCGCAATTTCAAATTTTCATCAAGGTCAAAAACACAGAATTTAATCAATCATTTTATCTATTGGATTGCAAAGTTATTTATTGATGATCAATGTTGTTTTAATTAGTGCTCTACAGTTGAGCATTACCTACCTTGAGTAAATGACAAGATAATTGGTTTTACTTTATACTATATAAAGCATCAGGACCATCAGGAGTACAGGAGAGGCTATTACATCGGGTTAATATTGATATACTCAGCAACAGTCAAAAGTTCCACCCCACTAAGCGTGATGATTTTTTTAACTTATTGCGAGTGACGCAACCTACGGCACGCGCAAAGCTTATTGCCGCTTGGGGGTGGCTTGGGTCTGCTTAATGGTCCAGGCCTGGACATTAAGCAGACCTAGCTCAGGAACAACGCCCCGCCACACCAAGCCGATGCTGTTAGTCAACTGAAGGAACAGCTACAGCTGCGCACTCTGCGCTGGCCTTCCCGGTCCCCAGACATGAATCCCATCGAGCATGTCTGGGACTTCCTAAAACGTAGCATTCGAAAAGAGAATCCACCACAGAATGTTGCGGAGAGCTCTGCGTCATGCCATTGAAAACGCTTCGGAGCGGCTTCCCCAGGACTTTCTGCGCCGCTCATCATTGGGATGCCCCGCAGAGTCGTCGCACTTACTGCGTGCGAGGGGATCCCACACGCATCGCGATTCTAACTAAATATTGCATAAAAAATTATGATTTTACTACGAGTATTGATATTCAATCAACTTTCCCTTCCTCGCGGCGGCTTAGTTGCGTAACTTGAGGGTTGAATTGTGTGTGAAGTTTTTGCAATTTGGAGGGTAGAACTTTTGACTGTTGCTGAGTCAAAAGTTGCCGAATTTATCAGATACATATACACCTAATGTTGAAAGTAATTACTGACTTTTAAGCAAAGTAAAACTATAGCAGCAATAGACCTAGGTATTTAAAAATTTTAGAAAAAGTTACTGCCCTAGATTTTTAGGTTTTTTAGCTCGTATCGATCGTCTTCTGTATGTAGTAATTAGTCATTTTTGGTGGCTCTTTCACGTGACGTAAACTCCGGTTGAGTCATCAGGCTGAAAGTCGGATGCAAGCATGATTAATAATTTGACATTGCTGAAAATATGATGAAGTCTGGTGCCTCAAATCACATTAAAGCTGCTTACAATGCCTGCTGATTCGCCATAATATTGGTTACTGACTGTCATTTGCATCTTCATTGACTCATTCACTACTGACGCATCCGGAGATTTTTTCCAAGGTGGCCACCGACCAGATCTCATCAGCACAAAGCAGGCCACCACTGCTACCAGTGCAATGATGGCGAGAACAGCCGTAGTTGATGAAGCTGCTAGCAGTGGCCGCTCCCAGACTTCGGCCAGCCTCGTCTCTCCTGTTGATGGAGGCGATATTTAAAGCAGGGCTGCTTTCTCGTGTATAACATCTGAAATCAGCTGCGAAACTCACCAAAACCCTTTTCGGGAAGCACGAGCAGCGCAGAGCTGCCGTTGAGCAGGCGGCACCTCACGGTGGAACCCGCTACGTCTGATGGCTGAGCGAACGCCAAGAACTGCGACATCACCGAGCTGAAGCACTGCGGCCCGATGGGCTTCGAGACATCCTGAAGTTAAGCAAAGCATACTATCTTGCACATAGCGAGCTACATAATGCTGCCAACAGACAAAAACAACCTTCTTTATTAGCGTCGCGGGAATCGAATAGTTAGTAGCCGTCCTCAGCTCACAGCGGTGCCTCACACTGGGACAGGCGTGTTTGGAAACCGCACGGAACTGAATTGCTCCGTTGAGTAGCCACAGCTCAGGATCAATCAACTTAAGCTGTAAGTCATTTGGTTCAACTGAAATCAATAAAACGGAGAAACGGTTGTAAATGCATTAAGAACGCATGTTTTTATGAGCTGTTATGAAATAAATGAATCACAAGAGAGGTCAACAGCAATACCTGGAGGTAATTGGCTGAATTCAATCGAACCGAGCATTCCTGGCACAGAGAATGCGCAAGACACATTGCGGCTGCACACTTGACGCTGCCATCGTCCAAAAAACTGGAATACTTTTCCCGAAGATGTCGAGACGATTCGATCCTGTGGTAGCAGGTAAAACGACGAGTGAACTTCATAATTGATGGTGTATGCATATTGTGGGAAATATGGCTAGTACTTCGCACAAGAAGTATATATCAAATAGTATCAACCTTAATAGACATTAATCGGATGCCAAATATGTTTAGCCAAAATTATTATTTCTTTTTGCCTTCATTAAGTATCAAATATTTTGATTATATCTTACAACACGGATCGGGACTTCGATGGTTCCATTCTCGCACTCCTGGTGCAGCCGACATTTCGCTGACAGGCCTCGGATGCTTGCAGCTGTTGTTAATAAAATGCGCATTGGAGCACCCGCAGCGATCTCAGTAGACTCTGGGAATCTCCATTGAATTTCTCGAACAGCTGATATAAGGAAATGACCATTGTAAGGAGCCGATCATAATAATACCTTTCTTTATTCGACATTCCAAACATTGAATAAATCAGCTGGTACATATGACATACGTTGAACAAATGATTTAAACTCTGCAAACCTACTCTCGCAAATGTCACCTTTTTACTTCATTTAAAAACAGAGTCAAATAAGTTAATTATTTGATTAAAAATTAATGAAATTAATCACAAAAATAAATCAGTTAAAATCTTTCGTAATCGTTCTCGCTTTTTTTCTATATCGCTAATCATGCTTCTACGCTCGTATGAAGATTCTATAGTTATATATATTATATATTCTAATATATTATATTTATATATATATATATTATATATATATATTTTTATGTATATTTATATATATACTGTTATATATTCTAACGTAGTGATTTTATGCGCATACATAAAATTCCTGTTTTTAATGAGCTCTATATACATTATTTATATTATACGCATATATTTATGCATTAACTTCATAATCTTAACTCAACTCACGCAGTTGCATAGCCGGCAGAGAATAGTTGACTGTTCCGGCTTGCTTGTAACAAATTATCGTAGAATTGACTGTGTCGATGAGCTCAGCCAGCAGAGTAAAATCTGTTTGAACTCTGCTCACACACTGAGAAATACGTGGCTGTGATGCTTGCTGAAGTTTTGACGTAGCAATTGTATCAGAATAAAAATACGCTAGCTGGGTATTGTAAATTGAAGGAAAATACAATTGCGTATATCTGCATATCAGTACGGGCCTACAGTGTACATCGTTTAGTTGTACACGCCTATCATAGCAATTACTCTAAGTATATTATATTATGCTAAATATTTTAACTACGCATTGTTACATTATTCTTACCCGCTTCACTTGCACAGCAGTGACTGCGCTTCCATTGAAAAGCCTCAGCTCGCAGCGATGCCTCACTCGCCGACACTCGGCTTGAGACACAGCTCGAAACCGAATCAAACTATCTGAGAGGCTCCACAGCTCAGGCTTTATCAGGCTGATTTCAAGTGAAGCTGGCTTAACTGAAAGTTATTCATATGTATGAAGGAAACTAGAGCAGGATAATCAAAATCTGCTACAGTTACTGAACCGCTTTGCTAATATTGCAATACAGACACTTCGCTTCTTCAAAAACATCTATGCAGAGTCTCAAAAACTGATTGAAGAAAGTTGTTTACCATCAGGTGCTGGAGTCGATTCAATCAGTTCATTGATACCGCTGCCACGGAATCTGCACGTGATGTTTCGAATGCAGACAGCAGTGTCTGAGATGATTCCAGAAAACAGGTACAATTTTTTAACTGATCTTCATTGTGAGTAGATCGTCTGGAGGAATTGCAAAAACAATTCATATATAATCTGAGGCTCTTTAAATTTGTCCAAGCTTTTGAATGCAAACTTGAAAGGTCAAGAGATATTACCTTCACTATGCAAAGTTATAAGAAAAACTTAAACCAGTAATTACGCTCGTATATAGCACTTTTTTCGAAAATTTAATGCAGATAAATGCCCGGCTTACGGAATTCATTGCGATCTCCGAAGTTTGCCTTCCACATTCAAGATCTAAGTAACACCTAGCTGATACATTTCGATCCATAGAAAGCAGTGAAAAACTGAATTTCGAGCCACCTATGGCCATTCTGGTCCATTTTGAAAAGATCCACAGTAATTCATGATCATCTGTAAAGAGTATCAAACTGAGTAAATGTAGCAGCGTTAAGATTTTTTGTGGAAGTTGATAATATTTATGTAATCTAAAGAGAATTTATAAGAGTTCTCTTCTCATTGCTTAAAACTAATTATCCATTATAATCGATAGGCCGATGGCGCATAATCCGTAGTACAAATAACCTGCATCAACATAAACAATGTTGAGACTTATTCAGATTTATGTAACTACGAGTAACTATGGAAACTATGTTGCTTCTCTGTCCGTATCTGGCCGAGAAAAGAAACTATAAACATAAGATTGCATAACTTTTAACTTATATTTTCTGCACTGAACAGTTTAACTTCTGAATTGAATAAAACTGAAAAAACTGCCAGATACTGTTGACGTCTTGTATCACTCACGGACATTGAACTCAAATTCGAACCCTTCACGGACAACAGAGCCGTCAGTAGTGAAAATTAGGGTAACGCTATGCGAAAACGTGTATGACGGATGAAGAATTCTATGATTGCCTGAAATCGCTTGCAGAGCCGTGTGTTGATATCGCGGAACAAGTCCTGAATATATCCTAAGATAGTCGCGGCCAGATTCCGTGTTGAACTTTGTGAATCGAATGAAAACACGGGAATTTCTGGGCACGTAAATACTCCAAGCTTTTTTGTAGTTATTGCGGTAGGACCCGACATCTGGATGGCTCCGTCTGACACCGCTTCTCTGCCGAATGACCTCAGTAGCAGCTGAAATTCCATTTTCATCCGAGATCAAATAAATCAGCAAAAGTCAACCAGAGTGCTGTTATAAACGTAAGGCATAAAATTCACCTGGAATCGATTCCCACTGGCGTTCGTAAGAAAGCCGAAATCCGGATCTCGTGTGAAACCCGTCACTTCGAAACCGCACAACAAAGGGAATTCACCCAGAACTCAGACTCAGTCGCGTTTGCATGCACAAGTCGAAACTTCTCTGAGCTGCTTGATGCGTAGATTGCGCTTTCATAAATTAAAACTTTGTCGCAGCACGAATCCACATCCAGCTTGCTGAATCGGATTCGGCTGACACCACGTGGTCGAATAGACCAGGAAACATCCAAATTGTTTGAATACTGGCCTCCAGAGGAGGGGCACGCGATCGTTCCAGATGACGAGTAAAGCGTCCTACCGGAACAGCACTCTGCGTTTTTAGTAACCCACGTTTTAGCAAGAGCAAACTGGTTTTTTCTGACTCTAATCAAAACAGAATAAACGTACCGGATGGAGAAAACCAAAATAACAAGCCAAACACAATGAGTTGAAAGTAACGAAAAAATCTGGTGCATGTTTTCATCGCAGTCTGGTTCAGCTGCAGGGCGCTGCGGGCATGGCATACGAGCTAGTAAGCGGAAAACTGCTGTTTCAGTGTTCCTGTTCGTATTTATGCCGTTAATCTTCTTTCCACTAAATTAAATCAACTTCCAGTAAACAGGCCGAACATCAATTTAGACAGCTTTTAATTAAAGTATATAAAACCAAATCTGGCAATATCTAGGCAACTCTTCCACTAATTTCGAGGCTAATTTTGACACAAGACTTCCAATTTTCGCTGATTTTGGTTTCGAGTTTATCCATATAGAACGTAATAAATCATAAATATTGTAATACA
>NIVC01000292.1:850706-910502 GCA_002269645.1 Macrostomum lignano | reverse complement strand
AGTTCATTTGTGTCCGTTCGGCATTATAGTCACGTAAAGTATCGCAATGCAGAGAGAGGCAAAAGCTGGAAAAGAAGGAAAGAAAAAAGAAGAGAAAGAAAGGAAGAAGAAAGCAATATTGTCAGTTAAGGGAAAGAAAGGAGAAAAGAATTTAGAAGGCTTTTGATCATTCACGACTTCTTGTTCTTCGATCTTAGGTTGTAGCCATGCGTCTGTGGCTGAACTGGTGGCTCATCAGTAGACGTGGTTTGCAGCGCGATGGACTTGCTCAATGGCGGCCGATGGTTGTGGTGGACCTGAATGTCATCAGTTGTGAACTCAGGTAGGTGACTAGGTCCAGCGCTGAGTCCATCTCCAGGCCATGGTTTGAGCTTGGAGGCATGTACCACGATTGGTCGTTCGCTTGGCCGGTTGACATCAGAAATCAGTGCGTTCTGATCGGAGAGCCATGCTAGTAGACGCATTGGGCCACGATAAGGATTGGAGAATTTTGTCTCCTTCGTTGCTGAGACATCCAAATAGCATCGTGCACCCGGGCGTATGTAGCGGCTGTTGGTCTTCTTATCAGAGTTTTCAGCGCGCTGTTCAGCTGAGTTGTGCAGAAGTTCCTTGGCGACTTCTCTGGCAAGCAAAATAGCTGAACAGGTCAAATTGACTGGTTTAATAACGTCCATGTATGCAGTTGTCTGGTGTTCCATGATCCGTGCGTTGGGTGGCAGGAAGTCTCGAGCGAAGAACAAGTAGAATGGTGATTCATTCATCGTTGAGTGTGTGGCGGTATTGATTGCTAGTGTCACCGCAGGTAGGAAGTCAATCCAGAGATCTGGTTTGTCATGGACAAAGGCCGTAAGAGTTTGCTTCAGTGTCTTGTGTGCGCGTTCGACGAAGTTGCTGGATGGTTGGTACACCGAGGTGTAGATCAGGTGTATTCCAAGGGCACCCATAAACTCTCGAAATTCTTGCGAGATGAATTGGGGTCCATTGTCTGAGATGATGTGTGCTGGTAGTCCTGCGAAAGCGAACACACGGTTGAAGAGGTTGTTGCAGATAGTTGCAGAAGTTGTCTCAGTTAGCGGGATTGTGAACAGGAATTTGCTAACGCCGCATTGGGCCGTGAGTATGTACTTGTAGACGTCGCGGCCGTGGAAGCTGGTGGCAGTGGTCCTACAAGGTCGATAGCCAAATGAGAAAAAACCTCGTTGAATTTGACGGCTTTGTGCAGCGGTCGCAGTCGGGTGCTGTTTTCGCTTTGTGGCAGACTTCGCAGTTGTTAACGAAATTGAAGACATCTTGCCGTAGTGTAGGCCAGTAATAGAATGACTGATTTTGTCTGCTGTCTTTTGGTGACCTAGATGACCACAAGGGCTGTCGAGTGGTTGCTTGTCAAAAGAGCTTCACGATAGCGTGTTGGTATCACGAGGCGGCTTCGTCCTTCGTCATCTTCAAAGTATAAAGTGTTTCCATCCAGAAAATAACGTGCCAGTTGTCGGCGAACATATTGTTGGTCTTTCTTGGACAGCTCGTGAGTGGGTGATTTTTCCGATAGAAGCGCTTGATTGCAGACAGTAATGGGTCTTGATCAATGGCATCCTGCAGTCCGTTGAATGTTGACAGCGATTGTATCTGACAGACTTTGGGGATGCGTGAAAGGCAGTCCGCTACTACGTTTGATTTGCCTTTCACATAGTTGAGAGTGAAGTTGTAATCTTGTAGCGCTAGAATCCACTTCTGAAGTCGTTTTGAGATAGGTTGCTTGTCACTGAATAGACTCTTGAGTGGCTGGTGATCAGTGAAGACGTGGAATTGTTGGTAAGAGGCGTAGAGGAACACGTGTAGCTTCTTTATTGCCCAATAGATGGCGTATGCTTCGCGTTCAATCGGTGGATAGCGTTGTTCGGTTGGACTTAACGTCTTAGAAATGTAGGCAACCGGGCGTTGGTGGTTGCTGTCGTCTAGCTGTGAGAGTACTGCTCCAATGGCGGTATCGAAGCATCAGTGTGCAGAAAGTACGGTTTTCGCGGATTTGGATGAACCAGTAGTATATCCGTAGAGAGAAGTTGTTTCAGCTTTTCAAAGGCTGCTTGGGCGGCGTTTGTCCAGACGAATTTGTTAGGCTTCGAAGTATTTTTGATGATACTCAGAAGTGGTTGTACTACTCGTGAGTAGCCAGCAATGTGCGTTCGGTAGAAATTTGCAAGTCCAAGAAAGATTGTAGTTGTTTAACCGTTTGAGGCACAGGGAAGGTCTTGATTTTCTCGATGAGGCTGGGTGCGGTCTAATGCCTTGAGCAGAAACCACAAATCCAAGATATTGTACCTCTGTTTTGGCAAAGATGCATTTTCGTAGTGAAATTCGCAATCCATGATGTCGTAACTTTGGAAGAAGCGTTCGATTTCTTTGAGCATGCCGGTGAAGTCTTCGGCGATGAGCATGACGTCATCCAAGTAGGCAATCTGATTTGGAGAGTCAGCTGTTAACAATGCTACAAGACGGCACATTAAGCTAGGACTGGACTTGAGTCCTTGAGGTAGTCGATTGAATTCCCAAAGTAGGCCGTTGGGTGCAATGAACGCAGTGTATTTTGCTGCTTTCTGGATCGATCCGAACTTGGTAGAAAGCATCTGCTAGGTCACAGAGTGTGTACAGTTTAGCGTTTTTCAATCGATGTAGCAAATCCGGAATCTTAGGAGGTCGGATGCTAGGAGCACGATTAGCTTGTTCAGTTTTCGGTAATCCGTCACGAGTCTTAGTTGTCGGCGACCTTGAGCGTCGAGCGTCTTCTTTTCCACGAGAAGACATGACTTGAGTATTCCGATTCACTCGACTGATGATTCCTTTTTGACGGAAGTTTTCGATGAGCTCATCAAACCGTTCTTGTAGTCCATGAGCGATTGGATAGGGTCTGGACGTGACTGGCTCAGAGTGTGGGTGTAGATGCAGGTGAGCCGTGTATTGGGTAGAGCAACCCATGTCGGTTGGCAGTAGTGCCAAGACGTCACGGTACTTGTTCATTAGAGTAACTAATTGTTCACTCTGCTCGGTTGAGAGGTGCTGGTTGGCTTGTTTGAGTTGAGTACGGATCATGTCAGTCGTAGGTGCTTCTTGTTGCAGCGTGCGGAGACTGTTGATTTGAGCTGCTGGGCGCACGATGTTGTAGTCAGACATGTTAGCCAGATTTCCAATGACTTGTTGAGGATGCAAGGTTTGCGTTGTCAGCGACGGTTGGCAATTTCCACAGTGATAGTTTGTCCGTCCGGCTTGACAGAAACAAGGCAAGTTGGTATCATCAACTGGTGTTTCTGGATCGTGTGGTCCTTAGGGACGAACAGGACAGGAATCGTTGGCTCATGTCGAGAAGAGAGTTTCAGCGTGACTTGGTGCGTTGTCTGTGGTGGTAACTCTAGCTTGTTTTGCATCACCGCAGAGGTTTCTTGCAACTGTTGGATGGAGTTGAGCATCGCAAATTGCTCATTGCCAAGCTTAGCTGTCGCTTTCGAGTAGTCGAATTGTAGTGGTATTCCCAGTGACTTAAAGGTTTCTACTCCTAAGAGCAAATCATAGTCAGCGTCGGGGTGTCGAGCAAAAAGGCGCCGATATCTTGTGGTTGCGTCCATCGATTTCGAGATCAAAAGTAGCCTTTTTGTTGAGGTTTAGTTGTTGTCCTCCTGCACAAATGGCGTTCATGTTGGTGTCTTGTAATGGTACTCGAAGCTTTTTGGCGAATGCCGGTGAGATGCAGGAGATCGAGGCGCCGCTGTCAATGAGGGCGGTGCATCTGTGTCGAGTATGCGGTGCGTTGCGGCACCACAGGTTGATCATAGTTGCTGTTGTTAGATGCTTCAAAACAAAGGCGTATGAGTAGTTTGCTGGCCATTTTGGAACTTTAGGTTCTGGCGGTGGTCTCCGTGGTGGCGGAAGGGTGGCACGAAGTTCAATCGTTTCGATGGGTGCCGAGGGTGTTGGCGCTTGTCTCGGTGGTATCAGTTGCTGTTGTTGGGAGTAGTCGTTTCGTGATTCCACTCGAGTTGGAGTTCGTTGTTGCCGCAGCACTTGTATAGTGTGCGTTCTGCCGTACCGCATGGTGCTGGCGACGCAGAGTCGGCCAAGATTGCACACGAAGATAATAACGGCAATGTAGACGATTACAGCTGCTGTTAAGACGAACTTTTCTTGATAGTTTGCGACTAGTCGATCCCAGTTGAATATCGACGAAGACCATAGATTGAAGAGAGCGAGTTTTGAGTCCAGGAATGCACTGTCAGCATGTGCTGTTCTGTGTCGTGTTCGATTCGGAAGTTTGAAAACTGTAATCAGAAAATCGCGAGTTTGCATGAACTGGTGCATTAGGTCGGTCACCGTTATTGGGCTACGAAGTGAAGTATAATTGATATCTCCCATAGGTTTGAAGATGCTCGGAGACGGAAGTTTGCAAATCGGACAACCGATAGTTTTCATCGGATCTGACATTAGCGGTTGTGGGTTCAAATCTCGAAAAATTTAGTGTGGTCTTGAATAGCATCGATTGTTTAGGCAGGTAGTAGTATGGAAGGCGTCGCATGAGATTAGAGCTGGAGTAGCTGTGGAGACAATACGAGTCGTTGTATCCAAAAATCCAAGAACAGTATATTTTGTAGCGGAATTCCAGTGGGGGCGCGTGAAGCATTGGTTCGTCTTGTACTTTGGTTGGACAAAGCGGAACTGATGTAGGGGTTTGCACTGGTAGACGAAGAGGTATCCAGCAATGGATCTAGCTCGCAAGAAAGGATCATTTAATAAGAGTCGAGCAGCGAGCGTTGGTTGTGTGTAGTATAACTGTCGATTGTACTTGAGATTAGTTGCGTACATCATGCATTGTGTAGTTGTCAGCTGCCTCTGTACTTGGAGAAGGTCTTTTCGAGCTTTACTAGCAGCTCCTTGTAGTTGTCCAGCAAGAAGTTCAGCGGATGCGAACGTTGATGAAAGTTGCGCAGTAGAGTTGCCTGAAGAGGCTGCGATGGTTTTGTCATCTGTGCTTCGCTTGTTGCGTGGTAGTAGTAGGAGATCCGGTTGACTACCTTGTGGTTCGTGATGTGGAACTGCTAGATTCGTATGAATAGAAGCCAGTTGTGGATTGGTTGTTGTCGCTGGTGAGTTTGTGGTGAAGGTTGAGGTTGCGGACTTTGCTGGTGCACTGGTTGTGCTGCTAGAGGTTGAGGTTGTTGGCGGTAAAGTGGTGGTGGTACGAGGTTGTGTCGTCACTTTTGTTGTCGTCGTAGTTGGACCTGCTGTCGTTGTTGCTGCTGAGGTTGTAGCAGTTGTGGTTGTTGAAGTTGTCGGTGTTACGGTTGTGGTAGGTATTGTTGTCGTAGCTGGTGGTGTTGTCATTGTAGTCGGTGGTGTTGTCGTTGTAGTCGGTGGTGTTGTCGTTGTAGTCGGTGGTGTTGTCGTTGTAGTCGGTGGTGTTGTCGTTGTCAAAATTGTAGTTGTTGGTGTTGATTTTGTAGTAGTTAGTATCGTAGTTGTTGGCGTCATTGTTGTAGAAGTGCTTGACGTCGGTGGATGATCAGGTCGTTCTTGTCGTAAAGGTTGCGGCGGTAGGAATTGTCGTGACTGTGTTGTCGTAGTGGAAGGATGTTGAGTCGTCGATTGCTGAACGGGTAATAGTTGGTGGCGTTGGTAGTATGGCTGGTGGTGAACGACGTTTTTGTCTCGAAGAAGTGGTTTCTTCGCTATTTGAGGTTTTGGAGTAGCTTCTTCTAATGGCTTCGTAAGGTGGCGAGAAATTCTGCTTCTTTGTTGTCGAGGATGTCTACGTATAGACCTTGCGTTGAAAGGTACAACGTCTTACGGACGCCAGTGCAGGTGAGAGTGTGAGTCGACGGCACTGGGTTGAAGGTTAGTCCCAATGTTTGTCATTAGTTAAGAACAAGCCGGAGTTTAAGTTGCCTTCAAGAGTACGAAATGGTTTTAAAGGACAATCAGCGAGCGGTGGAGGTGTCCAAATAAGATTTAGATGTCTTGGTCCTTTCACGTCAATTTGGTAGATTGCTTCAGTTTCCAAAGGATCCCAGGGGGATGTTAGTATCGGCAAAGGTAGGTTGAAAGCTCGCATTTCTTGTGCAGTTGTTTTAATTGTACAAAATTTGTCGGCGAGTTTGCAGTTGTCATTGGAAGGACAAAGATTCCATTTTTTGATCTGCTGTTGAGTAGGCTGGGATTCCAGTAATCACTGTTGTTACTATTTGTTCTGAATGGAACCAGGAGTGCAACGCACAGCATTTTGCGTGTTGAATGTCGATTGCAGGCGTTGGATAGACTGAGTTGACGCAGTCTTTAACACTAATGATCCATCAGGCGATAGCTTTGTTCGTGCCCAGTTTTCACAATCAGCTTGAGTGACTGGTTGCGGTTCCAACTCTACCAGGGCGGATGTCCAGGTTCTTATCACCGCCTTATCACATCTAATAGTGATTTTTTCGCGGAAACAGACAGTCATAACCAGGGAACTGGTTTCTACGTTCGTTGTGTAAAGTTCCAGTTTCAACGGGAGTGTCGGCGTTGTTTGGTGTTTGAGCTGTTCGCAACGGATCTCATGTGGTATCGTGAAAATTCGTGGGATCTGGTTGTACGGACAGACCATTGGTGTGTCAATGAAGCCCTCGTGAGATTGTCTCTCAATCGATGGTGGAGTTGACGTCGTTATCGGCGTAGCGTTGGCTAGTGCGAAGAGTGAAGTTGCTAGGCACAGGAGAAAAAGTGTCAGTAGTGATCGGCGAATTCCGACGGAAGCTTTCACGGTTTTCTCGCGGTTGTTGTTTGCTGGTCGGTGGAGTGTAGGCGTTTGTCACTCTTTCAACCGTACAAAGGCGAATAGAGTTGATAGTCGCAGCGGCAGTAGTCGGTTTTTTGAGTAAAGATTTCAGCTGCTTAGCGTCTCCAGAGTAGCGAATTTCGTTTCCAAAAGTCGGTGGGCGTTCATCAACTGTAGCAATGTGCATCAGTTGGGCAGACTCGGGAGCGTCGTGAGTCGTCCATCCAATCTGCGGCTGTTGATTCCATCCTGGGTGGGACGTTTCAGGGTCCTGAGCAGTGATGGCGCGTATCGGTGGATATTGTTGTTGCGCAAATCTCGGAGGTTGTCGTTGATTGTTGGCGCCGTTGTATCGAGGCGGATAGCGTTGCTGAGGCCGGTTTCCATAGTCTTGACGGGGTGGAAATCGTGATTGTTGTGTGCCGGTGGACCGTAGCCTTGTGTACGTTGGGCTCGTAGTCGGCACTGGTTAATAGAGTGTCCTGGTTTTCGGCAATAGTTACAGGTCAATCGTGGCGGTCCCTGCTGGTAACGATTTCGCGGGGCATCAGAGCCGTATTGGGCTGTGTTCCTTCGATCACTTGAGTTAGGTCGGAAGGGACGAGGTTGTTGGTCATTCCTTCGACGACAGTCGGGCATAGTGTCCAGGTCGACCGCAATGATAACAAGTGGGCTTCTGTTGCATATTAGCGATAGGTGGCTTGGTTTGTGTTTGCAGGGAGGCAACCACCTGCTGATTGGCTTCCTTCGTCGTTTTTTCTAAGGTAGTTAGACGCTCTGTGAGAGCTTTCAAGTCAGTGCCATCAGAGTCCATGGTGGAGTCGCGGATTTGTTCGGCGCGGATGGCCTTGTTGATTAGCGTACTTTCCGTGGTGATATTTTGCTTCAAGAGTTCTCGTTTGATGTAGGGTAGAGCATTGTTGATAGTCGTAGCCATCAGGGTAGCAAGGAAGTCTCGGTTGCGCTGGTCGATGACAGCTTGGTTCGCGGGTGGTGTTTCCGGACCGGCACCTTCCGGAAATTCTTCCGGTATTTCCGGCATAGCTGACCTGAGCTTTCGACGAATATCGGTGAAATAAGACAGGAACGGTTCGCCGTACTGTTGTTTCCGGGTTGTTGCATTATGCAGCGTTAGAGCCGAGCCAATGGTTACTTCCCGAAGGCGTTGAGACAGTGCCTCAATGGTGGCTGGATAAGAGGCTTGGACTGCGGCAGAGAGGCGACTGTATTCGAGTTTAAGAAGGTCATTCAGTAGTCGCGGGAAGAGCCGAATCTTTGCGTTCTCCGATAGTCCAAAGGAGCGTGTGATCAAGTCGAACTCTTCAGTGAAGGAACGGAAGTCATGCATTTGGTCGATTCCTTTCAGGGATTGACGAATTTCAGCAAGAGCAGTAGCTGAGACGGGATGGTTTGATTGCAATTGCAGACTGCGGTTCATAACGTCAGTAAATTCACGGACAGCATTTGTCGCTGCAGCATCAACATGGGGAGCGCCGTCCTGATCAGCCATATCTAGAGTAGATTCTTCAGCAATATCGTTTGGGGCTGGTTGAACTGTTTCGTCCGCGTCTGTTAGGATGGAGCTGGGTGCTGGTGAGTGTGCACGGTTGTGTTCAAAATGATCCGCGAGAGGGTTATTAAACTCAACGTTATTTGGTATAAACAGGTTAGGTACTGGTGAACTATTTCGTGGGAGCTGTTCACCTATTTGGCGGTCAGAAGTTTCTAAATTTTGTTCAGGGGTCTGTTAATATTTGAGCTTTGAAAAACTGGTCCGGAACGTAAATCTCGGACAGGTGTGGTCATTAACAAGAATTCAATCAATAATTTCAAGGCAACGATAGCACAAAAGTGTAACTAATAGCAAAGTAGAGTGTCAAATTCAAAGTGAGCAAACGGCAATGGCTTTCAGGGTTGCGGTTGGCGGACTGGCTGGGGAAGGGAGAAAAAGAGAGACTGTGTAATTTTTTAACTGTGATCTGCGACGAGCTTTGAAAATCGAAGTAATTTTGAATTGAACTGCCTTTTGATTGGTTCTGAAACTTTGAATTTTGAAATTTTGAACTCGGAAATCTTGAATTGAACTGCCGTTTGATCGGTTCTGAAACTTTGAAACTGAATTTGATAAAGGAGCTCCTGAATGTTGGACTAGACGGACATCAGTGGTGGCCAATAAAATCGAATTTGTATCATTGAAGTCGGCAGTTTTCTTTTTCTTGAAGTCGGCAGTTTAGTCTTTTGAAGTCGGCAGTTTTCTTCTGAGAATTTGTTCTGGCTTTTTGAATTTCGAATTTGAATTTTGAACTATCTGACGAGTTTCAGCTAGGGGGGTTGATTTCATAATTTTAAGCAAGCGTAGAGTAATGTTTTTGTAGTTTTGTAAATTTGCTATTTTTTAATTTTTGAAAATTTTATAATTTTTATTGATCGGACTGATCATTTTGTAACTTTAACATGATAAGAGCAGTACGGGTTGTACGAAATGAACTATAAGCAATGGTATTGTTTTTTGTGTTTTCAAGTTTTATTATTTTTTTTTTTGCGATCTAATGATCATTTTGAGTTTGTCGCAGGCTACGAAAATACTATGTGAATAGTCTAGCATAGATGAAGCGAAGAAGAGTAAATGGAGACGTGCGTTTTTTGAGGTTTTAAATTTTTTATATTTTTTGTCGATCAAATGATCATTTTCAAAGTAGTGTTTACACCATGCAGTTTAAAGTAACAGAAGGTGAGCTGGAAATGAGACTACGATCAAAAGACAATGAGAGAGTATAGTATATTTACAGGGCCCAAGGGGGGCTGATGCTGAGGCGATAGAAATTGCGGCTTATGGGGGGGAATCACTCAGGGCGACCACCGTATGCGGAGGCGAGAAGTTTGGGGCAAGGAGAGTCGCTAACGTCAAAACAGGGGTCGTCGGTAAAGTCGGGGTGGCCAACTATATGTTCCCGGTGGAACCGAGGGAGGGTGAGGAAATGAGCTTCAATGGCCTGACCTCTAGAACTGCCGCGATGGCGCGTCCAGGTCGACCAGAAGTGGTAGCGGAGTTGGTAAGAGGCAAGGTGGAACAGGCTTGAGGGTGAGTCGAAAACGGGGGGAACAAAGCTCTGGAGCAATAGTTCGTGGCGTTCACACTCCTCGTCATCAAATTTGTGACGGTATATTCGGCGGAGATATTTGTAGCGAAGAGGAACGCCGGTATGAAAATCAACGCAACGCAGAGCGCGGAAGAGTAGCTCGAAGTCCTGGCATCGGAGGGCTATATCGACGATTGCGGACTTAAAAGCTCCTTGCAGGGGCGGGAGATGGAGACCTTCGAGGTGGAATAGCATATTGTCTATCTGCCCCGGGATGTGGCATTGGTAGCAGTCGGAAATGTGGTTCAGGTAGGAATCAGTAATGGTGAGGACAAACTTGGTTACGGGACCAGGGCGTCCATTACAACTGAAGAGATCGTGAAACAGGGGATCCGGGATTGCGGGCTTGACGGTACGAGGAAACGGAAAGGGCGAGAGATAGGAGGGGTGATAGTAAATGAAACTGCGGCGATGTTGGCAATAATACGTCTGACACTGGCAATCAAATAGTGGGACATCATCGGGGGCAGTAAGGGATGCGGCTTCAGCGTAGATACGTGCGAAAGTAGTCATGTTGAAATTATAATAAGTGAATTAAAGTACTTTAATTTAATTTACAGTGTTACCAAGTTGCTGGAACGGTAGAGACTGGATGTGAAGAGTGTCGTTCTTGCAGTTGGCTTCAGTAGTACTGGAGAGGAGATTGACTCAAGAGTGCCGGATTCTGTCAATCTATAGTGCTGCAAAAGTGCTAGTATAATAGTGCTGTTGATGGCGAATTCTGAAGGGAGTTGGGAACAGAGTTTGCGGCGTCCTCATTGGTTGGTTAGGGGGATTCCAAGCCATGCCTGGGAGACGGGGCGGTTATATTGGTGAAACTGAAGGGGGACGGGTAAGGCTTGCTACTCCTTCGCGACTCCGCTACTTCAAACACTCCCGGACGACGATTGCTCGACTTATTCATTATGGCTATGCAAGCTCAACTCGAAAGGACGAGGAAGACGGCGGATCAATGGTGGTGGCTCTGTCGGCGGTTGTGGGAACTCGAATTGCTGCTGGAGGACGGTTGGCCCCGCGACACGAAGCGGGGTGCTCGGCGGGGTTCGCGACTCCTGTCAGCGTTCAGGCGGCTAGTCACACCCGTCCGTAAGTGGTGTGAGCGCCGCCTCGAATGGTGGCAGGAGCTCCAGCACATGGAAGAAGAGATTGTAGCGGGACGCCGATGGGGTAATTTTATCCTAGTTTAATGTAATGGAAGGGGCTAACCGACTGAAGGTAGGGGTAATCTTGAATTTAATTTTTTTTGTAATTTTGTATAGTTTTTGTAGATATGCTAACGACAATTGAATTGCTTATTAGTGTACATATATTTATATTGTTATTGTTGCGATTACCCTTTTGTACGTGTGAATGTTTTTTGTAAAAAATACATAACTAACCTGTTTAACTATTTGAATTGATAAAGGCTGTTCAGATTAGAGGGGGGGGGGCTATGGGCAGGGCTCAATCTTGACAAAGCAAAGGATGGATAGCGTAAAACGTAGTTTTCGTAAAAACGGGAACAAGATGGTTAACAAAATAAGTAGGGCACAAGCTGTATAGGGCACTAAGCATCTATTGCCTTTGGCAATAGGGAGATGAGAGAAAAGTAGAAGTTGTTTGGATCTTAATCCATCATACAAAAACGAGAAATGGCTAGGAGAAGAAAAAATTCCTGGGGAAATTGTTTATCAGAGATCGTGAAAAGGTCGCTGAACCGGAGGGTGAGTGGCAGGATGGAGCTGGCCTGGACAGTTTGATTAAGGAAAAGATTTTTTGTGGGAGATAAAGTTGAGTGATGGTTTTAATCAAGAAAAGAGGTCGCTCTGGGAGGTCGAGTAGGCACACAAAGTCTGATGTGGGCAGTTTGTTTAAGATTAATATTTATTGGAGGGAACTGGAGTTGATTAAACACGCAAGAAATTCCCAGCATCCCGAATGATCCATAGAAGGCAACTGCCAGAATCAGCAATCCGAAAAAAACTTGGGTCGATGAGGATTTGATGGATGGGGCTCGTGGGGTTTGCAAACAGTGAGTTTGGAGTGTTTAATCAAGAAAAGTAATGGTGGGCTAGGCAAGCGGTCTACGAAAATAGGAAAAGTTTTCCGGATGAAGCACGCAGGTTCGGCAAACAGTTGGTTGGGGCTTTAATCAAGGAAAATGATGAATGGTCAGGCAAGCAGCCTGTCGGATAAGCGAAAAAAGTTTTTTTTTTTTGTTGACAGTAAGAAATTGGTGGCTCCAGAGTTTGATTAATATTTGCTGTAGTGACTTTGGTTGAATAGCTCGTCAGGTTTTTTTTGCGTTTTCGTTTTTTCTTTCGGGCGCTTAACGGCGCAGAGAATCTAAGATAAGCCAGTTTTCTAGATGTGGCCACACACTGGGAAAAACCGAGGAGGAAACGAATGGCTCAGTCACTTTGGAGAGTTTCAAGTTTACTTGAGGAAATCCAGAGTAGACTTTGCTATTCTATGGAAAAGCAGTGAAGAAAGAAGCGTCCAACATTAAATAAACTTGAACAATTGATGATGCCGCGGTCTTTGAAAAATCGAAGCTTGGAAGCTTGAACAATTGAGGATCCGAATAACTGAATTGAATTTCTGCATTGAAGCTCTGAGGCTTGAGAATAAGAACTCGATATCAGACGTTCGACGACGTTTCTTGAATTAGAGTGAAATTGAAATTGTTCCGGAACGATAATTTATTGACTTTCATGGATCCTTTGAATCTGAAAAAACTTGAATCAGGTCTCAGTGCACTGGACAAAACTTAGAACCGATTTGAATTCTGAATTGGAATTTGAGAGCTCGTGATTTACGATTCATTCTTCGAATATGTATTATTGACAGTCTCGAATGCTCAAAGGGGAGGGGGGGAGAAGCCAGTCCAACCGTTCACACCCATCAGCCACGCCTATAGCTGTCTACCCCATGCAGGGCATAGCGGCTATTGTGGTGAAACGCATCGGAGGAAAAGTACGGTCAGGGAACCAGTGAAATATTTTAAAATATATGTTATTGTTCTTCTTCTAGTCTCTCACTTCTAAGGCTCTTGTTCTACTTCAAATATCAATGTGAGAGCCAAATAACTGAGGCGGCGGATTCAACTGACTTTTCCTGATGATGCAAACACTTGATGGTAACTTACAGACCGTTGTATTTGATGGTCACAATCTCGAGATGTTTTCTCACAAAATATAATGTCTAAGGTGGAATTCCAAATAAGAAGCTCGTTCGATTTAAGTCACAAGGTGTTTCTAGTTGTTCGGGTGAACCGAAGGTTCAGTCTATTGTGAAACGTGGATTGAGTGTTGGTTTGGCTTTAGTAAGTCGACTTATAAGTTTTGGTGTTTGGGTTGAGACCCTAACTGTGTCAATCAAAATAGTCAAACGAGGTAAGCTAGGAGAATGGCGAAGGAGAGGCAAGGGCGAGGAGAGGCGGAGCGAGCAAAAGGCGAGCTTCTTGCTTGGTTAACATGAGCTTTTATAGTACTTTTCAGTCTTGATCGCATTGGATGGTACATAACTGCTTTTCATTGGTTGAGGTTGGGGTCGTGTCCTCAGCTTTTGCTATTTGGAGCGCATTCATTGGTTAAAATACATTCAATCTGGATGGGAGCTTTCTAGAGCCAAAATGTATCACTTCACCTCATAGACCGGCGGGATCAGCTGTTCAATGCTTCATCCGGCGATGATCGAGCTTATTTTGGCGAACTGTTCGAGCAGAGGTGAGCGAGGGGCTGCTTATCTGAGCTGGCGCCCGCCTGAGCAAATAGTTGAAAACTTCAGATAGAGAGGATTGTTAC
This sequence comes from Macrostomum lignano, assembly GCA_002269645.1. Taxonomy (NCBI): domain Eukaryota; kingdom Metazoa; phylum Platyhelminthes; family Macrostomidae; genus Macrostomum; species Macrostomum lignano. Next base: position 896,787 of record NIVC01000292.1, on the reverse strand, counting down.
TGGGAGCTGCGCCTTGAGCTTTTTGAGGGCTTAAGTGGGTTCACAGGTGGGCGGAGTTGGGCAAACAAAATGCGGGTAGGCAGATGAAGCTTCCAGATGCTGTGCACTGAGTTCACACTCTGGAGACTGTTCTCACTTGAGTTGTGCATTTGTTTGGTGGGTAGAGGTCAATTAAGTGCGTTGTTCTGATGCTATGCGGGTATATTTTATGGACAGGAGGGGGGGGGGCAAAAATCCACAGGCAACTGCGCCAAAACTGCCTTGTGTTCTTTTTTTGTAACAAAATGGCAGAGCTATTTCTCATTCGTTCCTCTTGTCTCACTCAGCTTCATCATTGCCTCACCTCCAGGTTCATTATTGCTTTACGCAGCTTCATCATTGCCTCACCCAGCTTCATCATTGCCTAACCCAGCTTCATCATTGCCTCACCCAGCTTCATCATTGCCTCACCCAGCTTCATCATTGCCTCACCCAGCTTCATCATTGCCTCACCAAGCTTCATCATTGCCTAACCCAGCTTTGACATCATTACCCAGCTTCATCATTGCCTAACCCAGCTTTGACATCATTACCCAGCTTCATCATTGCCTAACCCAGCTTCCAGTACACCATGTCGCCAGCGGCAGCCTGTGACTCTGACTGCGGCGGCTGGCTGTCGGCGGCCAGCCTGGCGGACGTCCCGGACGCGGCCCGGCGCTTCTCCGGCCGGCCGGTGATCAGCAAGCGGACAAAGTCGATGGCGACGGCGGTGGCCGGCCAGGACCCGCGGTTGGAGCGGCTGCTGCTGTCGCTGCGTTTCAACTACAGCCAGGCCGGCGGGCAGCACTGTGACTGGCTTGGCCGGGCCATGGAGGCCTGGGACAGCTGCGAGTTCTGCGCCCACCTGCCGGACCGGACGGACAAGAAGTACCTGTACCTGGCCGGCATGTTCCCCGGCGGCAAGCGCTTCTCTAATGAGAGAATCACTAAGAAGGTGGCGGAGGTGAGATAATGTAGCTAGATGTGCATTGAGAAGGTAGAGACGTAGATTGGAGAGTTAAAGGTTGTAGTCTGAGAGGTAGAGATGTAGATTGTAGTTGGTAGAGATGTAGACTGGCGGAGGTAGGGATGTAGATTGTAGTTGGTAGAGATGTAGACTGGCGGAGGTAGGGATGTAGACTGGCGGAGGTAGAGATGTAGACTGGGGGAGGTAGAGATGTAGACTGGGGGAGGTAGAGATGTAGACTGGGGGAGGTAGAGATGTAGACTGGGGGAGGTAGAGATGTAGATCGTAGACTGGCGGAGGTAGAGATGTAGACTGGCGGAGGTAGAGATGTGGACTGGGGTGAGGTAGAGATGTGGCTGGGAGAGGTAGAGATGTAGACTGGGGGAGGTAGAGATCTAGACTGGGGGGGTAGAGATTTAGACTGGGGGGGTAGAGATCTGGACTGGGGGAGGTAGAGATCTGGACTGGGGGAGGTAGAGATCTAGACTGGGGGGGTAGAGATGTAGACTGGGGGAGGTAGGGATGTGGACTGGGGGAGGTAGAGATGTAGACTTGAGGGGAAGATATTTAGACTGGGGGTGGTATTGATGTGGACTGGGGGAGGTAGAGATGCTGCTGAGTAGATTTGGTAGATTATTCAGTCTATTAAAGGTATGATAATTGATGATTAAGACCTTAGCAAAAGTTCAGAACGGACAGATCGGACAGGGACACAGTGCCTCAGTCGTGGCCAAAGTACATCTCAAGGTTAACTAATCTAACTTAGTCATCTGACTACAGGGCAGGCTGCCAGTTTATATTACAAACTTCCGGTGCTAATATTGGCACCTGTCTCCGAGAGCAGGCACAGGAATTACCGCATTTAAACTCTCTCTCTCTCTCTCTCTCTCTTTCTCTCTCTCTCTCTCTCTCTCTCTCTCTCTCTCTCTCTCTCTCTCTCTCTCTCTCTCTCTCTCTCTCTCTCTCTCTCTCTCTCTCTCTCTCTCTCTCTCTCTCTCTCTCTCTCTCTCTCTCTCTCTCTCTCTCTCTCTCTCTCTCTCTCTCTCTCTCTCTCTCTCTCTCTGCACCCCGACTTGAACAACCCGCGGCCACAGTCATGTGACTCATGAACTGATGAAACTGCCGCGGAGGAGGGGGGGTCTGGCCTGACAACTAATGAGACAGGAAGACTCAGTAGGAGGTAACAGTTGCGGGCGGAGATTCTTTGAGGCAGCAGGTGTGTCTGAGCTGATAATTGCAATGCGCAGCAGATCCCACTAGGAGGAAGTTTCACCTCTACGGGGCAGGTACCCAGCTTATTACGTACTCCCTTTAATCTAAGAAATAATTCTTTGTTTGTATGTACTTTGAGGAATCCCAGTGTTCCCTCAATTCACCCCGATCGAACTCAATAGAAATCCCAAATCTCCCCGATCGAACTCAGTAGTAATCCCAAATCTCCCCGATCGAACTCAGTAGTAATCCCAAATCTCCCCGATCGAACTTGATAGAAATCCCAAATCTCCCCAATCAATAGAAATCCCAAATCTCCCCAATCAATAGAAATCCCAAATCTCCCCGATCGAACTCCGTAGAAATCCCAAATCTCCCCGATCGAAATTAGTAGAAATCCCAAATCTCCCCGATCGAACTCAGTTGTAATCCCAAATCTCCCCGATCGAACTCAGTAGTAATCCCAAATCTCCCCGATCGAACTCAGTTGTAATCCCAAATCTCCCCGATCGAACTCAGTAGAAATCCCAAATCTCCCCGATCGAACTCAGTTGTAATCCCAAATCTCCCCGATCGAACTTGATAGAAATCCCAAATCTGCCCAATCAAACTCGGTAGAAATCCCAAATCTCCCCAATCAATAGAAATCCCAAATCTCCCCAATCAATAGAAATCCCAAATCTCCCCAATCAATAGAAATCCCAAATCTCCCTGATCGAACTCAGTAGTAATCCCAAATCTCCCCGATCGAACTCAGTTGTAATCCCAAATCTCCCCGATCGAACTTGATAGAAATCCCAAATCTGCCTAATCAAACTCGGTAGAAATCCCAAATCTCCCCAATCAATAGAAATCCCAAATCTCCCCAATCAATAGACATCCCAAATCTCCCCGATCGAACTCAGTAGAAATCCCAAATCTCCCTGATCGAACTCAGTAGTAATCCCAAATCTCCCCGATCGAACTCAGTAGTAATCCCAAATCTCCCCGATCGAACTTGATAGAAATCCCAAATCTGCCTAATCAAACTCGGTAGAAATCCCAAATCTCCCCAATCAATAGAAATCCCAAATCTCCCCAATCAATAGAAATCCCAAATCTCCCCGATCGAACTCAGTAGAAATCCCAAATCTCCCCGATCGAACTCAGTAGAAATCCCAAGTCTCCCCGATCGAACTCAGTAGTAATCCCAAATCTCCACAATCCAACTCAATAGAAATCCCAAATCTCCCCAATGGAACGTAATAAAAATCCCAAATCTCCTTAATCAAACTCAGTAGAAATCCCAAATCTCCCCAATCGAACTCTCAGTAAAAATCCCAAATCTCCCCAATCGAACTCAGTATAAATCCCAGATCTCCCCAATCGAACTCAATAGAAATCCCAAATCTCCCCAATCGAACTCAGTATAAAACCCAAATCTCCCCGATCGAACTCAGTAGGAATCCCAAATCTCCCCACCTGCTCAGGAAGTCGGGAGCTAAACTGGGGCAACTGCTCCGGACAGCCGAAGTGCCGGCTCTCCGACCTCGGCTACCACATCGAGCTGGTGAACGGTGCGGTGGACTGCGACAAGTCGGCAGAGCTGGGATTCTACATCAGCACCCTGCTGCAGCCGAAGAAGCAGCCGCTGCTTGGCGTCATCGGAGCCACCTGCTCAGACACGATCGAACCCGTGGTGGAGGCCAGCAACAATTTCCAGACGGTGGTCATCTCCCCCACAGTGGAGTCGCAGGTGTACAGCGACACCTCCCGCTATCCGTACTTTTACCGCACCATCCCCAGCTACGAGCCGTACTCGGACACCATCACCAGCTACCTGAACCAGCGCAAGTGGGACACCATCGGGCTGCTGGTGCGCAACAAGATGTTCCTGAACAAGACCGCCTTCTTGGACTCCGGCACCATCAACGTCTGCCACGAGGAGGTGATCGAAGAGGAGCGGCTGAGCTACAAGCAGGCGCTGAAGAATCTGAAATCAATGCGACGTGAAGGCTGCCAGGTGCTGGCCATGGACTACTTTGATAGGGGCACCTGTTTGTACCTGTGCGCCGCTGCGGAGCTGGACATGACTCCCGATAATAACTACCTGTTCATTCTCGCCCACTGGAGCAGAAAGATCTTTTTAAGCGGTGAGTGCTCAATTCTCCCTTTGAATCGCTTTTTTTCGATACATATCGGATGTTGTTGTTACACAAAGCTAGGGGTGTCCGAGATTTCGGAATTTAGTGACCGAAGTCTCAAAAGTTGGGGTGGGGATGTCCGAGGTTTTGGAACAGCGCGGCGGTGTCCGTTGTTTTTGTTTTGAATGTTTGGATGTCCGAGGTGTCGGATTCGGTAGTTGGGGTGTCCGAGTTTCTAATGTTTGAGTGTCCGAATTTTTCACTGGTAGGGTGTCTGGAGTTTTAAAAGTTTAGGTGTCCGATGTTTAGGAAGTTGATGAGGTGTCCGATGTTTAGGAAGTTGATAAGGTGTCCGAGGTTTAGAAATTTGATGAGGTGTCCGAGGTTTAGGAAGTTGATGAGGTGTCCGAGGTTTAGGAGGTTGGTGAGGTGTCCGAGGTTCAATAGGCTGATCAGGTGTCAGAAGTAAATGAAGTTGATGAGTTGTCAGAAGTTGGGGTGTCCAGTGTTTCGGACACTTGGATCCCCATTCTCCAGCCGATATCAGTCAAGGCCCAGTCCTTGCACCCTTCCCCACACCAGGCCAGGTGAACGGCACGGAGAAGGTGAACTGCAGCCAGTACCTGTTCGGTCTGCAGGAGACCCACTGCCCGCACTCCAAGCTGCTGCAGCCGGCCAAGCAGCATCTGATTGTAAAGAACTACATCAACGTGACCTCGGCCGGCAGCGGGCAGCGGCACGAGCACTCCCTGGACGAGGACTATTTCCACAGCTACGCCAGCGATGCGGTCAGCGTCCTGGCCAACTCGGTGGCTCTCCTAATCGAGGACGACCCGAGCAGCACCTACCACTTCTCCAATGCCCGTGTGGTACGTCTGGGCGGGGCCTGGGGTTGCTGGGTTCCCCTCTTACACTAACAGCTGTTAGGGTACGTGAGGAGAGGCTGACAGCCAACACACCGAACTGACTGGCTGGCTGTGTTTTGTTAATACGGGGCTCGCTGAAAGGTCGCAATATTTTTTGTTTGACTGGAATTCATGAACCGCTGTGTGTACTTTTATATTACATTATGCATGTACCAAGTCGCATGTAGCCGATTCTCTCAGAGTACAAAATGTTCTATTTCAGTTTTTGCTTTTAGTTTTTCATGGAAATGGTTGAAACTTTGATTCGATTTTGCTTTTTACTGACTGCTCCAAATTCTTATTGTTGCCTTAAACTTCTACAAGCATTACGGCCTCTTAGTTGCAGGTTATTACCTTGTCTAAATTAATGTCATGACCCCGTTTTGTTGCTCTGATTGAGGTCATGACCCCGTTTTGTTGCTTTGATTGAGGTCATGACCCCATTTTGTTGCTTTGATTGAGGTCATGACCCCATTTTGTTGCTCTGATTGAGGTCATGACCCCGTTTTGTTGCTCTGATTGAGGTCATGACCCCGTATTGTTGCTCTGATTGAGGTCATGACCCCGTTTTGTTGCTTTGATTGAGGTCATGACCCCGTTTTGTTGCTTTGATTGAGGTCATGACCCCGTTTTGTTGCTTTGATTGAGGTCATGACCCCGTTTTGTTGCTCTGATAGAGGTCATGACCTATTTACCTGCGAGTGCAATTATCCTACACTCTTCACTAGGCATTGAATGGCCCTAAATCAAGCCTCCCATTGCACTGCAGGTGAACTCCTACCTGGCCAAGATCAATAGCACGGACTTCCCCTCCGAAATGGCCAGGGACGCGCACAACGTCAGCTTCAACGATTTGCACAATGTCCGCTCCGGCTCCATGATGGTGTACCTGCACCAGTACTCTGGCGATAAGCTCGGCTTCACCTCCCAGCAGCTGTTCAGGTACAACTGGGAGACCTTCCAGGTGAGTGTCCGGGTCAGGCTGTATTCATGTGCAGAGCTGTGAGAATGCTTGCTCAGAGATATGAGAACCAATGCTCAGAGATATGAGACCCAATGCTCAGATATATGAGACCCAATGCTCAGAGATATGAGAATCAATGCTCAGAGATATGAGAACAATGATCAAATATATAAGACCCAATGCTCAGAGATATGAAAACCAATGCTCAGAGATATGAGAACCAATGCTCAGAGATATGAAAACCAATGCTCAGAGATATGAGACCCAATGCTCAGAGACATGAGACCCAATGCTCAGAGATATGAGAACCAATGCTCAGAGATAAGAGACCCAATGCTCAGAGATAAGAGACCCAATGCTCAGAGATAAGAGACCCAATGCTCAGAGATATGAGACCCAATGCTCAGAGATATGAGACCCAATGCTCAGAGATATGAGACCCAATGATCCAAGATAAGCAATGCCACACCGCACTGCCCAATCCTCAGAACGGCTCCATGAAGAACACTACAAACTTCAAAGAGTTCAAGTCGAACTTTAAATTCATCGAGCGGCTGGCGCGCGAGTCCTGCGGCTGGAACGACTTCATCCGCACTCTGCTGCGCATGCCAGATCTGGACTGCCAGAAGGTGAACCTCATTTTCACCTTCAGCGTCATCATCTTCTTCATCATCCTGGTGGTGGTGGTGGCAGTTGTCGGGTTCCGGTACGTCAACCACCAGCAGATGAAGCGCCAGATGTTCCTGGACGAGCCGCTGATGGAGCTGAAGCAGCGTCTGGCCGACATTGAGGTGCCGAGGGACCGCGTGTCCGTCAACAGGAAGCTCGGCGAAGGCGCCTTCGGCATCGTTCTCGGCGGCGAGGTGCAGCTGAAGAACCAGTGGATTCCCTGCGCGCTGAAGTCGCTCCGTGACACGGCCAGCAACTCGGAGAAGTGCACCTTCCTGAGCGAGGCCACTCTGATGCGCCAGTTCAAGCACTCCAACATCGTCTGCCTGCTGGCCGTGTCCACCCAGGAGGAGCCGTTCTACGCCATCATGGAGATGTGCCTGCACGGCGACCTGAAGACCTACCTGATCTCCCGGCGCGTCCACGCCAGGGAGCCCGGCGAGTTCTCGGCCAGCCTGCCGACTACGCTGACGAACTTTGCTATAGACATCGCCAAGGGCTTGGAGTACCTGCACGGGGTCAAGTACATCCACCGGGATGTGGCGCTTCGCAACTGCCTGGTGACCGACAAGCTCACCATCAAGATTTGCGACTTCGGGCTGGCCAGGGAGGTCAGCGACAAGAAGGACTATTATCGGTGAGCTGGGGGACTGCTGTCTTCTGCCTAGGGTGTCCGGGGTTTGTCCGGGTTTTTTAAGATGAGTGTCCGGGATTGTCCGGGATTTATAAGATGAGTGTCCGGGATTTATATGCCGGGTGTTCGGGTTTTATAAGATGGGTGTCCGGGATTTATAAGCTGAGTGTCCGGCTTTTGTAAGGTAGGTTCCCGGGATTTATAAGCTGTGTCCGGGGTTAGTAAGCTGAGTGTCTGAGAGCTAGGTTTGTAATGAGGGTGTCCGGGTTGTAAACTGAGTGTCCGGGGTTTTTAAGCTGGGTGTCCGACTGTCCGGGATTTTTTAAACTTTTATGTCCGAGATCTTATGGCTAAGAATCTAAGGCTATAAACTTCAACTGTCCACTGTTTCGTGTCCACTCGCGCTTAAGTGGTTAAGCTGACAAGCCCGCTGGTAAATCGCTGTTGGCAACTTTTTCAAGACCCTAAAAGTGCAAGTTGCAGAACTCTCTGCTTGTTCGCGCGCTACCAGCATTAAACTGGTACTGAGTCCGAAAGGAGGGGGTGTTTTACAACCCTGCGCCCTGTGCCCCGCTGTGCGCGCTCGCTCTGAAGCTTTCAAACTTGCGCAGAGAGTTTAAATCGCGCGTTTTTCCGACTTTCCAACGAAACTGCCGCTTGTTTGTTTACGTTGTTGAGCGCCACTTGGCTGACTGGCTGTTGTTGAAATTAACTGCTTGCAATTAATGCAATTCTTGGTGTACAGTGCCTTCCACTGCTGTCATGCAGTGCCTTCCACTGCTGTCATGCAGTGCCTTCCATTGCTGTCATGCAGTGCCTTCCACTGCTGTCATGCAATGACTCCCACTGCTGTCATGCAGTGCCTTCCATTGCTGTAATGCAGTGCCTTCCACTGCTGTCATGCAATGACTCCCACTGCTGTCATGCAGTGCCTTCCATTGCTGTAATGCAGTGCCTTCCACTGCTGTAATGCAGTGCCTTCCACTGCTGTCATGCAGTGCCTTCCATTGCTGTAATGCAGTGCCTTCCACTGCTGTCATGCAATGACTCCCACTGCTGTCATGCAGTGCCTTCCATTGCTGTAATGCAGTGCCTTCCACTGCTGTCATGCAATGACTCCCACTGCTGTCATGCAGTGCCTTCCATTGCTGTAATGCAGTGCCTTCCACTGCTGTCATGCAATGACTCCCACTGCTGTCATGTGCCTTCCATTGCTGTAATGCAGTGCCTTCCACTGCTGTCATGCAATGACTCCCACTGCTGTCATGTGCCTTCCATTGCTGTAATGCAGTGCCTTCCACTGCTGTCATGCAATGACTCCCACTGCTGTCATGCAGTGCCTTCCATTGCTGTAATGCAGTGCCTTCCACTGCTGTAATGCAGTGCCTTCCACTGCTGTAATGCAGTGCCTTCCACTGCTGTAATGCAGTGCCTTCCACTGCTGTCATGCAGTGCCTTCCACTGCTGTAATGCAGTGCCTTCCACTGCTGTAATGCAGTGCCTTCCATTGCTGTAATGCAGTGACTCCCATTGCTGTAATGCAGTGCCTTCCATTGCTGTAATGCAGTGACTCCCATGCTGTAATGCAGTGCCTTCCACTGCTGTAATGCAGTGACTCCCACTGCTCCCATTGCAGTGACTCCCAGTGACTCCCAGTGACTCCCAACAGTGACTCCCATTGCTGCAACAGTGACTCCCATTGCTGCAACAGTGCCTTCCATTGCTGTAATGCAGTGACTCCCACTGCTGTAATGCAGTGCCTTCCACTGCTGTAATGCAGTGCCTTCCACTGCTGTAATGCATTGTCTCCCATTGCTGCAACAGTGACTCCCATTGCTGCAACAGTGACTCCCATTGCTGCAACAGTGGCTCCCATTGCTGTAATGCAGTGACTCCCATTGCTGTAACGCAGTGCCTTCCATTGCTGTAATGCAGTGACTCCCATTGCTGTAACGCAGTGCCTTCCATTGCTGTAATGCAGTGACTCCCACTGCTGTAATGCAGTGACTCCCACTGCTGTAATGCAGTGCCTTCCACTGCTGTAATGCAGTGCCTTCCACTGCTGTAATGCATTGACTCCCATTGCTGTAATGCATTGACTCCCACTGCTGCAACAGTGACTCCCATTGCTGTAATGCATTGACTCCCACTGCTGCAACAGTGACTCCCATTGCTGTAATGCATTGACTCCCACTGCTGCAACAGTGACTCCCATTGCTGTAATGCATTGTCTCCCACTGCTGTAATGCATTGTCTCCCATTGCTGTAATGCATTGTCTCCCATTGCTGTAATGCATTGTCTCCCACTGCTGTAATGCATTGTCTCCCACTGCTGTAATGCATTGTCTCCCACTGCTGTAATGCATTGTCTCCCATTGCTGTAATGCATTGACTCCCATTGCTGTAATGCATTGACTCCCACTGCTGCAACAGTGACTCCCATTGCTGTAATGCATTGACTCCCACTGCTGTAATGCATTGACTCCCACTGCTGCAACAGTACTTTACTTCCATGCTGCCCGCAGATTCGACCGCCGCGGCATGCTGCCAGTCCGCTGGATGTCGCCGGAGGCGATCCAGTACGGCCTGTTCACCTACAAGTCAGACGTCTGGTCCTACGCCATCGTGCTGTACGAGATCGTCACCTTCGGCAAGTTCCCCTACGGCAGCCGCTCCAACGAGGAGGTCTGCGACGCCGTGAAACGCGGCGACACCCTGCTGGAGCATCTGCCGGTGGACGTCAACCCGCTGCTGCGCAACCTCATGGCCTGCTGCTGGAGCTTCGAGCACGACAAGCGGCCGACCATGACGGAGGTGGCCGAGGAGCTGGCCAGGCATCCGGGCTGCGTGGCGGCCTGCTTGGAGGAGGCGCCGCCCAGCCAGCCGCTGGACTACCTCGGCTTCCGGCGAATCAACCGCGACGACAAACTCCGCGGCAGCAGCGGCAGCGTCCGGTCCGTCACCAACTCCACCAAGCGGCCGCAGCAGTCCGTCGAGCAGCTGAACAAGCTGAACTCCACCAGCTCGCACTCGCTGGCCGCTGCCTATGTGGCCTCCAGCACCGCGGCCAAGGCGCACGCCAACGACCTGCGCGGACAGCAGATCCTGCAGCTGCGCAGGAACAACAGCGGTCTGCCGATGGAGGCCATCAAAACTGCCAGAAGCGACGCCTCCATGCGGCTGCTGTCCGAGCTGTGACCTCCCGCCTGTCAACTGCTGCTGCCATGCCTACTAGCGCCACTGCTCATCTGTGCCCTGTACGCAGGCACGCACTCATGCACACGCTCACACAGGGTGTACAGCCGCCCTGACTTCAGTACTTCAGTAGGGACTCCCCGTTGCTTCAGTAGGGACTCCCCGTTGCTTTAGTAGGGACTCCCTGTACTTAATTAGGGACTCCCCGTTACTTCAGTAGGGACTCCCCGTTGCTTTAGTAGGGACTCCATGTACTTAATTAGGGACTCCCCGTTGCTTCCGTATGGACTCCCCGTTACTTCAGTAGGGACTCCCCGTTACTTCAGTAGGGACTCCCCGTTACTTTAGTAGGGACTCCCCGTACTTAAGTAGGGACTCCCCGTTGCTTTAGTAGGGACTCCCTGTACTTAAGTAGGGACTCCCCGTTGCTTTAGTAGGGACTCCATGTACTTGAGTAGGGACTCCAGTTACCTGAGTAGGGACTCCAATAGCGCCTCTTTTGAGCTGTTTGACCCTTATAAAATTGTTTTGACTTCGCCGCAGACTCGCGTACAGTCATTAATCAATGGATGCACTAATCCGGTCTGTCTGTCTGTCCAGTAGCTGGCCTTCTGATCCCACATTCCTAACCATCCGTCTGACTCATCGTCAATTTATTTAACCACAAAGATTATGGCTGTCAAATTCATCAATTGTCGTCTTCCCCATTGTTGCTATCGAAAGCTTTGCAGATTCGAATTATCCTACTGTTAGTAAGCAGGCCAGAATCAGTGTATAATTTGCGTGCAAAAGTGCCCTTTGCTCGTCTTAGTCTTATAATAAAATGATCAACTTCTGCAGGGTTATTTTCTGATTATGATGACTGTTATTATTTATTGACATGCTCAGATGCTTTTCCCATTGGTACATTTCTGTATGTTTAGTGAGTAGTATTTAATTTACCACTTTGCTTGTTTATTATATTCACAGATTTTCTTGTTTTTACGCTGGCCTGACTGCCACCCCATCCTCCATAATGCTCAGCGCTGCTCCAGTCCCCTGCCCGTATATGGCTTGCATTTTTATCTGCCAGTTTTTACCGTTCGCCGTCATTTGTATATCCGCACTTTGCCGTTCTCATCTTTTGTACTTTTGTGTCCTTCTGTGCCTCCGCGCTGCTGCTCAACTGGGCGGGCACTTTGCCAGTTGTTTTTGTTATTCACCTCCTCTACCCTCACCCCCTCTGCCCTCACCCCCTCTGCCCTCACCTCCTCTGCCCCTCACCCCCTCTGCCCTCACCTCCTCTGCCCCTCACCCCCTCTGCCCTCACCTCCTCTGCCCCTCACCCCCTCTGCCCTCACCCCCTCTGCCCTCACCCCCTCTGCCCTCACCCCCTCTGCCCTCACCTCCTCTACCCTCACCCCCTCTGCCCTCACCCCCTCTGCCCTCACCTCCTCTGCCCCTCACCCCCTCTGCCCTCACCCCTCTGCCCTCACCCCCTCTGCCCTCACCTCCTCTGCCCCTCACCCCCTCTGCCCTCACCTCCTCTGCCCCTCACCCCTCTGCCCTCACCCCCTCTGCCCCTCACCCCTCTGCTCTCACCCCCTCTGCCCCCACCCCCTCTGCCCTCACCTCAGCTCCATCAGCAGCCGCCGCCCCCCCGGCCCAGCTCATGCGGCGCCGCCCAGTTGCAGCAGCCACGCCGGCCCCGACTTGCCCGCCTGCCAGCTCTCGACCTGTTGTGCCGCAGTTTTATTAATAATATTACCAGATATTGTTATGACTTACCTGCTTCAACATTTGATTCCAGTTGCAACTGACAGATCTGTGCTCCAACCAAACACAGTCGGTGCTCATCCATTTGCTAGCAGAACTGACTTGATGATTTTATTTGCCTGTCCTGACTTGATTTACCAAAATTCTATTCTGATTCCCAGTCTAATCCGCTTGCAACTCTCCTTTTTGTGCTCTTTTACCCTCAAGCATAGCTTTATCAATACTTTTTATCGAGTCCTAGCTTTTTATATAATCTGCATCTACTCATCTGTGTACATTTTCACCTCCAGCATCCTTGGCTTCATCATTGCCAGTCTGAGCAACTTCAGTATTGGCGCGGCGATCGGTGTCAAACGTAAAACAAAACCATTTATATTATTATTAATGTTAATGTCTTTATATTTATTTAAAACCTGAAGATTCAAATACAAACAAATCTATCATTATTGATATCAAAACTTTGATTTTACGGCAAAACCAAAAACCTTTGATTTTTTGGGCTACATTGCAAGCTAATTCTCACACTTGCCAACTCCATCGAGCACACAGTTGCCATTGGTTGAGTCTGTAATGACAAGTCAGTTTAAGGTATCAACTGCTTTTGAACTAATAACAGTTAATAATTGATTGCATCGGCAGATGTGCAACCGACAGCTCAGCCGCAGCTATTGCGCGGCGCATCTGAAGGCTGCGTACGGCTGTCAGCCCAAGGACTGGGGGGGGGGGTCACCACACCCCCTAAATTACCCCAGCTAATGCTGGTAACCGACTTTACAGTTGGTGAACTGAAGCAATGCAGAGTTAAGTTTCTTGCTCAAGGACACAAATGTCGAGAATCGAACCCCGAGTGCCCGACCTTTCAGTCGTAGGTCACATGCTCTGACCACTGGGCTACAAGCCCCTTCGGTTTTGACAGTTCGATTATGAGGGCTGCGACTCAGCTGCGAGGCCAGTGAGGTTGCCAATGTGATGAACCGCGTGCTTTTCGGTGAGGCGGCACACAGCGAATGTAACACGGCGCACATCGCTATTCCGAAGAATCGGGGGGGGGGGGGCACCACACGGCTTGAGAAGCACCGAGGTATCTGCCTGCAGTCCTGCGCGGCACAGTGGCGCAGATCCTGGCTCTTCGCCGAGTCATCGAGAAAGCGCGGACCTGCCAGTCCAGCCTGATTGCTCTCTTTATTGACTTCAGGAAGGCTTCGGTCGTGAGTGCTGTGCTCCCAGCATACCAGAGCAGCTGATTCCCGCCGTCATGGCGCTGTATCATGGCACGAACGCTGCTGTGCTGACACCGGACGGCCTGTCGGATTTTGAGACATCCTCTGGGGTGCTTCAGGGAGATACTCTTGCGCCGTTCCTGTTCGTCCTGGTGCTTGACTGGGTGCTGCGGACCGCTCTTCCTTCTAACGACGACGGCTTTCTGCTGCAGCGACGAGTGGGTCGGCGCCAACCGAAGAGGCAGCTCAGTGTGCTTGGCTCCGCCGACGATCTCGCCCTGCTGTCCTCGACCGTCGAGGGCGCCCAGCGGCGGCTGGACCGGCTGGAAAGCATTGCAGCGACTGTCGGCCTGGTGGTCAACACGCAGAAGACCGTCGTGCTCTGCGTGCCGGACGAAATTGAGGCTGCAATTTTCTGCCGAGGCGCTGTCGGCAGTTCGTCTACCTCGGCGGTCTGGTGTCTAATGATCGCGAGGATCTGCGACATCGTAGCGGACTTCCGTTCCGTGAGGGCTGTCCTGCAGTCCGAAGCACTCCTGACCGCCTTGAAGGATCGGGGGCACCCAGCTGAAGGATCGGGAGGCACCCAGCTGAAGGATCGGGGGGCACCAGCTGAAGGATCGGGAGGCACCCAGCTGAAGGATCGGGAGGGGCACCCAGCTGAAGGATCGGGGGGGGGGCACCCAGCTGAAGGATCGGGAGGGGCTCCCAGCTGAAGGATCGGGGGCACCCAGCTGAAGGATCGGGAGGCACCCAGCTGAAGGATCGGGGGGCACCAGCTGAAGGATCGGGAGGCACCCAGCTGAAGGATCGGGAGGGGCACCCAGCTGAAGGATCGGGAGGGGCACCCAGCTGAAGGATCGGGAGGCACCCAGCTGAAGGATCGGGAGGCACCCAGCTGAAGGATCGGGGGGCACCAGCTGAAGGATCAGGGTGCACTAGCTGAAGGGTGCATGACTCATGTCGGTTTTTATGACTCATGTCGGTTTTTTATGACTCATGTCGGTTTTTATGACTCATGTCGGTTTTTGATGACTCGTGTCGGTTTTTTATGACTCATGTCGGTTCTTATGATTCACTCCGGATTTTACGACATATGTTCTTATGACTCATGACTCTCGTCGGTTTCTATTAATCATGATTCATATCGATTCTTATAGCATTAGGACAGACACCAAGACAGACACTGAAATGAAGATCTGTCTGTCTGTCTGTCTGTCTGTCTGTCTGTCTGTCTGTCTGTCTGTCTGTCTGTCCGTCTGAATTTCGCACAATCGTTGGCAAGCCGCTCTTGCTGCGCGACTTTGCGGCTGCACGTGGCGGAGGGGTGGCCGCAGAGCTTCGGGATCTGCCTGGCCTGGGGAAGGAGAGAGAGGGGGAGCGCAGCTGCGATCGGCCCTGCCAGCTGTACTGAGCTGCACTCCTGCCCGCTCTCTCTCTCGTCTTCAGACCTCCTTCTCTGTCTCTCCTTGCGTCTCTTCCCTCCCCAACCCCAGGAATTTCTCCCCCGATCCCTTCCCCCTCTCACCCGCTGTCAGCCACGCGTGGCCCCCTGTGTCCAAAAAATTGCCTGCAGTTCCAGATCTTTGCTTCTAGTAGCTGCAGCAGCAGCAGCAGTGCATCCAACGTCACATTCAAGCTGCGGGCAGAAGCGGCCCCCGGGAACTCCGCAGGCCACCAGCCTTCTGCTTGCTCTCGGCGATCGAAGTTCGCAGGTAAAGGGCGTTGCTAGGGGGGGGGGGGGGTAGAGACCCCCCGATAGTTTGCGATCAACCAGCACTCCCAACCCCTGTGCGCGCCACCTCTGCAGCCTCCGCCAGTGCCGCATCCGCTGACCCATTGGCGAACCGAAGTGTTCGGTAATAAACCAGCCAGACTCCCAGCTTCATCAGCAGCAGCAGAAGAATCAGTCGCCACCCCGGCTGCCCAGCTATGGTTCACCTCATGCTGTCGGAGGATGTAAATTCACCTTAGATCCGCTGCGTTTCTTCCGCCAATTATTGATTGATTTTTGTTGAGTGTCAAATCTTTTTATCGAGTTATTCAAAAAGAATTTCCTTCGGCGTTCGGCTTTTCGAGCAACTGTTGCGTCATTTGTTACCTGAGTGTCAGACTTTCAGGTGACGCCAAACTGTCTGGTTTTGCTTTTTATGGTGCAAAGCTTTCCTGCTTTCTGTTTTATTCATTCATTTTTGCTGCTTTGAAATCCAAACTCACTTGCCAAAGTACATCGTGCTCCCTTTGCCATTTCCTTTCCAAGGGCATGGAAGGCGAGTCAGATGAGGACACCTCATTCTTGAGGACGGTTAGTACTTTAAAACTGTTGCTTTCGCCCTGAACCCCAAGAAGATCAGCACTAAACCCTATTACATTAGATCCCCTCTTCCCCCTATTAGATCCCCTCTTCCCCCTATTAGATCCCCTCTTCCCTCTATTAGATCCCCTCTTCCCTCTATTAGATCCCCTCTTCCCTCTATTAGATCCCCTCTTCCCTCTATTAGATCCCTTCTACCCCTATTATATCCCCTCTTCCCTCTATTAGATCGCCTCTTTCCTCTATTAGATCCCCTCTATCCCTATTAGATCCCCTCTTCCCTCTATTAGATCCCCTCTTCCCTCTATTATATCCCCTCTATCCCCTATTGGATCCCCCACCCCCTATTATATCCCCCACACCCTATTAAATTCCCACCGCCTATTAGATCCCCTCTACCCTGTCAGTAGATCCCGGCACCCGCACAGCCAGCTCCCGCACCCCGCGCACTCCAGGACGACCTTCTCAGCCTGAGCTGCGTCATCCACAATGCCAGCGGAAACTCTCAGCGCGTGTCGCTGGCCGCCCAGGGCTTCGGCAACCGCATGTGCTACCTGGAGAATCTGTCAAACAAGGTGAGCCGGCTGTACAATCACCGCGTGCCTCACTAAACCGAACAATTCTCTTACCTGCCATTTTCTGTCCCAATGCCAGGACGTGCCGCCGGACTTTTCCGTGTGCAAATTCGTTCTTGAAAAGGCATTGTCAGTGCGCGCCCTGCAGGAAATGGTTTCGTCAAAGAGCAACGTGGTGAGTCGGGCTGGCCTGATGGGCTCAACAGACTTCAGGCTTCCAGGCTCCCCTCATCCTTCATTAGGCCCCCAATGATCCTTCAGCAGCCTCCCCAATGATCCTTCAATAGCCTCCCCAATGATCCTCTAGTGATCCCGCTGCTCATCCAAAGGACCCGGTAGTAACAATTCTAATCGCATTTCAGGACTCGGGACAGTCGGGTCACAAGACCCTGCTGTATGGTCACGCCATCCTGCTGAGACATCACGCCAGCTCTATGGTAATAATAAATAGCAACAGTAGTAGCTTTCGTATGTGCATTTAATATCACTTACAAAAATAAGTGATACTATTCTAATTTCAGTATCTCACTTGTCTAACAACCTCGAGCTCACGGGACAAGCTAGCTTTCGATGTTGGATTGGAAGAGCAGCCCCAAGGTGAGGCCTAGCTAAGCTTGGTCGGTGTTACTTATTATATGAATCCATGAATTGCGTGTTCTAACTTATTTAGTTCAGACTGCTGTGTACTTTTTTCTGCGTTGATAAATGTTACTCATGCTGATAAATGGCAGGTGTGTGCTTGTTTTAAAAAGCCATTAGGTATATAGTTTTTATGGGGAGAGAAGGGCAAAAATGGGGGAGGTGTTTTCAGAGAGGGTAGAAAGACAGAAGCTATGAATAGCTAAATGTACACTGGAGCCAAGTTCGCGGAGGAATGTGGCTCTGATGTAAGGGGGTAAGGAGAAATCGAGGGTTTAAAGTCAAAGGACCGTGTCTATAAATAGTTCTAGGGAATGTACATTCTGGGGCTGTACGCACGCAGTCAAGGTCGTGGAGATAGGTGGCTGTGAAATCTAAAGATAGAATGGAGCAACGCACAGACACACGCACTGTTGGTCACCGACAAACAAGATTAACTTGAGTAAAACCGATGTACTTTTTCATCCCCTCACACGCCATTTTAGGGTCCATTAGTAAGTTCACCATCCCGCCTATTGTTTTTTACTCTGTCAATTTCGCTTTACGAACTTTCGCTTAAACTGCAATTTTTTCCTTTTTATCATCTTGCTTTGCTGTCTGTTGTAGACACCTTGGAAGGCGTTAGATAAATATCTTCTTGATGATATGCATTCTGAAATGATTCAAGTGTACAGAAGTTGATACACCTGGATAAGTCATTACAAAATTTGCTGCTCCGTTTCTGGTACCTATCAAGCATGAACTCAAATTTTGGTCGGTGGAAAGTGCCGCACTCACTCATTTGAGTACTATCTTGTGCTGCTCATAAATCAATTTTATAACACAAAATCCTATTTCGCAGGACGAGGAAGTAAGAACTTTTGCAAAGCTTGTTCGATGCTGCCATGCTGCTGATGGTTTTTTGGTTTTTTATCAATCAATAAATTCGACTCCTTCGAACTTTTCCTTCCGGGTGTCGGGGAGCAATGACTTTTTTCTCTTCTTGGCTTGTATGCCTTTAATATTAGGTATATTTCTATCATTAATAGTAATTTATTAAAATTCATTATTGATTCGGGATGATGAATATCCGGATAAGCATGGAGTTATGGCCGATCGGACTCAATAGTTGGCTGCTTTTACCCATCGCTCTTCAAGTTGCTAATTTCCCAGTTTACCCTGTTTTCCCATTCAATCCCAAAATTTAATATTTTGCCAAGCCAGCTACTCATTGCACTGGGCCGCAGGGAGTTCCATGCGGGGCTTTTCCCCACTCTGTTCCCGAGCCTCGTTAATGCTGCTTTGCTCAAAGCTCGTGCTCAAAGTTGGCGAACTTCACACGCCGTTTACCCACTTCCCCTAGGTGAATCCTGCTGGTGGACCGTGCACCCGGCCTCGAAGACGCGGTCGGACGGCGAGAAAGTGCGCATTGGCGACGACTTCATTTTGGTCAGCGTTTCGTCCGAGCGGTATTTGGTGAGTGCCCGTACATGCGCAACCTTGGGAATCACCCGGCGGTTTCTATTGGCAACACACACATGTAAGTCGCTATTGGCTGAGATCAGTCACGTGACTACTATTCTGTCCAATAGGGACTTACGTGTGTGTTGCCAATAGAAACAGCCGGGTGAATCCCTAGGTTGCGCCCAAACATGTGAGTGCCCGGCTGAATGCACATTCTGGATAGCTAAAGTGCATAGCAGGTGTACGAGCGTATTGTGTGCTGATAGGCACAGACATTGGGACAGCCGATATTTTGAAGCTGAAATCCGACCTGCGAAATCCCCATCTACCAAGGACTCACCCAACTCCGCCCCAAAAACCCGCAGCACTTCTCTCCCGAGGACAATGGCGTGCTGGCCTCGTTTCGCCAGACCCTGTGGACCATCATCCCGGTCAGCAGCGGCGCCATCCGGCAGAAAAATCTCAGCTGCGTGTTCGGCGGCGACGTGCTGCGCTTCACGCACGGCGACGAGTGCCTGACGATCTGCCAGGAGGAGAGCGAGGCGCCCACCGACCTGCCCAAGGTGATGTACGAGACCGGCGACGCCAAGAGCCAGGCGCGCTCGCTGTGGCGCGTGGAGCACGTGAAGATCCGCTGGACCGGCGGCCTGTTCTCCTGGTCCTGCAAGGTGCGCATTCGTCACGTAACCTCCGGCCGGTACCTGGGCGTGACCGACAGCAACCTGCTGACCACCGTGCCGGTGGAGCAGGCCTCGGAGGAGGTCACCGCCTTCTGCCTCATGCAGACCAAGGACGACAAGATGTCCAAGGAGGAGCGCGAGGAGGAGGGCATGGGCGCGGCGGACGTGAAGTACGACGACACCTACTCCTTCCTGCAGCACATCGCCTCCGGCCTGTGGCTGTCCTACAAAACCTACGAGACTAAGAAGCGCGGCATCGGCCGCGTGGAGGAGAAGCAGGCCGTCCTGCTGGCCGAGGGCCACATGGACGACGCGTTCACCTTCGCCAAGTCGCAGGACGAGGACTCGAAGTCGGCCGTAGCCATCCGCCGATGCGCCGCCTTCTTCCACAACTTGCTGAAGGCGCTGGACGGCCTGCTGGCTGAGGGCGTGCAGTCAGCCGCCTGGCAGGCAACCAACATTGACGAGGTGCAGCGCTCGTTGAAAGACCTCATCGACTTTTTCGAGTTCCCTGACGAGTCCGAGGAGCACGAGATGCGCGTGATGAAGCTGAAGGGCCTGAAGAACCGACAGGGCCTGTTCCAGGAGGAGGGCATGATCTCCCTGGTGCTGGACACCATCGACAAGTTCAGCTCAACGTTCAAGAGCAGCCGCGACTTCGCGGCCATCTGCGGCGAGGACCGCAGCGGCTGCTACAACACCATCAGCAACTACCTGTACCTGCTGCTGGCCGCGCTCATCCGCGGCAACCGGCCCAACTGCGCGCAGTTCGCACAGACGCAGCGGCTCAACTGGCTGTTCAGCCGGCTGGAAGGCCAGGAGGCGGCCCAGGGCGTGCTGGACGTGCTGTTCTCCGTGCTGACGCACAGCCCCGAGGCGCTGAACATGATCCGCGAGAATCACATTCAAACCATTGTCGGCCTGCTCGACCGTCAGGGCCGCGACTCGAAAATCCTGGAGGTTCTCTGCAGCCTCTGCGTGTCCGGGTCGCAGGGGGCGGTGCGGCTCAACCAGAACCTGATCTCCAACACGCTGCTGCCCGACCGCGACCTCCTGCTGCAGACGCGCCTGGTCGACCATGTGCGCTGCTTCCGGCCCAACGTGTCCGTCAAGATCGCCGACGGGGTGGCGATGTACAGCCGCTGGTGCTTCGAGGTCGTGGTGGACTCCATTGAGCAGAAGACGGACAGCCCGACGCACCTGCGCATCGGCTGGGCGAACGCCGACGGCTTCCTGCCGTACCCCGCCCGCGGCACCAACTGGGGCTGCAACGGCCTCGGCGACGATATCTACTCCTTCGCCTTCGACGGCAACCACCTGTGGACGAACCAGAGCTCGCAGCCCGTCCAGCCCGTGCCGCTGCAGCTCAAAAAAGGCGATGTGATCGGCTCGGCCATCGACCTGTCCATCCCGCGCATCACCTTCAGCGTCAACGGCCAGACGGTCAGAGGATTCTTCAAAGACTTCGACAAGTGGGGCACCTTCTACCCGTGCGTGAGCCTGGGCGCGAAGGTCAGCGTCCGCTTCCTGTTTGGTGGCAGCCACGGCCGGCTCAAGTTCGGGCCGCTGGACACCTTCAGCCCGATCTCAGACGCCATCCTGCCCGGCCGGAAGCTGCGCATCGAGCCCTGCTTCAACTTCGGCTTCATTGAGAAGAGCATCTACCAGGGCCCCATCGATGTCGGGCCCTACAACAACTTCAAGCCGAGCCCCATCGACTGCGCGGCGATGCAGGCGCCGGCCGCCGTTGACCAGATCCGCGAGCGCCTGGCCGAGAATCTGCACGAGATCTGGGTGATGAAGAAGATCGAGCAGGGCTGGACGTTCGGCGAGCAGAGAAGCGACGAGTACAAGACGAACCCCTGCCTGACCACCTTCAGCCAGCTGCCCGACTACGAGAGGACCTACAACCTCAGCCTGGCGCAGGAGACGCTCAAGGTGATCTTCATTCTGGGCTACAACATCGTGCCGGACCCGCAGAAGGAGACCCGCGTGAAGACCGTGAAGCTGGGCAACAGCTTCGTGCAGCCCAACGGCTACAAGCCGATGCCCATCGACCTCAGCCAGTACGCGCTGAGCCCCGCTCTCGAGGAGCTGGCCGACTACCTGGCTGAGAACACGCACAACCTGTGGGGCCGCGACCGCATCGCCCAGGGCTGGACCTGGGGCATCGAGGAGGACCCGGTGCTCAAGCGGTCTCCCTTCCTGGTGCCGTTCAAGCACGTGGACCCGGCCATCCAGGCCGTGAACCGGGCCAGCTCGTCCGAGATCATCCGGACTATTCTGGCCTTCGGCTACGACATCGAGCGGTCCTCCTCGTCTGACGTGCGCGAGGAGCTGATCATGCAGCGCATGCTGGAGCCCTGCCACTCGGACATCAGCCGCACCTACCGGGTGGAGACCACCTGGGCAGTGTCTCAAGGCAAGTGGTACTTCGAGTTCGAGGTCATGTCCGAGGGCAACATCCGCGTTGGATTCATGCAGGCCGACTCGCGCGCCGGCGTTCTGGTGGGCGACTCCATCGGCTCCTACGCCTTCGACTGCTGCTCGGTGAGCCGGGACCGGAGAGCGATCAGGGCTCCCTATATTAGCGATTAGGGTTCTGTGGATTAGCGATTAGGGTTCTGTGGATTAGCGATTAGGGTTCTGTGGATTAGCGATTAGGGTTCTGTGGATTAGCGATTAGGGTTCTGTGGATTAGCGATTAGGGTTCTGTGGATTAGCGATTAGGGTTCTGTGGATTAGCGATTAGGGTTCTGTGGATTAGCGATTAGGGTTCTGTGGATTAGCGATTAGGGTTCTGTGGATTAGCGATTAGGGTTCTGTGGATTAGCGATTAGGGTTCTGTGGATTAGCGATAAGGGTTTCCCTGGATTAGAGAATAAGGATTCCGGGGAATAGGCATTGGAATCTCATAGATTAGATTAGAGATTAGACCATTGAAATCCCCACATATTAGATTAGACCATTAGAATCTTATAGATTAGATTAGACCATTAGAATCTCATAGATTAGATTAGACCATTGGAATCCCATAGATTAGATTAGACCACTGGAATCCCATAGATTAGATTAGACCATTGGAATCCCACAGATTAGACTAGAGATTAGAATCTCATAGATTAGATTAGAGATTAGACCATTGAAATCCCCACATATTAGATTAGACCATTAGAATCTTATAGATTAGATTAGACCATTAGAATCTCATAGATTATATTAGACCATTGGAATCCCATAGATTAGATTAGACCACTGGAATCCCATAGATTAGATTAGACCATTGGAATCCCACAGATTAGACTAGAGATTAGAATCCCATAGATTAGATTAGATCATTAGAATCCCACAGATTAGATTAGACCATTAGAATTCCATAGTTTGGATTAGACCATTAGAATCTCACAGATTAGATTAGACCATTAGAATCTCACAGATTAGATTAGACCATTAGAATCTCACAGATTAGATTAGACCACTAGAATCCCAAAGATTAGATTGGACCACTAGAATCCCAAAGATTAGATTAGACCACTAGAATCCCAAAGATTAGATTAGACCACTAGAATCCCAAAGATTAGATTGGACCATTAGAATCTCACAGATTAGATTAGACCATTAGAATCCCATAGATTAGATTAGACCATTAGAATCTCACAGATTAGATTAGACCATTAGAATCCCATAGATTAGATTAGACCACTAGAATCTCACAGATTAGATTGGACCACTAGAATCCCACAGATTAGATTGGACCACTAGAATCCCACAGATTAGATTAGACCATTAGAATCCCACAGATTAGATTAGACCATTAGAATCCCACAGATTAGATTGGACCATTAGAATACGACAGATTAGATTGGACCATTAGAATCCCACAGATTAGATTAGACCATTAGAATCCCACAGATTAGATTGGACCATTAGAATCCCACAGATTAGATTAGACCACTAGAATCCCACAGATTAGATTAGACCACTAGAATCCCACAGATTAGATTAGACCATTAGAATCCCACAGATTAGATTAGACCATTAGAATCCCACAGATTAGATTGGACCATTAGAATCCCACAGATTAGATTAGACCATTAGAATCCCACAGATTAGATTGGACCACTAGAATCCCACAGATTAGATTAGACCACTAGAATCCCACAGATTAGATTAGACCACTAGAATCCCACAGATTAGATTAGACCACTAGAATCCCACAGATTAGATTAGACCACTAGAATCCCAAAGATTAGATTAGACCACTAGAATCCCACAGATTAGATAGAGCATTAGAATCCCACAGATTAGATTAGACCACTAGAATCCCACAGATTAGATTAGACCATTAGAATCCCACAGATTAGATTAGACCACTAGAATCCCACAGATTAGATTAGACCACTAGAATCCCAAAGATTAGATTAGACCACTAGAATCCCACAGATTAGATAGAGCATTAGAATCCCACAGATTAGATTAGACCACTAGAATCCCACAGATTAGATTAGACCATTAGAATCCCACAGATTAGATTAGACCACTAGAATCCCAAAGATTAGATTAGACCATTAGAATCCCACAGATTAGATTAGACCACTAGAATCCCACAGATTAGATTGGACCACTAGAATCTCACAGATTAGATTAGACCACTAGAATCCCACAGATTAGATTAGACCACTAGAATCCCACAGATTAGATTAGACCACTAGAATCCCACAGATTAGATTAGACCACTAGAATCCCACAGATTAGATTGGACCACTAAAATAACCGAACCTCTCAGCCAGGCAGTTCACTTGGGAACAGAAGAAATCACAGAAAATTGGCTGCATTTTGAAGCTAGATTGCCAGTCAGCTTCCCTCCTTCATCAGCCTGAAATGCCAGACAGCACTGAAACGAGCGGACAGTTCGTGGGGTGGAAAAATGCAAAGCAACAGCCGCCTGCACTTTCTGCAACAATTTACTGCAGCAGCAGCAGCAATAGCCTTTTTGCTTCACCCTCCGCCCGCCGCTCTGCAGGCCAGGAAGTGGCACGTGGAGTCCGACCGGTTCGGCAAGCGGTGCCACCAGGGCGACGTCGTGGGCTGCCTGATCGATCTGGACGATAGCACCATTTGTGAGGCGCCGGGGTGGATGGGAGAGGGGAGAGGGAGTTGGGGAAGAGGTTTCCCTTCTTCATCACGAAATAGCGCACGCTTTGGAATGGCTCTGGATTTTGGGGAGCGGTCGGGGCGAACCGGTTTTAAGCAACCCCCCCCCCCCCGCCGACAGGCACATTTGGCTGTCCGATGTGTATTGAGTAAAACTTCCTTTGTACCTTCACAGAGTGACAGTAAAGTTTAAAAATCTGAACTGACTGAACTGAAAAGATGGGGCTGTAAAATTCTTCATCGGGCAATCGTGTTTAGATATTAAAATGCCTCATCTACTACTTAACTGACATTGGCTGGCATGACTCTGTGCTTCAGTGATCTCTCAGGGATCTCTTAGTGCTTTCTCAGGGATTTCTCAGGGCTCGCTCATTAATTTTTCTGGACTTTTTAAGGATCTCAAGCATCTCTCATGAGTTTCCCATGGACTCCTCAAGCATTTCAACGGTCTCTCATGAGTTTCTCATTGATTTCTCAAGGTTCTCAATGATCTCTCATGAGTTTCTCATTGATTTCTCAAGGTTCTCAATGATCTCTCGTCAGTTTCTCATGGACTTCTCAAGGTTCTCAATGATCTCTCGTCAGTTTCTCATGGATTTCTCAAGGTTCTCAAAGATCTCCCGTCAGTTTCTCATGGACTTCTCAAGGTTCTCAAAGATCTCCCGTCAGTTTCTCATGGATTTCTCAAGGTTCTCAATGATCTCTCGTCAGTTTCTCATGGATTTCTCAAGGTTCTCAAAGATCTCCCGTCAGTTTCTCATGGACTTCTCAAGGTTCTCAAAGATCTCCCGTCAGTTTCTCATGGATTTCTCAAGGTTCTCAATGATCTCTCGTCAGTTTCTCATGGACTTCTCAAGGTTCTCAATGATCTCTCGTCAGTTTCTCATGGACTTCTCAAGGTTCTCAATGATCTCTCGTGAGCTCTCAATGATCACCGCCGCCCCGAACTCGCTCAGACTTCTCCCTGAACGGCGAGCTGATGATGGACAGCGTGGGCCAGGAGATCGCCTTCAAGGGCATCCAGGTGAACGCCAAGACCGGCTACGTGCCCGCCTTCTCCCTGGGCGTCGGGCAGTCAGCCAAGCTGAACCTCGGCCAGGACGTCAAGAGCTTCAAGTACTTCACCTGCTGCGGCCTGCAGGAGGGGTTCGAGCCGTTCTGCGTGTGAGCGAAAGGGGCTGGGATATTGCTCTGGGACTTTCTGGCTTAGGAATGATAATGGGTCAAATAAATTATGAGTTACAGATGAGAATCATGATGAGTCATAAGCATCATCATTAGTCAAGTCATAGCAACCAACATGAGTCATGAGCTATCAGAAACGACGTTAGTCAGGAGAACAGACATTAGTCATAGGAACAGACGTGAGTCATGAGAACAGACGTGAGTCATGAGAACAGACGTGAATCATGAGAACAGACGTGAGTCATGAGAACAGACTTGAGTCATGAGAACAGACGTGAATCATGAGAACAGACGTGAGTCATAGGAACAGACGTGAGTCATGAGTCATGAGAACATACGTGAGTCATAGGAACAGACGTGAGTCATGAGAACAGACGTGAGTCATAGGAACAGACGTGAGTCATGAGTCATGAGAACAGACGTGAGTCATGAGAACAGACGTGAGTCATGAGAACAGCCGTGAGTCATGAGAACCGACTGAAATCCCTCCTCCCCAGCAACATGCACTCGGCGCTGCCGATGTGGTACGACCGCCTGGAGACGAGCTTCGAGACCATCTCGGAGGAGAGCTCGCACTCGCACATCCTGGCCCAGCGCTCGGCCGGCGGCACCCCGCTGATCAGCATCAGCACCAAGTACGTGCCCAGCGCTCAGGAGGACCACCTGGAGGTGGTGCGGCTCAGCCTGCCGGTCCGCTGCCACCAGCAGTTCACCAGCCGCAGCCTCGCCCAGCGCCGCGCCGAGGTTGACAACTTCCGCAAGAAGCTGGACCCGCGCCTCCAGCAGCGCGGCGGCGGCGAGGGTGGCGGCCCGACCTCCCTGATGGTGCCGAAGGGCGCCGCCGACGGCCAGCACCTGCCATCGACCACCGCGGCCGCCGCCGCGGCCACCGGCGGAGCAAAGAAAAAGACGAAGATCGCCAACTTCTTCAAGAAGCAGAAAAGCCACGGCGGCGCCGACGACGTGTCGCAGAGCGCCGTGACGGCCATCCTGACGCCCGACGCCAGCGCCGACGCCGGCCTGTTCGGCAAATTCGGCGGCGAAGACACCGACCACCTGCAGTACGAGATGCAGGTGAGAGGCTGGGCGGCGCATTCCAAAACTGTCACGTTCCCAAACTGTTACGTTCCCATACTGTCACATTCCCAAGTTTTCACATTCCAAAACTGTCACATTCCCAAGTTTTCACATTCCAAAACTGTCACATTCCCAAACTGTCACATTCCCAAACTGTTACGTTCCCATACTGTCACATTCCAAAACTGTCACATTCCCAAACTGTCACATTCCCAAACTGTCACATTCCCAAACTGTAACATTCCCAAACTGTCACATTCCAAAACTGTCACACTTCCAAACTGTAACATTCCCAAACTGTCACATTCCCAAACTGTCACATTCCCAAACTGTCACACTTCCAAACTGTAACATTCCCAAACTGTCACACTCCCAAACTGTCACATTCTCAAACTGTCACATTCCCAAACTGTCACATTCCCAAACTGTCACATTCCCAAACTGTCACATTCCCAAACTGTCACATTCCCAAACTGTCACATTCACAATTTGTCACATTTTTTGAATCGTCACATTAGTCAACAAAAGAAATAAAGTCTCAATAAAGTTCACGAACTATTTTAAAGCTGAAAAAAGTTTTGAGAAGAATTTTATTTATTTTTAAAATGTCAGAAGTTCACGTCTAATCAGTCTTAGGTTTTCTCACTGCGTAACTGGCAACTGTTCGTTGGTATTAATAATTAGTTAATAAATATATGGTTTAGATATAGATAATTACTTGACTTAAAATTGAACAGGAGTTCCTAAAAGATATTATAGTCTTACTAGTGCGGTATGGACAGAGATATGGGCAAGTTGAATATGGGTCATTCAGTATTTCAAACATCACGGCAGCCTGTCACAGTCCCGCTACTTCATGTAGGCCAGGAACTCTGAAAGCAAAAAAACTGAAGCGTTAGTTGGAGTGTCAGCTGGGAGCCCCCGATCCTTCAGCTAGGAGCCCCCGATCCTTCAGCTGGGAGCCCCCCCCCCCGATCCTTCAGCTGGGTGCCTCCCGATCCTTCAGCTGGGTGCCCCCGATCCTTCAGCTGGGTGCCCCCGATCCTTCAGCTGGGTGCCTCCCGATCCTTCAGCTGGGTGCCCCCGATCCTTCAGCTGGGTGCCTCCCGATCCTTCAGCTGGGAGCCCCCTCCCGATCCTTCAGCTGGGTGCCTCCCGATCCTTCAGCTGGGTGCCTCCCGATCCTTCAGCTGGGTGCCTCCCGATCCTTCAGCTGGGAGCCCCCGATCCTTCAGCTGGGTGCCCCCTCCCGATCCTTCAGCTGGGAGCCCCCGATCCTTCAGCTGGGTGCCCCTCCCGATCCTTCAGCTGGGAGCCCCCTCCCGATCCTTCAGCTGGGAACCCCCTCCCGATCCTTCAGCTGGGAGCCCCTCCCGATCCTTCAGCTGGGAACCCCCTCCCGATCCTTCAGCTGGGAGCCCCCTCCCGATCCTTCAGCTGGGAACCCCCTCCCGATCCTTCAGCTGGGAGCCCCCTCCCGATCCTTCAGCTGGGAGCCCCCTCCCGATCCTTCAGCTGGGAACCCCTCCCGATCCTTCAGCTGGGAGCCCCCTCCCGATCCTTCAGCTGGGAACCCCCTCCCGATCCTTCAGCTGGGAGCCCCCTCCCGATCCTTCAGCTGGGAACCCCTCCCGATCCTTCAGCTGGGAACCCCCTCCCGATCCTTCAGCTGGGAACCCCCTCCCGATCCTTCAGCTGGGAGCCCCCTCCCGATCCTTCAGCTGGGAACCCCCTCCCGATCCTTCAGCTGGGAGCCCCCTCTCGATCCTTCAGCTGGGTGCCTCCCGATCCTTCAGCTGGGAGCCCCCTCCCGATCCTTCAGCTGGGTGCCTCCCGATCCTTCAGCTGGGTGCCTCCCGATCCTTCAGCTGGGTGCCTCCCGATCCTTCAGCTGGGAGCCCCCGATCCTTCAGCTGGGTGCCCCCTCCCGATCCTTCAGCTGGGAGCCCCGATCCTTCAGCTGGGTGCCCCTCCCGATCCTTCAGCTGGGAGCCCCCTCCCGATCCTTCAGCTGGGAACCCCCTCCCGATCCTTCAGCTGGGAGCCCCCTCCCGATCCTTCAGCTGGGAACCCCCTCCCGATCCTTCAGCTGGGAGCCCCCTCCCGATCCTTCAGCTGGGAACGCCCTCCCGATCCTTCAGCTGGGAGCCCCCTCCCGATCCTTCAGCTGGGAACCCCCTCCCGATCCTTCAGCTGGGAGCCCCCTCCCGATCCTTCAGCTGGGAACCCCCTCCCGATCCTTCAGCTGGGAGCCCCCTCCCGATCCTTCAGCTGGGAGCCCCCTCCCGATCCTTCAGCTGGGAACCCCTCCCGATCCTTCAGCTGGGAGCCCCCTCCCGATCCTTCAGCTGGGAACCCCCTCCCGATCCTTCAGCTGGGAACCCCCTCCCGATCCTTCAGCTGGGAGCCCCCTCCCGATCCTTCAGCTGGGAACCCCCTCCCGATCCTTCAGCTGGGAGCCCCCTCTCGATCCTTCAGCTGGGTGCCTCCCGATCCTTCAGCTGGGTGCCTCCCGATCCTTCAGCTGAGGTCCACCGTACCCGAGACGCTGACTTTGCCATCCTGATTGACGTCCATCTTGCTGAGAACAGCCTGGGCTTCGCTCTCGGTGATGCCGATCTTAGCGCAGCCCTCCTTCAGCTCGCTCTGCAGGGAATTGAGTGAGTCAGGTATTGCAGAGTAGGCAGGTATTCAGCCTAGCAACTAATAAAGACACTTACCAGCGACAGATACCCGCTCTTGTCCTTGTCAATCTGCTCAAACAGCTTGGTGAGCTGCTGCTTGCGGTCCTGGCTCATGGCTAGCTGCGGAGTTGCTTTGCGGAAACTTTGAGAGAATTTGGAGGGCTTGCTGACTTGCGGGCGGGCTGGGCCGGTTCAGCCTCCCGCTTCGCCTCATCTTATAGAGCAGGCCAGGAGAGCGGGGAGGGGGTGGGTCGGGGTGGGGCTGCTCAGCGCTCGCTCCCGGGCGCTCCCACGGCCTGTTAGCAAATCCCTGGACTGGAGACCTGGACTGGGAAACTGGCCCAGCAAAGTTCCCACACAATGGCTTCACAAGAGAAAGGCTAGCTCTGGAAATTTTCTCTTGGCGATCTGGGCCAGCAGTGAGTGCAGTTTGCGGAGTCACCGACTCTCTCAGCTGAAGCCTCCAGACTCTCGAATGAAAATAGCTGTTTGGCTTTCTAATCCAGGTAAATGCTGTTCAAATAGTCCCTGTTCAGAACCGGTGTCACCCGGGCCAGTTCGGATAGGACGGGCCAGCCCGCGAGCCCCAGGCACTGCTGGCCGGCCTCGCCCATTGTTGCCAACCCCCTCCCGCCACGTCAGCTGCTCAAACTGGATTCCCCACAACCCCCCCTGTCAGAACCGGTCCGAAGTGGTTCCCCCATCGCTCATCCCCAACTTTTGGCTGATTAATTATTGATGAGAAGCCGGGCCCGCAGCAGTTGCTACTGTGAAAAACAATATCGCATTAAATAATATTTATTGCTTCCAAGTTTCTGCAATTTCTGCTTTTTATTGTCAGCGGAATCCAATTAATGCAATGCGTGGCCTCGCATGCAAGGCATCCATCTGGGGGGGGGGGGGGTGGCCCTTAATTGAGGTACCCGCATGACGCATCCTGCCTGCCTGCCTGCCTGCCTGCCTGCCTGCCTCTCTGTCTTCTATCCCTGTGTGTTTCTGTCTGTCTGTCTGTCTATCTGTCTGTCTGTCTGTCTGTCTGTCTGTCTGTCTGTCTGTCTGTCTGTCTGTCTGTCTGTCTGTCTGTCTGTCTGTCTGTCTGTCTGTCTGTCTGTCTGTCTGTCTGTCTGTCTGTCTGTCTGTCTGTCTGTCTGTCTGTCTGTCTGTCTGTCTGTCGGTCTGTCTGTCTGTCTGTCTGTCTGTCTGTCTGTCTGTCTGTCTGTCGGTCTGTCTGTCTGTCGTGAATTTTTGTTGAAACAAAAAATTCAGAAATGTTTTCTTTTTACAAATCATTTTTCCAATTTTCTTCAGCAACTGCATTTCAGCTACTAAGAGTAGTGCGTTAAAATTCTACTAATAAACTATTCTATAACTTATTTATCCATTTTAATGCTAAATAAACGAACCCCGGCAGGTGCGCGAGAACGCGGTGGCGGAGTACATCGACGAGTACCACTACTCGGTGCGCCTGCTGCCCGGCCAGGACCCCGCCTGCTCGTGGGTCGGCTGGCTCACCCCGTACTTCAAGCTGCCGACGCACGACGTCGAGTCTGTCTTTGCCAGCTGGGTGGACGTCTGCCTGCTTGACGACGACTACCAGCCGAGGTCGGAGGACCAGCAACGCACGGTGTACATGGTCAACGCTGGCGACCTGCTGGCGAAGTTCGGCTCCCAGGAGGACGTGTCCAAGCGGCTGTCGCAGGGCCTCACCATCGGCTGCTTTTTGGACGCAGCCGGCGGCTCGCTGTCGTTCGAGATGAACGGCAAACCGATTGCGGCTCGGGTGCAGGTGAGGGATCCCAGATCCTAGATCCCAGATCCTAGATCCCAGATCCTAGATCCCAGATCCTAGATCCCAGATCCTAGATCCCAGATCCTAGATCCCAGATCCTAGATCCCAGATCCTAGATCCCAGATCCTAGATCCCAGATCCTAGATCCCAGATCCTAGATCCCAGATCCTAGATCCCAGATCCTAGATCCCAGATCCTAGATCCCAGATCCTAGATCCCAGATCCTAGATCCCAGATCCTAGATCCCAGATCCTAGATCCCAGATCCTAGATCCCAGATCCTAGATCCCAGATCCTAGATCCCAGATCCTAGATCCCAGATCCTAGATCCCAGATCCTAGATCCCAGATCCTAGATCCCAGATCCTAGATCCCAGATCCTAGATCCCAGATCCTAGATCCCAGATCCTAGATCCCAGATCCTAGATCCCAGATCCTAGATCCCAGATCCTAGATCCCAGATCCTAGATCCCAGATCCTAGATCCCAGATCCTAGATCCCAGATCCTAGATCCCAGATCCTAGATCCCAGATCCTAGATCCCAGATCCTAGATCCCAGATCCTAGATCCCAGATCCTAGATCCCAGATCCTAGATCCCAGATCCTAGATCCCAGATCCTAGATCCCAGATCCTAGATCCCAGATCCTAGATCCCAGATCCTAGATCCCAGATCCTAGATCCCAGATCCTAGATCCCAGATCCTAGATCCCAGATCCTAGATCCCAGATCCTAGATCCCAGATCCTTGAACCCGAAACGCTAAATCACCAGCAACTGAACTCCGAACACCCGCTTTCCCAGGTGCCGGAAGCGAGCGTCCTGTACCCCGCCGTGGCCTTCAAAGCGCGCAGCTGCCAGGTGGCCAGCTTTGAGCTCGGCCGGACGCGCCACACTCTGCCGGTGGTGTCCGGGATGCTGCGCCGGCCAAAACTGGCGATGCCGCAGCTGCCCAACCGGCTGCAGGCGCAGTGCATGTCCAGCATCAGCTGGTCGCGGGTGCCGCAGTCGCAGCTCCGGGTGAACATCCTCAAGCTGTCGGACCTGCGCGGCTGGTCGCTGCTCTGTGAGGAGCCGGTCCAGATGGTGGCGCTGAAGCTTTCCGAGGAGGAGCGCAGCTTCGACATCCTCGAGATGGAGGAGCAGCCCGATCTGCTGCAGTTTCACAAGGGCACGCTGCAGTTGTACAAGGCCATCTGTTCCCATGGCAACAGAACCGCCGCGGAGATGCTCACCAACCATGTCAGCGCCGACCAGTTCAACTTCTTGACGCTGAACCTCTGTGAGTCTTGTTGAAGTGGATTTTCTCTTGGTTCTCTTTGATGTGCCCCACTCTCTCGATTCTCTTTGGTGTGCCGCCACTCTCTCGATTCTCTTTGATGTGCCGCCACTCTCTGGATTCTCTTTGATGTGCCCCCACTCTCTCGATTCTCTTTGATGTGCCGCCATTTTCTATTTTCTTTGATGTGCCGCCATTCTCTATTCTCTTTGATGTGCCGCCATTCTCTATTCTCTTTGATGTGCCGCAATTCTCTATTCTCTTTGATGTGCCGCAATTCTCTATTCTCTTTGATGTGCCGCAATTCTCTATTCTCTTTGATGTGCCACAATTCTCTATTCTCTTTGATGTGCCGCCATTCTCTATTCTCTTTGATGTGCCGCCATTCTCTATTCTCTTTGATGTGCCGCCATTCTCTATTCTCTTTGATGTGCCGCAATTCTCTATTCTCTTTGATGTGCCGCAATTCTCTATTCTCTTTGATGTGCCACAATTCTCTATTCTCTTTGATGTGCCGCAATTCTCTATTCTCTTTGATGTGCCGCAATTCTCTATTCTCTTTGATGTGCCGCAATTCTCTATTCTCTTTGATTGCGCCGCCATTCTCTATTCTCTTTGATGTGCCGCCATTTCCTATTCTCTTTGATGTGCCACAATTCTCTATTCTCTTTGATGTGCCGCCATTTCCTATTCTCTTTGATGTGCCACAATTCTCTATTCTCTTTGATGTGCCGCCATTTCCTATTCTCTTTGATGTGCCACAATTCTCTATTCTCTTTGATGTGCCGCCATTTCCTATTCTCTTTGATGTGCCGCCATTCCCTATTCTCTTTGATGTGCCGCCATTCCCTATTCTCTTTGATGTGCCGCCATTCCCTATTCTCTTTGATGTGCCGCAATTCTCTATTCTCTTTGATGTGCCACAATTCTCTATTCTCTTTGATGTGCCGCAATTCTCTATTCTCTTTGATGTGCCGCAATTCTCTATTCTCTTTGATGTGCCGCAATTCTCTATTCTCTTTGATTGCGCCGCCATTCTCTATTCTCTTTGATGTGCCGCCATTTCCTATTCTCTTTGATGTGCCACAATTCTCTATTCTCTTTGATGTGCCGCCATTTCCTATTCTCTTTGATGTGCCACAATTCTCTATTCTCTTTGATGTGCCGCCATTTCCTATTCTCTTTGATGTGCCACAATTCTCTATTCTCTTTGATGTGCCGCCATTTCCTATTCTCTTTGATGTGCCGCCATTCCCTATTCTCTTTGATGTGCCGCCATTCCCTATTCTCTTTGATGTGCCGCCATTCCCTATTCTCTTTGATGTGCCGCAATTCTCTATTCTCTTTGATGTGCCGCAATTCTCTATTCTCTTTGATGTGCCGCCATTCCCTATTCTCTTTGATGTGCCGCCATTCCCTATTCTCTTTGATGCGTCACTAATTCTTTGATGTGCTGCTACTTCTTTGATTTCGCTCAACACACCCAAACTCCGCAGACCTGTCGGGCCCGCTCCGCATGGCGTACTTCGACCTGCTCATCGCCATGCACCTGGAGAGCTACGTGAAGCTGCGCTCCCTCACGAAGAACGAGTTCGTGGTTCCGCTCACCAACGACCAGGTCTTCTCCCCGGGCATCGACGAGGACAAATTCCTGCACGACTTCCATGAGATTCCCGGCGAGGAGGGCGGCAAGTGCATCCGCACCAACTTCTCCTTTCTGGTCAACGAGGACGAGGCGCACCCGCCGGCGCTGGAGCTGTGCCCCGCCTACCCCATCCAGGGCCTCAAGGACGACTGCATCCAGCTCTTCATCAATGCCGCTGCGCTGGGCGGCCACCTCAGGGACCCCGTGGGCGGCAGTTACGAGTACCAGTTTGTGTGAGTGACCGGGGAGCGTGACCAGTTGAGAGTGACCGGTTGAGTTTAGAGTGACAAGTGAGAGTGACCATCTGAGACCGACCTGAACCCGCAGGCCGCTGCTGAAGGTGATCAACAACCTCCTGGCCATGGGCTGCCTGTCAGTGGAGGAGATCTTCCGGATCCTGTCGGCGGTGCACCCCAGGACCTTCCCGCCGGAGCTGCAGGCCGACAGACACGGCGACGAGGCGGTGCTGGATTTCTCGCTGAGTGACAGTACGAAGACGCAGCTGTGCAAGCTGTTCCACCTGCTGTGCGACACGCAGCTGCAGCACCGCCTGGAGACGCTGATCGCGGCCGCCAAGTACTTCGTGACCGAGGCGCAGTCTGTGAGTTGGGAATTTCTGTCGGATTGGGATGCGGAATTGATGAGGAATTAAATTCAACCGATTCTAGCTGTCTATTCAGTGGGATTTCAAGTCACAGATATACCAGATAAGAAAGTTTTCCCTAGGTTGATCACAGGTGTCTTAAAATCCCCTTGATTTGAGCTTTGATCTCCTAGCTTTCCCGAATTCCCCTGATTGGGATTTTGATCTCCTAGCTTTCCCGAATTCCCCTGATTGGGCTTTTGATCTCCTAGCTTTCCCGAATTCCCCTGATTGGGATTTTGATCTCCTAGCTTTCCCGAATTCCCCTGACTGGGATTTTGATCTCCTAGCTTTCCCGAATTCCCCTGACTGGGATTTTGATCTCCTAGCTTTCCCGAATTCCCCTGATTGGGATTTTGATCTCCTAGCTTTCCCGAATTCCGGTCACTCTCTACTGTTCACTCTCCACTTGTCACTCTCAACTGGTCCACTCTAAACTGGTCACTCTCAACTGGTCACTCTCAACTGGTCTCTCTCAAATAGTCACTCTCAACTGGTCACTCTCTACTGGTCACTCTACTGGTCACTCTCTACTGGTCACTCTCAACTGGTCTCTCTCAAATAGTCACTCTCAACTGGTCACTCTCTACTGGTCACTCTACTGGCCACTCTCTACTGGTCACTCTAATTTTAATCCCTTAGCTTTTCCGAATTCACCAGATTGGGGATTTTGATCCTCTCCTTTTTTGAACTTCCCAGGTTGAGGATTTTGATCCTCTAGCTATCCTGAATCTCCCAGATTGGGAATAAAATCCCCATCACTGCCTTCGCCCGCCTGCAGCACCAGCTCAAGAAGTACCTGGACATCAAGAACTCAAGCCTGCCATCAGCCGTGGCCGCCAGACGAACCCGCGAGTTCCGCTGCCCGCCGGAGGAGCAGATGCGGTCGCTGGTGCACTACAACCGGGCCGAGTACGGCACCTTCCTGCACTGCACCAGCCGGGCCAGCCTGAAGGAGTTCCTGCAGCACTACCACTCCACCCTGCTGTCCTGCTGCGGAGTCGAGCCCGAGGAGGAGGAGGCGGCCACCGAAGCCGGGGCCGGGAAAGTCGATGAGGCGGCCGGAGGTGACGCGGCGCAATCAGGCGACAGCGGCGGCGGCGGGATGCTCAACCAGCTGCTCATCAAGATGGGCCGCCGCCAGGCGCAGGACCTCTCCAGCCTCGCCGACACGCCGGCCGGGCCGCAGAACCTGCAGGAGCTGATCTGCCAGACCATCATCAAGTGGGCGAACTCAGAGACCATCGAGAACCTCCGGCTTCTGCGGGAGATGTTCAGCCTGCTGCACCGGCAGTACAACGCCCTCGGCGAGATCGTGGACGCCCTGAACCGCGCCTACGTCATCAACTCGAGCTCGAAGGCGGACGTCAGCAAGCTGCTGCAGGCGCTGGGCAAGGTGCGCTGCCTCATCGGAGTGCAGGTGTCCCCGGCCGAGGAGGAGATGCTCAAGGCCAGCCTGTGGGACATCATGAACAACACAGTGTTCTTCCAGCATCCGGACCTCATCAGGTGCCTCAGCGTGCACGAGACGGTGATGCAGCTCATGGTGCACACGCTGAACAAGTCGAAGCTCGCCATGGAGGTGACGCCGGCCGGTGCCGCGCCGGAGGAAGGCGGCTCCTCAGAGAACATGATCGTCATGTGCTGCCGCTTCCTGTGCTACTTCTGCCGCACGGGGGTGCAGAACCAGCGGGCCGTGTTTGAGCACCTCAGCTTCATGGTGGAGAACGGCAGCATGCTGCTCACCAAGGCCAGCCTGCGCGGCAGCTGCCCGCTTGACGTGGCCTACTCGTCCTTCATGGACAACAACGAGCTCGCGCTGGCGCTCAAGGAGGCCCAGCTGGAGCGGATCGCCAGCTACCTGTCCCGCTGCGGAGTCCAGTCCAACACGGAGCTGCTGGCCTTCGGCTACCCGGACGTCGGCTGGGACCCCGTCGAGGGCGAGCGGTTCCTCGACTTCCTGCGCTTCACCGTCTGGGTGAACGGCGAGACGGTGGAGGAGAACGCCAGCCTGGTGGTGCGGCTGCTGATCCGCCGGCCCGAGTGCCTCGGACCCGCCCTGCGCGGCGGCAGCAGCGGCGGCGGCAGCGGCGGCGGCCTGCTGAAGGCCATCCAAGACGGCATCGCCATGTCGATTCACATCGCGCTGTACCGCGCCGAGGACGACATCCTGGCGAAGGTGATCGCCGAATCCGAGGAGAAGATCCTGGGCAAAATGGCCACCCCGGAGACGGACTACGACCTGTCAAGACTGCCCGCTGACGATGACGAAGACTACATCGACATGGGCGGCGCGGTGCTCACGTTCTATGCCGTGCTGGTGGACCTCCTGGGCCGCTGCGCTCCGGACCCGAACACCACCAGGAGCGACTCGCTGCGGATGCGGGCCATCCTGAAATCGCTGGTGTCCATGACAGACCTGGAGGGCGTGCTGAGCCTGCGGTTCATCCTGCAGCCGGTGAAGGTCAACTTCCAGGTGAGTTGTTTAGAGATTTGCTTGGATTTGCCATGCAACGCCGGGTCTCTTAGTCCTGTGAGAACCCGGAGAATCACCCAAAAAATCACTCAATTAATCAACTGTTTATTCAATTTTCCTTCGAATTTTTTATTGTTTGATCACTTCAACAATCACTCTCTGACCGCTCCAAAATCGTCATCTGATCACTCCAAGAATCGCTCTCTCATCACTCCAAGAATCGCCCTCTCATCACTCCAAGAATCGCCCTCTCATCACTCCAAGAATCGCCCTCTCATCACTCCAAGAATCGCCCTCTCATCACTCCAAGAATCGCCCTCTCATCACTCCAAGAATCGCCCTCTCATCACTCCAAGAATCGCCCTCTCATCACTCCAAGAATCGCCCTCTCATCACTCCAAGAATCGCCCTCTCATCACTCCAAGAATCGCCCTCTCATCACTCCAAGAATCGCCCTCTCATCATTCCAAGAATCGCCCTCTCATCACTCCAAGAATCGCCCCGAATCGCCCGCCCCCAGGTGAACGAGGACGGCGAGGAGGAGTACAAGGACGAGACGGGGCTGCCGCCCGGGCTGCTGCCGGAGCACAAGGCCTCCGTGGTGCTGTTCCTGGAGCGAATCTACGGCACCGAGGACCCGCAGACGTTCTTCCGGCTGGTGAAGAACTGCTTCCTGCCAGACATGCGCGACGCCACCACGATGAACGTGCCGGGCCTGGCCGAGAGCGACCTGGCGCTGGCCATCAACCGGTACATCTGCAACTCGGTGCTGCCGCTGCTCACCCGCCACGCCACCTTCTTCAGCTGCACCGACGTGGACGACAGCCTGCTGTACGTCACCCTGTCCACCGCCTACAAGCTCAGCAAGACCAGCACCCTGACGAAGAACCAGCGGGACACCATCAGCGAGTTCCTGGTGGCCATCACCAGCCAGCTGAACCCGCACATCTTTACCAAACTGCTGGACAAAATCGTGCAGGACATCCGCAACCTCACGGCCCAGTCGGTGGTGCCGCTCCGCATGCTGACGGTGCACTACAAGAAATTCGGCTACTACTACAGCTCCTCGGTGCGCGGCGGCCGCCAGGTGGCCACCGAGCAGGAGAAGGCGCTCACCATGACGCTGTTCAGCGAGATCTTCGACGCACTGTCCGACAAGACCTACGATGCCGACTTGTTCAGCCAGGCGCTGCCCTGCCTGTCATCCATCGCCTGCGCCCTGCCGCCCGACTACACCTGCCCCACCGGGGTGCGCAACCAGTTCGCCTCCCAGGCCGACCCGGAGGCCGGCTACACCGAGGTGCGCAGCCAGAAGGTGCCGCAGAATCTCGCCGGAGTTGTCAATCACTTTGTGGAGCACTGGCACGACAGCTGGGCGATGGAGCAGATCGAGCAGGTGGGCCCGGCTGAGTAATCTGCGGGATGGGAGTAGAATCTGCGGGATGGAAGTAGAATCTGCGGGATGGAAGTAGAATCTGCGGGATGGGAGTAGAATCTGCGGGATGGGAGTAGAATCTGCGGGATGGGAGTAGAATCTGCGGG
The DNA here is from genome assembly GCA_002269645.1 of Macrostomum lignano. Lineage (NCBI taxonomy): Eukaryota > Metazoa > Platyhelminthes > Macrostomidae > Macrostomum > Macrostomum lignano. The sequence continues at coordinate 858,005 of NIVC01000292.1, read as the reverse complement.
ATGGGAGTAGAATCTGCGGGATTGGCAGTAGAATCTGCGGGATGGGGAGTAGAATCCGTGGGATGGGGAGTAGAATCTGCGGGATGGAAGTAGAATCTGCGGGATGGGAGTAGAATCTGCGGGATGGGAGTAGAATCTGCGGGATGGGAGTAGAATCTGCGGGATTGGCAGTAGAATCTGCGGGAAGGGAGTAGAATCTGCGGGATGGGAGTAGAATCTGCGGGATTGGCAGTAGAATCTGCGGGATGGGAGTAGAATCTGCGGGATGGGAGTAGAATCTGTGGGATGGGAGTAGAATCTGCGGGATGGGGAGTAGAATCCGTGGGATGGGGAGTAGAATCCGTGGGGGATGGGAAGTAGACTCAGAGACTAGGAGTAGAGTGTGTGAGATAGTAGAGTGTGTGGGATGGGGAGTAGAGTGTGTGGGACGGGGAGTAGAGTGTGTGGGATGGGGAGTAGAGTGTGTGGGATGGGGAGTAGAGTGTGTGGGATGGGGAGTAGAGTGTGTGGTATGGGGAGTAGAGTGTGTGGGATGGGGAGTAGAGTGTGTGGGATGGGGAGTATGTGTGGGATGGGGAGTAGAGTGTGTGGGATGGGGAGTAGAGTGTGGGATGGGGAGTAGAGTGTGTGGGATGGGGAGTAGTGTGTGGGATGGGGAGTAGAGTGTGTGGGATGGGGAGTAGAGTGTGTGGGATGGGGAGTAGAGTGTGGGATGGGGAGTAGAGTGTGGGATGGGGAGTAGAGTCCGGGGGTTGAGTTGCAGAACCAATCTGAACCCAGCCTCCATCCCCCTCAGGGCTGGAAGTATGACTCAGTGTACGATGAGGCGAACAAGACGCAGCCGAACCTGAAGCCGTACCACACGCTGGCCGAGAAGGAGCAGAAGCAGCTGCGCTACTCGGTCGAGCAGATCCTGCTGGCCAGCGTGGCGCTAAACTGGAAGATCTCCTACGAGGACAAGTCGCAGGCCGGCAGCAGCGAGAGGCGCAGCGGCATGAAGCCGCTGGAGTCGCCGCACGGCTACAACCCCGCGCCGCTGGACCTCAGGAACATCACCCTGCGCGGCGACGCCCTGACCGCCTGCGACAGGCTGGCGCAGTTCGCGCACTTCAACGAGCTGCGCAAGAAGGAGGAGCGCTACGCCGCCATCGGGCTCAACCTGGTGCCCGGGCTCATCCACTACGACCTGCTCACATCCGACGAGAAGCAGCGGAACATCCAGATGGCGCAGGAGCTGCTGAAGTACCTGCAGGTGCAGGGCATCATCCTGCAGCCGCCGCCGGACCAGAAGGCCGTCCACCGCACCGAGAGCGAGAACCCGGCCGTGCAGTCGGTGGAGAACCGGTTCGCTTTCCTGCTGCTCACCAAGCTGCTGCACTACGTGGAGCGGGCCTACATGTCCATCACGAACCTGCAGAACGGCGAGAAGTTCACCCGCACCAACAACTACACGCAGGCCTCGCAGGAGATCAAATTCTTTGGCAAGGTGGTTCTGCCGCTGATCGAGAAGTACTTCCAGTCCAATAAGAGGTACTTTGTGGAGCAGACGTCCACGAAGGAGAAGGAGAACACCTGCATCCTGTTCTCCAAGCTGTTCCTGCTGCTCAGGTCCAACATCCAGGCCTTCGGGCACGACGTCGGGACCTGCGTCCGCTGTCTGGAAGGCGTGGTGCAGTCGCTGGACATTCGAGCCATCATCAAGAACAGCCCGGAGATCGCCAGGGCGTACATCCTGCCGTTCTTCAGCAACTGCGCCGACGACCTCATGCAGCTGGTCGGGCACGTGAAGAAAGGAAGATTCTCCCACATCAAGGGCACCCTGCAGAGAGGCGCCACCAGCTTGAACTACATCTACATGGCGCTGGTGCCAGTGCTCAAGACCTTCTTTGAGCACGTGCATCAGAATCAGTGCGGAGAGCAGCTGCTGGGTGAGTGAAGTGCATTTTGCAGAATAAAATTTCATTTCGACAGAAGTACACGCCACATTGTAAAAGTTCATTCCAAACTTTATAAAGCGAATTGAATACTTTGAAAGTACATTAAATAATTCATAAGTATATTAGATACTTTAAAAGTACATTTCATACCTTAGAAGTGCATTCTAAACTTAATAAAGTACACCTCAAACTTTATAAAGTACATTCCATACATGAGAAATTTATTTCAGAATTATGTAGAAAATCATACAGCAAAGTACATTACGTATTTTAAAAAGTACACTGTTCGTAGTCATTAAATATTTAGCCCTTATTCCAATTAAGACACTATAAAAAGTTCAGACGCAGCGGAACATGCTTAAGACATTTTGGTAAAGACATGGCAAAAACAAACTGCAGGCTCCAGCGCCAAAGCAGGCGACTCTCACTCAGGTATCAATAATGCTTGTTGCTAAGCTGGTTCGTGTTGAGTTCCCCTGTTAACTTCTCTACGATACTTTATTCAACTTTGTTGTAACTGACACTAAACTCAATTCAAACTTTGTTTTCGATTGTTTAAGTTTAACTGGTTTCCGAAAGTATCCACTCTCAATCTCTTTTTTGTTGAATTGCGTTCTGTTTCAAAGTTGATAAACTTTTTGTTTAGTTGTGTGCAACAGGTACGCATCCGCAGTGCGAGACATTCGGAACAAATTTCATAATTTCAGTGGGCGACATTCAGCTGTTCTGCTACAAAATACTCAGCGGGCTCTACAATATCGGCTGCTTCAACTTCTCCGATGTGAAGAGAGATTATCTTTCTAGCGAGCTGGACAGGTGAGTCTATCTCACTCCCATCAGAAACCTCCGTAGCCAATCAGAGACCTCCGTAGCCAATCAGAGACCTCCGTAGCCAATCAGAGACCTCCGTAGCTAATCAGAGACTCCGTAGCCAATCAGAGACCTCCGTAGCCAATCAGAGACTCCGTAGCCAATCAGAGACCTCCGTAGCCAATCAGAGACCTCCGTAGCCAATCAGAGACCCCCGTAGCCAATCAAAGACCTCCGTAGCCAATCAGAGACCTCCGTAGCCAATAGGAGACCTTCTCTCCCACCAATCAGAGCCTCTCAGCGCCGTCTTAGCTAATCAGATCTCTTCAAGCAGTTCAGCGCCTTCTCTCTCCCCGCAGACACCGACCCCTAGTTGGCGAGTGCGTGGCCGCCTTCGCCAACACCTTCCCGGTGGCCTTCCTCGAGCCGAAGTTCAACAAGAGCAACAAGACGTCAATCCTGTACAACATCTCCGAGGACAGTCTGGAGAACTTCTCCCTGGACATCCGGGAGGTGATGACGGACATCGTGACCACCCTGCCGAACCTGCAGAGCATAGTGAGCGAGATCGCCAAGCTGGCAGAGACGGGCGGCAACTACTCGGAGGCGCCCCACGTGATCGAGCTGACGCTGCCGATGCTGTGCAGCTACCTGCCCTACTGGTGGAAGCGCGGCCCCGACAACCAGACAGACGGCGGCGACAGTCAGGTCACCGAGGTCACCTCCAACCTGATGAACACCGTGCTGGGCAGCGTGCTGAACCTCATCAAGAACAACATGGAGGTGGAGGACGCGCCCTGGATGACCCGCATCGCCATGCGCACCCGCAACATCGTGGAGAACGCCACAGACGACATGCTTCAGCAGTACTTCCTGCCCGTGGCCGAGAAACTCCGCGACGAGGTGCTGAAGATGGAGGAGGCCGAGCTGCAGTTCTTCGTGGACAAGAGGAACGTTTCCGACCCCACGGAGCTGGAGGAGGAGCTGTCTGCCAAGGTACAGAAGGTCGTGCGGAACATGTTCGCCTTCTACCCGCTGCTCATCCGCTTTATCGACATCCACCGGACCACCTGGCTGAAGGCGCCCTCGCTGATCCCAGAGCGGCTCTGCCACGCGGTCGCTGACACCTTCTTCGTGTGGGCTCGATCTCACGTGAGTTGGGAGTTATAATGAAATAAAAATTCGCAAGATGATTATAGGACTGGCTGACTCCTCAGCACACAATTCTGTGCTCACAAAGGGTGTACAGCGGCCCTGACTTTCAAATCGGCCGGCATGTACACTCTGTGCGCCTTGGAGGCTGGCCTTCAAGGCTGTGATGTGAATCGCACGACAGCCTCCCAGCCAATTCTCGTCCTATTCTCAAATTTTGCAATTTCTCACTCCCGCAGTACATGAAACGCGAGGAGCACAGCTTCGTGTCTCAGAACGAGATCAACCCACTAGCTCTCATCATGAGCAACACGGAGTCGCCAAACGCCTCAAAGATGAAGACGGACTCGGATCAGGAGCAGAACAGAATGACCACTAAGAAGGGCAAAAAGAACAAGATGGAGAATCTTAACAATTCGCTAGGCGTGGCCTGCATGAAGCGGCTGCTTCCTATCGGTGAGGAAGAGGGCCAATCGGGGAGGAGGGATGTACGCAGACAAGCCAGGCTTTGAGCTCAGCCAATCAGCGATCGCTGTGAGGGATAGAAATGTGCGCAGACAAGCCAGCCTTTGAGCTCAGCCAATCAGCGATCGCTGTGAGGGATAGAAATGTGCGCAGACAAGCCAGCCTTTGAGCTCAGCCAATCAGCGATCGCTGTGAGGGATAGAAATGTACACAGACAAGCCAGGCTTTGAGCTCAGCCAATCAGCGATCGTTGTGAGGGATAGAAATGTGCGCAGACAAGCCAGGCTTTGAGCTCAGCCAATCAGCGATCGCTGTGAGGGATAGAAATGTGCGCAGCAAGCCAGCCTTTGAGCTCAGCCAATCAGCGATCGCTGTGAGGGATAGAAATGTGCGCAGACAAGCCAGCCTTTGAGCTCAGCCAATCAGCGATCGCTGTGAGGGATAGAAATGTGCGCAGACAAGCCAGCCTTTGAGCTCAGCCAATCAGCGATCGCTGTGAGGGATAGAAATGTACACAGACAAGCCAGGCTTTGAGCTCAGCCAATCAGCGATCGTTGTGAGGAATAGAAATGTACGCAGACAAGCCAGGCTTTGAGCTCAGCCAATCAGCGATCGCTGTGAGGAATAGAAATGTGCGCAGCAAGCCAGCCTTTGAGCTCAGCCAATCAGCGATCGCTGTGAGGGATAGAAATGTACACAGACAAGTCAGGATTACAGTTCATTCTAAACATTCCTGCCTCGCAGGCCTGAGCACACTGGGCGGCCGGGAGCAGGAGCTGGTGCAGAAGACCAAGAAGAAGTTAGCAGCTGTAAGTACCTCTATATTGATTTCAGCAGGCCAGAATCTATTCAACATCTTTATCTGAAAACGGGAGTCAGCAGGCAGTTTTAAGCTAGCTAATTTAACAGTAGTACATACACTTTTCGGGTCGTCATCAAACTGTCAACCCCACGATTTACAGTCCTATGCCTTGAAGGACGAAGCCATCTGGAGCGACACGCACGCGCAGGTAGAGCTGCTGCTGCCGATGGAGCTTAAATATCTTAGCCTGTGCCTATTAAAGCAGTGTGTGACAATTTTTAACCAACTAAAGCAGTCAGGCGGTGCTTTTTGCCGAATATTCTGTGTCACCAGTTTTATCCGTTGAACTAATTCGATTCACTGTTCAGTTTAATTATCTTGCCAGCAGTGTCAGGTATTTTCAGTTCCTATTTAATTACTATCAGTTAATTAGTTAGTCAGCGATTCAGTCAATTATGTTGTCAATAACTCTACAGTTTAGATAGAACTTTACCCCAGTGAATAACTAGTGGTGTAACGCAAACCTTTAATCCACAATCTTCACGAACTGATTATTGTGAGCAGCACAAACTCGGAAAGCATGCGAGCACAGTTTTCCCTGAGTTGAAATCTAAGCTTTTTGTTGCATTGCAACATGGCTCAATTGCAGCGCTTGTGCATTATTTTCAGTTGCTGAAACTCGCTTAATACCACTTACTATGCTGTTTCAGTAGCAAATCGCTCTGACCCACTTGCAGAAAGAACTTGAGGACGAAGTTCACGAGTACCTGAAAGCCGAGTTCGAGAACATCAATGATGTAAGCTGGGGGTGACGGACTTTTCTTTGGGATGGTCTTCCAGCGCCAGCCAATCAGATCCTTCGCCACCCACCTCACTACCCCACAATACCGCAACCAATGAGATCCTTCGCCACCCACCTCACTACCCCACAATACCGCAACCAATGAGATCCTTCGCCACCCACCTCACTACCCCACAATACCGCAAGCAATGAGATCCTTCGCCACCCACCTCACTACCCCACAATACCGCAAGCAATGAGATCCTTTGCCACCCACCTCACTACCCCACAATACCGCAACCAATGAGATCCTTTGCCACCCACCTCACTACCCCACAATACCGCAAGCAATGAGATCCTTTGCCACCCACCTCACTACCTCCACAAGCCCGCAACCAATGAGATCCTTCGCCACCCACCTCACTAGCCCACAAGCCCGCAACCAATGAGATCCTTCTTCAACCGCCGCACTACCTCCACAAGCCTGCAACAAATCAGATCCTTCGCCACCCACCTCACTACCCCACAATACCGCAACCAATGAGATCCTTCGCCACCCACCTCACTACCCCACAATACCGCAAGCAATGAGATCCTTTGCCACCCACCTCACTACCTCCACAAGCCCGCAACCAATGAGATCCTTCTTCAACCGCCGCACTACCTCCACAAGAATGCAACAAATCAGATTCTTTGCCACCCACCTCACTACCCCACAATACCGCAACCAATCAGATCCTTTGCCCCATCCCGCAGCAAGCCAGCTCTCCGCAGCAGCGCTGGCAGAAGATCCTCTACCAGAACATGGGCGACAAGAGCCGCATGGCCGCCTTAGTTGAGCGGGTCAGCCGCGACCATCTTATTCTGAAGGTGTTCAAGATGGCCAAGGTGCTGCACGGCCTCTACATGGTGGACCACCCGCCGCAGACGCACAAAGGCGTATGGAAGAAGCTGGTGACCTCGCAGCGCAAGCGCGCCGTGATGGCCTGCTTTCGGGTGTTGCCGCTACACGCCCTGCCACGCCACCGAGTCATCAACCTGTTCCTGAAGGCCTACAAGCGCCAGTGGCTGTCCTACGAGGAGCCGCCGGTGGTGAAGCTGATCGAGGACATCACCAGCTACGCTGCCGCGCCTGGAGTCATCGAAGCCGAGGAGGAGCCCGAGATCTCCTGCACTGACGGGCTGAAGCAGCTCATCACCGGCCTGTGCCGGTCCGCCAGCGACCAGTCAGGCGACGACCCGCTGTACATCGCCTACGCCAACATCATGGGCATGAGCTGCTCCGGCGAGGATGATGACGACGACGACGGCGGCGACGGCGACGACGGTGGCGAGGGCGCCTCCTTCGAGGA
>NIVC01000292.1:838206-845706 GCA_002269645.1 Macrostomum lignano | reverse complement strand
TCCAAGTGTCTCAGTATAAACTCACTCCGAGACTCTCACTATAAGACTCACTCCAAGTGTCTCAGTATGAGACTCACTCCGAGACTCTCACTATGAGACTCACTCCAAGTGTCTCACTATGAGACTCACTCCGAGACTCTCACTATGAGACTCACTCCGAGACTCTCACTATGAGACTCACTCCGAGACTCTCACTATGAGACTCTCTCCGAGACTCTCACTATGAGACTCACTCCAAGAGTCTCACTATGAGACTCACTCCAAGAGTCTCACTATGAGACTCACTCCGAGACTCTCACACTAAGACCCACTCCGTCAATGCCCACCCCGCAGGTGGCGGCCGTGAAGGCCATCCTGGAGGGCGAGCGGGTCAAGCGGGTGAGCAGCGCGCTCTCCAGCGCCAGGCGGTTCGCCTCCCGCAATTTCCGCTCGCTTTTCTGCGGCTTCTTCGCCGTCCTGCGCGGCCTGACGCCGGCCAGCCTGGTGCGCGGCGCCTGGCGCCTCTTCCTCGCCCTGCTCACCTTTGTCTTCTTCGTGGTGAAGAGCAGCTTCGCCTACCTCGGCCGGCTCGCCCTCGCCCTGGCCTTCGCGCCGGAGGACACCGGCCTGGAGGTGCAGGAGGCGCTGCAGGCCAAGCAGCCGTGGCTGCTCACCGAGGAGGAGCAGCTCGCCCTGGAGCGGCTGGACCCCGCGAGCTGTGCGCCCTGGACGAGGCCAAGGTGGACCAGTCCAGCGACCTGCAGCGCCGAGACTCCTTCGAGTTCGACGGGCCGACGACCTTCACCGAGGAGGAGGAGCTAGAGTGCGAGACGCCCACCATCGACACCTCCACCTTCATCTTGTCCCTGTTCGCCAGGAACTTCTACAACTTCAAGCTGCTGGCCCTGGGCCTGGCCTTCTTCATCAACTTCATACTGCTGTTCTTCCGCGTCACCTCCGCCACCGACGGAGGCGCCGCCGGCGCTGCCACTGGAGAGGCGGCTGAAGGCGGAATCGCTGCCGCCGTCACCGAGGCGGTGAAGGCGGCGGTCAACGCCACGGTGGAGGCGGTCACCAACGCCACCGAAGCTGCGGGCGCCGCGGCCGCCGAGGCGGAGGAGCCGGAGGAGTGGGTGACCCTGTCAGACTCGGTGTACTACCTGCGGCCGCTGCTGCGAGTCCTGGCCGCGCTGCACACCTGCTTCGCCCTCAGCATGCTGATTGCCTACAACTGCCTGAAGGTGCCGCTGGTCGTGTTCAAGAGGGAGAAGGAGATCAGCAGGATGCTCGAGTTCGACGGCATGTGGATCTCCGAGCAGCCCGGTGAGCTGCCGGCCGGGGCGGGCAGAGGGCAGGGCAGAGGGCAGGGGAGAGGGCAGGGCAGAGGGCAGGGGAGAGGGTAGGGCAGGGCTCAGCCAGTCACAAATCTCCCCGCCGCCCGGCCCGCAGGCGAGGACAACATCGGCGCCCACTGGGACAAGCTGGTGCTGCCGACCCCCAGCTTCCCGGACATGTACTGGGATAAGTTCGTGAAGAAGAAGGTGCTGAACAAGTTCCAGGACCAGTTCGACGAGGAGCAGATCGTGAAGCTGCTGGGGATGAAGAAGTCGGACGAGGCGGCGCCCAGCCCGGGCCTCATCAGCCGGCTGCTGGGCGGGCTGGATGTGCAGTACCTGGTGTGGAAGTGGGGCGTGATCCTCACCGACAACTCCTTCCTGTACCTGCTGTTCTACCTGATCGCCTCGCTGATCGGCAACTTCAATCAGTTCTTCTTCGCCTGCCACCTGCTGGACGTGGCCATCGGCTTCAAGACGCTGCGCACCATCCTGCAGTCCGTGACGCATAACGGCAAGCAGCTGGTGCTCACGGTGCTGCTGACCTCCATCATCATCTACCTGTACACCGTGCTGGCCTTCAACTTCTTCCGCCGGTTCTACGTCAAGGAGGGCGACGGCGGGGCGAAGGACCTGAAGTGCCACGACATGCTGACCTGCTTCGTGTTTCACATGCACACCGGCCTGCGCGCCGGCGGCGGCATCGGCGACGAGATCGAGTCGCCCGACGGCGACCCCTACGAGGTGTACCGCATCCTGTTCGACATCACCTTCTTCTTCTTCGTGATCGTCATCCTGCTGGCCATCATCCAGGTGGGCGCCTGCGGCTGTCGGGGGATCACAGCGGGCCAGTGCCGAGCTCTTGCGGATTCTTGGCCGAATTTTCTTCAGATTTATCCCCAATCAGCCGGTGTTAGCGGGAGGGGGAGATTATCCCCAATCAGCCGGTGTTAGCGGGAGGGGGAGATTATCCCCAATCAGCTGGTCTTGGGCGGGAGATTATCCCCAATCAGCTGGTCTTGGGCGGGAGATCCCCAATCAGCCGTTCTGGGGGGAATTATCCCCAATCAGCCGGTCTGGGGGGAATTATCCCACAAAGCCGATCTTGGGGGGGGGGAGAATTATCCCCAATCAGTCGGTCTTGGGGAGAATTATCCCCAATCAGCCGGTCTGGGGGGAATTATCCCACAAAGCCGATCTTGGGGGGGGGAGAATTATCCCCAATCAGTCGGTCTTGGGGAGAATTATCCCTAATCAGCCGGTCTGGGGGGGATTATCCCCAATCAGGCTCTCAGTAGCTGAATTTCGGTAAATAATAATTATTTACGCCACTGTCCCTCAAACGCAACCCCCAGGGTCTGATCATTGACGCCTTCGGCGAGCTCCGCGACCAGCTGGAGCAGGTGAAGGAGAACATGGAGTCCAACTGCTTCATCTGCGGCATCGGCAAGGAGTATTTCGACAAGGTGCCGCACGGCTTCGACAAGCACGTGGACAAGGAGCACAACTTCGCCAACTACATGTGAGAGTCAAATTCACTGCGTTCTACTCACCAATGGCTCCAGTAGCCTGTTTTGGACATTTACCAGAAAATCTAAATCAGTGTGCTGCATAAACTCTGGCACTTGTATCTAAGATGTGACACTTGTGTCTACCAGGTGCTACCCCTGTCTACCATATGACATATTCAAGCCTACCAGGTGCCACCCCTGTCTACCAGGTGCCACCCCAGTCTACCAGATGTCACCCTAGTCTACCAGGTTCCACCCCAGTCTACCAGATGTCACCCTAGTCTACCAGGTTCCACCCCAGTCTACCAGATGTCACCCTAGTCTACCAGATGCCACCCCAGTCTACCAGATGCCACCCCAGTCTACCAGGTGCCACCCCAGTCTACCAGGTGCCACCCAGTCCACCAGATGACATATTCCAGTCTACCAGGTGCCACCCCAGTCTACCAGATGCCACCCCAGTCTACCAGGTGCCACCCCAGTCTACCAGGTGCCACCCCAGTCTACTAGATGTCACCAGTCTACCAGGTGCCACCCCAGTCTACCAGGTGCCACCCCAGTCTACCAGGTGCCACCCCAGCCTACCAGGTGCCACCCCAGTCTACTAGATGTCACCAGTCTACCAGGTGCCACCCCAGTCTACCAGGTGCCACCCCAGTCTACCAGGTGCCACCCCAGTCTACCAGGTGCCACCCCAGTCTACCAGGTGCCACCCAGTCCACCAGATGACATATTCCAGTCTACCAGGTGCCACCCCAGTCTACCAGATGCCACCCCAGTCTACCAGGTGCCACCCCAGTCTACCAGGTGCCACCCCAGTCTACTAGATGTCACCAGTCTACCAGGTGCCACCCCAGTCTACCAGGTGCCACCCCAGTCTACCAGGTGCCACCCCAGTCTACCAGGTGCCACCCCAGTCTACTAGATGTCACCAGTCTACCAGGTGCCACCCCAGTCTACCAGGTGCCACCCCAGCCTACCAGGTGCCACCCCAGTCTACTAGATGTCACCAGTCTACTAGATGTCACCAGTCTACCATGTGCCACCCCAGTCTACCAGGTGCCACCCCAGTCTACCAGATGCCACCCCAGTCTACCAGGTGCCAACCCAGTCTACCAGGTGCCACCCCAGTCTACCAGATGCCACCCCAGTCTACCAGATGCCACCCCAGTCTACCAGGTGCCACCCCAGTCTACTAGGTGCCAACCCAGTCTACCAGGTGCCACCCCAGTCTACCAGGTGCCAACCCAGTCTACCAGGTGCCACCCCAGTCTACTAGGTGCCAACCCAGTCTACCAGGTGCCACCCCAGTCTACCAGGTGCCAACCCAGTCTACCAGGTGCCACCCCAGTCTACCAGGTGCCAACCCAGTCTACCAGGTGCCACCCCAGTCTACCAGGTGCCAACCCAGTCTACCAGGTGCCACCCCAGTCTACCAGGTGCCAACCCAGTCTACCAGGTGCCACCCCAGTCTACCAGGTGCCAACCCAGTCTACCAGGTGCCAAGAACTCCAGCCGAAACCGGCCGCCCCCACCCCACCGCAGGTTCTTCCTGATGCACCTGATCAACAAGCCGGACACTGAGTACACTGGCCAGGAGACATACGTGTGGGAGCTGTACCAGAAGCGCTGCTGGGATTTCTTCCCAGTTGGCGACTGCTTCCGCAAGCAATACGAGGACGAGCTGAAGAGTTGAGTCGGCCGCCGCTGATTTCTTCTTTTAGAGGACTTCTGACGACTTCTGCTGTTAGAAAGGAGACTGCGTGCCTTTCTAGCCCGCCAGATTTTCGCCTTTTGCTTTCTTTGCTGCTTTTTGAGTTCGCCCGAACCCGCATGCCAGGTGACCCCGTGTGACCTCATCTGACCCCCCCGGACCCTCTTAGTCCTGTTTTACTTTGCCAGGTCAAGGCCTTAACGCGCAAGCGTCGCCCGCTTCTCCCGTAGCCATGGTAACGGAATTAAAATTGGAAGAGAATCGATTGAATAGCACAATAAAGTCAAATATTTGAGCACAATTATGTACTCTCGCGCCCTCGAACACTATTGGCGAAGTGAGAAGCGGCTGTTTTAGATTGCTAACATAAAGTAGTTCGATTTGAGTTCATAGCCTGTTTGCTGTTGCATATAATTAGCTTATAATTATAGTAGTATAATGATATTAATAATTTGCCTAACGCACACGTATTATTCGCACCTGTTGACCTCGCATGTCTGCCGTACATTACTTGAGCTATTTGTAATTTCTCAGTATTATTAACTCAACTTTGACAGTTCAACTCTGAATTGAATATTCATATAAACAAATATACTCAACATATACTACTGAGGATTAAAATCCCCAGCATGCCTGCCCTGTCCCGCACTGGCTGAATACTCGAGTCGAGTCCTCCCGTCTCTATTTCCGAGCAGTTCTCTACCGAGCAGTGCACTCCCTTAAAAGTACATTCTGTCTGCTGTCTGGCCTCATAAAACTGTTTATGCCTGCAAGCACTTTGAGCCCAACCAGTTTGAGCCGGTTCTCTTTTAGCTTTCTCAGACCGGCCAGATGAATTAGTGTTTGGGAGATTCTCAGACAGGGAAAGAGGATCACGCACTGTTAGGGATTAATTATTGAATGCCCTGCAGATACTTTTGTGTGGGAATATAACCGCAGTGAATGAGGACATAACTGCAGTGAATGAGGATATAACTGCAGTGAATGAGGATACAACCGCAGTGAATGAGGATATAACTGCAGTGAATTAGGATATAACCGCAGTGAATGAGGATATAACTGCAGTGAATGAGGATTCAACCGCAGTGAATGAGGATACAACCGCAGTGAATGAGGATACAACCGCAGTGAATGAGGATACAACCGCAGTGAATGAGGATACAACCGCAGTGAATGAGGATAAAACCGCAGTGAATGAGGATACAACCGCAGTGAATGAGGATACAACCGCAGTGAATGAGGATATAACCGCAGTGAATGAGGATATAACCACAGTGAATGAGGATACAACCGCAGTGAATGAGGATACAACCGCAGTGAATGAGGATATAACCGCAGTGAATGAGGATACAACCGCAGTGAATGAGGATACAACCGCAGTGAATGAGGATTCAACCGCAGTGAATGAGTACAACCGCAGTGAATGAAGATATAACCGCAGTCAATGAGGATTTAACCGCAGTGAATGAGGATTTAACCGCAGTGAATGAGGATTCAACCGCAGTGAATGAGGATTCAACCGCAGTGAATGAGGATTCAACCGCAGTGAATGAGGATATAACCGCAGTGAATGAGGATAAAACCGCAGTGAATGAGGATTCAACCGCAGTGAATGAGGATTCAACCGCAGTGAATGAGGATTCAACCGCAGTAAATGAGAATAAAACCGCAGTGAATGAGGATATAACCGCAGTGAATGAGGATTCAACCGCAGTGAATGAGGATTCAACCGCAGTGAATGAGGATTCAACCGCAGTGAATGAGGATTCAACCGCAGTGAATGAGGATTCAACCGCAGTGAATGAGGATTCAACCGCAGTAAATGAGGATAAAACCGCAGTGAATGAGGATATAACCGCAGTGAATGAGGATTCAACCGCAGTGAATGAGGATTCAACCGCAGTGAATGAGGATTCAACCGCAGTGAATGAGGATATAACCGCAGTGAATGAGGATATAACCGCAGTGAATGAGGATACAATCGCAGTGAATGAGGATTCAACCGCAGTGAATGAGGATACAATCGCAGTGAATGAGGATTCAACCGCAGTGAATGAGGATAAAACCGCAGTGAATGAGGATATAACAGCTGAGCGTGAGGATATACCAATGCGATTCAGCTGACCCAGAAATAAAGAACACAAGGCTGACAATCACAGTGATATTTATAAGCGATCGAAGACGGTAATTATTAGTAAACTTGCGCTCGGCAAGCGTCAGTTATTGGAAGCTGTTATAAATTTGAATGGATATTAATAAGTTAAACGATAAATGAATTGCATTGCGCTGTTTAAAGTTCACGCACAGCTTTACCGAGATTAGCGGCAAAAGAGCAGCGACTAAATTAATAATTAATTAACTACAATAATGAATTAGCAAAGCAATGCGGTAATAAAATTTCAGCTAAATATTAATAATAGAGTGAAAATGCAGTTATTTAAAAACGAAAATAAAAATTGCAACTTAGAAAAGCAGAGTCGGATATTCGAATACGGAGTCGGGTAAATTAAAAGCAAAATTTCAGCCGAGAATTACTATTACTAATAAACTGGATATCTGGTCAATCGAGTAAGCTGTGACTCAGTTGCGAAGCTGGAGATTAAAATTGAGGAGCTTTCGGTAAGCTGCAATGATGAAGCATTCTGGTCAGTTCAGTTCGCACTCCGCATAACTAATGAGATGCTAATTAGGCGTCTCTCAGTCGTCCAGGGCCTCCTCCTCGCCGACCTCGCCCTCCTCCTCGGCGGTGGCGTCCTGGTACTGCTGGTACTCGGACACCAGGTCGTTCATGTTGCTCTCAGCCTCCGTGAACTCCATCTCGTCCATGCCCTCGCCGGTGTACCAGTGAAGGAAAGCCTTGCGCCTGAACATGGCGGTGAACTGCTCCGACACGCGCTTGAACAGCTCCTGGATGGCCGTGGAGTTGCCGATGAAGGTGGCGGACATCTTCAGGCCCCGCGGC